>JAPMOQ010038724.1:42639-62436 GCA_026543055.1 Argiope trifasciata
TTAGAGAGAGAGTAAACTATAGTAAGAATGTAAAAAAGAAATCTTTGAAAATAAGCTGATGCTTTATCCAAAGAAAATAATGAGCTGAATTATGCCAATACCACATAAGATGCAATTCCTTCACTATCTGAATGAATAAATTTCGATGTTAATGTGCCTGTAGAAAAACAATGTCTTTCCTCTTTCCATTTTTAAAGACATAACAAAACCCACTCTCAATTTCTGGAAGTATTTTGTTTCACATAACAATATACCGCAGAAAAAAACAAAATCAATTCCTTAGAAAGTTGCGCTACCTTCATTACATAACTCTAGAATATGCATGAGAAGATTATGAATATTTATGAAGGCAAGATGATACGAATTGTATTTTTTTATTACAGAAGCTGGGTGAAAGGATAAAGAAAGAAAAGAAGATGGATGAAGTGAAGAACACTGCTTCTGACCTCATACGATATCCTAACTTACGAAAGAAATTTTTGATTGTTTCATTTTGCTGGTAAGACTGATGGTAGATTTTTCTTTGTATTCTTTGTACGTTTAAGATAAATATTTTTGAAAAATATTCAAAAGTAGTTATATTTTTGAATATATGTATAAAAAAGATAGAAAAAGTATCCATGAGATCAAACCATACATAGTTAAATAGTAAAGTTTTTTAAACGTTAAAAAAATGCTTTTTTGGCTGAAAAGAGAGGTAAATAAAAAAAATTCTGATTTAGAGATGTATCAAATGATTTATTTAAAATTTTGCAGACAGCTTAAAAAATATATTATCCAGTTCTTGAACGAAAAAATAAGCTGGATTGTCTTGTCTTTGAATATTGGGTTTCGGCAGTTAAATATTAAGAATTTTTTTTTCACATTATGAACCAATGTCAAATTCATCTTCCTAATTTTTATTTCATTATTATTTATATATACACACGGAAAGAGATACAAATTTCCTATTACCAAAATTTGACATTTTTTCATAATTTAGACATAAAAACCGCATAACATATTCTTCAAACTTGATGTGATTTGAAGTACGTTCTAGTTTAAAAACGGTTCATCCGGACTCGTGGAACTTTAAAACGAAGAACATAAATCATCTTAACAACCAATCTTTCAATGATTACAATACTCTCGTATAACACGTTCTATTTAATTCATGCGTAACACAAGAAAAAATAAAGTATTATAATCTATTTCTGCCAGTTCTCAGTCCTCTTCTGGCTGATATTGTAAATTATCAGAAACATAATCCCTCCACGCCTTTGAGCATATTTCAGAAGGCATTTATTTCTCAAATTAAAGATGATGTGAAAGAAGAAGATGTTTATATTTAGCCATAAAGTAAATTCAGATGTCAACTGCTGAGTTACGAGGTGTCATAACCACGGATAAACATCAATATTTCAGAAAAAATAGCACAATTAACAATACTTTTGGATAATTTTTATTCCCCTTTAAAAACGTTTGCTTGTTTAATAATTGATATTTCGCAGGATGTGAGACAGGAATAATTATTTTCTGTTGCTTAATCATAATATACAATGATACAGTACTTCAGAGACCGAACTTTAGTGTTGCTATTATAAAAGCATGTTTTCCTGGAGAAAATATTTAGATACGAATCACATTCTTATTATTTATGAATATTTTTCAATCTTACCTACATATGAATTGGTCATGAATGTGCTTTATTTAACATATTATTTTATGCTATACGTTGTTACTATTGGATGTGAGCCAAAACTATTCGTATTCAGTTAATGTCATATAGCACTATTTTGCAACATTTTAAAGAATATCGGTAAATTATCATCCAATGACAATAATAATAAAAAAAAAACTCGCTATGACACATTTTTAGCTTAAGAGCAGAGGGAAAAAGGCTTTAATGGTTAGTTTTAAAAAATGTGAGGGGGGGGATAAAATTCCGTTTATTTAGGACAGGACAAAAGTTTTAAATATAAATACACAAATAAGAAAATAAAACAAAAAGCGCGGCTTTAAAGTTGTTCCTACCTCTATATTGATCTGCTCACAATTCGAAGTGGAATATGTTTATTCTAATAATTAAAAAATATGAAATGGTTCTAATTGACAAGAAGGACAAAAATTGTAATAAAAGGCATTTGGCGAGATGCAAATTAAGATCAAGGCTTAACAAAGAACCATGGAATTGCACTCCTCTCACTGCACAACACCTCTTTACGAAATAAAGTCGTTCAAAAATGCTAGTCTCGGAATACTCAAATGAAAAGGTAAAAACGTCCTTTGCTCGTTTGCACATACATAAGCTGACTTAAATTTCATCAAAATTCTGGCTAGATGGAAGGAAATGTCCACTTTTTTATATAATATTATATAACACTAATTTCAAATTAAAACAAAATAATACGATTCTAAAAGCAAAAGAAAAGTAATATAGTAAGCAGAATGCGTCTGACAAGGTACACTAGAAACGTGTTCCTCTTATTGAATTTCTCTCCCACTTAATGAGTTTTTTTTGTGTGTATGTGCGTGTGTGCCTCTGTGAAGTAAAATCATCCAAATGTGATAGGGACAATTTTCTGAGCAAGGCAGTACGCTCCAACCTTCTAATTAATGAGCAAGAGAGAAATCCAGATTACTCTGGTTCTCTCTAAGTTATTTTTTTTTTCTGTGGTCAAGTACAATCACAAAATGAAATCGTGAAAAAAATGAAAGTTAATAACTTTGGCTTTCAGGCAGAAATAATAACTTGGGGATCCAGTTATATCTTCCTTTTGTTTTTAAGTGTATATTCATAGCTAAAAAATGTGACCTTGATTTTCTACTTATAGCTAAGAGGCGAATAAATACCTAGTGGTTTGGATTTTTCCCAGACATGCATCAGTCCTTAGATTGCGATGATTACGACAGGTCATAACATGTCGTTGTTTCTCTCCCCCATTTATTATTCATAAATTCTGTTAGATACGTGCTGTTTCTTTTTACATGTATGAAATCTAACATATACTTAAAGGTTAGATTTGATTAGATTTAAATGGATATCATTGAAATTATTAATTAATTATTTGGTAGATTTAATTAATGATTCGAATTCACCAGTGGTTTAAAAAAAAATTTCTGTGGCTCCTTGTATTACTTATTAAAATAATATTAAATTATTGCCTATAATTCGTATTTATTTTGGTTAATGCTATGTCGAATCTAAAAATTGCTTATAATTTTTATTTTTAAACTATTTTTATTTGATTTTTTTTATTGTTTTAATGGTCGTAAAAACGTATTTTAGTTTTGCAATGTTTTCATTAATTATCAATTTTCGAAACGTTTCTGGCTAATCATCCTAAATTATTCATTTCAGAAGTTTTTATTTTACTAGGGACTTTTGCCGCTATGCATTTTATTATGTCATAAGTGACAATATATTTTTTTCACATTATTTCCAGGCAATGTGCAAAATTTATTGCGTATTGAGAAATTTTATTGGCCAATTATTGGTATTTCATTGATGTTTATTTCTTGTTTATTACAATCCTTTTTCATTGCAACAATTATTTTTTATAATTTATTTATAATTAACTTATATCGATTAAAATGATAACTAATAAGTTTTTTCGACTTGCAATGAACTTCCAATCTGGCGGAAAAGATTAAATTTGATCCAAGACACTAAATAAAAAAATTTTCAACGATATTTTCATTTAAACGTATAAAAAGAATTTCTCTCTATAAAAAAACGGTTGTTTGTTTTTATGTTTTTTTATAAGACCCTACAGTTTTAATTGAAGTTTAATGATTGTGTGAAATAAGTCACAAGCTCTGTTCGAGACATTAAAATTACTGCCAACATTTTTAAATCCAAAATTAATTAAAAATTAACCAAGTTTTTTTGTGTGTGCACTTTTCATATGTAGTATTTGAAATAATATCTCGGGGGGGGGGGGGAGGGGAGGGGATTCTTTTTAATTTATCTTAAAACTCAAAAGTTTTCATCATAATATTTTTAAAATTTAATTTACACAATCTGTAGAAATGTTTTTATTGATATTATGCAATTCAAAATAAGGGCATAGTTTCATCAAACCGTTCAATCACATGATTTTCAGTTTTAAAAATTAAAATAAAAAACTTGTTTACTATTTAATTCGAAGTAGAATTTTCATTTCTGCTCTTTATTTCGAAGTGGGTATATTTCTTAATCTACGCGCTTAGCAAATTTTTAAGATTCTGTTTCCGTTAAATTTATATTTTTCAACTTTAACATGTAAAAGGTTGAAATTAAAATAAATGCATACCATATTAACAACTTTATAATAAAGAACGTCAATATTTTGGACGAATGAATTAATCGTCAAGGAGGTTAGAATATTTTAAAATTGAATAGGAACTCAAAAATGATATTCTAAAATTCTTTTATACAATGCAGTGAACCCAAGATGAGATTGCATTTCTTAAAGTTCTTTTTAATCTTTTTCTAATCACAGACGAACTGATTATAAATAATATTCTAACATCTGCAAACGACCCTGATAGAAAATATGTAAGCGGACTGAGTTTTGATCAGACGTATAGTTGACAAGAGAAAGTATTTATGCCAAGGTTAGATCAGTTTAATGTTAGTGATAGAAATATACATATGCCTTCAAGAATAATAAAGACAATTTTCTTCCGTAAAATCTGTTAAGAAAATGTACGATTAAAAGATAATCCACAAGTTTGATAACGACTAACTAAGCTTTACCGCTGTATTTTCCCAAGAAAGCGAGAAAACAAAATAGAAGTACTTGTAGGAAAAAAGAGCAACGTTTACAAAAATAAACAAAACACAATCAGGAAATTGTTATTAAACAACCACGAATCTAGAGCGAATTTGCAGATCGTTTAACCAAAGAAATTACAGAAATCTTGGATTGAACATATCTCTCCTGAATATTATTTAAAACCCCAAACAAGCGACGCATCATATAATCGCAATCAGTAATTACCGAGATAGTAAATATTTCATCTCCTTAGGAGACATTCCTAGCATTCAAACTCTCCCTTCCTGGTCCAAAAATCAGAGTAAAGATGTTGTTTTGACCAGATTAGTCAGTAAAACAATTATAATACCGAGACTTTTGAATAGATTTAATCTCCATAATTGTTTCTTTTGTCGCAAGTATAACATTAATGACATTGAATACAAGATTCTTTTATGCAAAAAATATATTTAATACAGGAACAAGCTGTGGACTTTTCTACAGTTTGATAAACGAGATACCTTCTTCAAAAACGTTCTGGGAAAAAATAACTGCAAATGAAACTACTATTCAAATTTCTCTTCAAACAATGAAACTTTCCAATATCTACTAACTTCATTGATCATATTTTATTGGGGCTTCTATGAATCTTTTATCTGGTCATCTCGCCGTATTGCGTGAACTTTTCGCTTTGTTGTACCTCTTCAACTCAACTTCAGAAACTTGAACATAGACTGAATCGCGTCAGAAAAATTACTCTGTAACTGCTGATTGAAATTTCAGTTTGTCTTTGTGCGTAATCTTGTGTTTACAGATGAAATTTCTTGCTTTCTGCATACAGTGTAACAGGGGATAACATCTTTTGTTGCTATAAATCCATATCTCTTACTTCTTTCAAGTTTCAAGTCATGACTGCAAAAATAAATAATTGAAAATAAAAATTAAAAGAGATCGCTGGATAAAAAAAAATTCATTCGATTGTTAATTTTCATGTATGCGCCTTCGTTTTTATAGCCCCCGGGGGTCATTTAAACACTTAGGAGAATTCTATACTTTGACCCCCATTATAAAAATGTCGTCAAGATTCCTGCATAGTCGAAAATACGCAAATTTGACGTCAAGATCGTCATCCTTAACCCGGCACACATTCAACATCCATTAAAGTTATCTGTAAAACTATTTTCCTTACTACGAGACTAACTACGCAAGGAAGCCTTGACACAAATTTATAAATGCAATATCTGAAATTTCTCAAATACATTATAACGATATATATATATATATATATATAAAGAAATTATGGGTCTAATAAATTTATATTTCTATTTTTAAAAAAAATTTTTAACCGACATAAATATTATTTTTAAATAATTTCTTCATTTGTACCTAAAAAATTAAGTCTATTAAAAATTAATATTCCAATTGAAGCTTTTAAAAATTACAAAGATCATATTCCAACTTTATAAACTCTAATTGTTCTAAATTAGGTAGGTTTAGATCCAAAGATTTGTCCTTTGGATCTAGGCCTTTGTTTTAATACGATTTTGTATATCCATTTTGCAATTTACAAGAGGAACAAAAACCTCTAAAAATTATTTTGTTAAAGACGACATTTGGAATATTCCTATTTCAAAAGGTATAACTGCGTGATGAAGTATACGGGTCAATCATCCATTTTTTTAATAAAAGAAACATTCTTTTCTCTTTAAAGGGTAGCGGATATGTTTGCCTACTATGGTCTACAAATCAATGTTCCTAATTTGGGAGGAAATCCATTCATTAATTTCTTCATCCTATCTGTCGTCGAAGTTCCAGGACTTTTCTGCAGCTGGTTTTTCATGGAGAAGTACGGAAGAAGATGGTCTTCTGTATCATTCTTAATTCTCACTGGATCTTCATGTCTCTTAGTCGCCATAGTACCAGAAGGTAATTTGAAATTTTGTTTTAAAATATTGAATGACTATATCAAGATAATTTGCAATTTTCTTTTAAAATATTGAATGACTGTAACAAGATATAAACAGCATTCATTTTTCCATAAATAGATTAAACGTTAAATTAACAAAACTTAATTCAACTGAAAAATCAAATGCGCGGATTTTTTTCTCTTTTATAAGCTATGTTTACACAATCTGTAGAGGCAAGGGCCTCTTAAATAGGATAGTTAATTATTAAAAAACGTTGTTAATCAAGAAAGTCAAAATTACTGCGAATATTTCTCCTATTTTTAAAATTTTATCTAGCTGATTAATAATTTTACTCCATTATACAACTAAAGTTTGGAATGCATAAATGTAATTGGAAAACAGGAAATTAGACTTCAAATAGCTCGATCATTTCTTTAATTAAATAAATTCCACTGAATCAAGAGCCATATATGATTTGAACATCTATCAAAATTTTAAAATTGTTGGGAGTGTTCTCATTTCTTCAAAATTATTACAGTTTTTAATGATAGAGTTAGAGACAATACATATATCTACTAATATATTACGTTAAGAAATGTTTGTTTTACTTTTACAAAACTTTAAAATCGAGTATTATTTTAATTTTTGAATTCCTTCTTTCTTCGAATTCGACATTGATTGGTATTTTTATAGAAAACTGAATTTATTTACCTTCATTTATTAATTGACACAAGGGCAGAAAATATTTTTTTTGATATATGTATCTTGTGGCAACTATATCACGAAAATCCATGATTCCATGAATCACTTTTAACTAAGTTGTGTTTTTCTTTTGTAGGTATTCCTTACGTGGCTATCGTGTGCTCTCTGATTGGCAAATTCGGTGCCTCTGCTGCATTCATGGCAGTCTACCAGCAAAGTTCTGAACTTTATCCTACTACAGTGAGATCCATAGGAATGGGGATGAGCGGCACATTTGCAGGAGTAGCGAACATTATCGTTCCTTATGTGGTGTTCCTGGTAAGTAATTTTGTATTTTTCGCAAAAATCAGAAAACGAACAAAGATTGAATTATACTTGAATTCAATAAGTAGTGTTGTGTATTTAATGCATGGATGTTAAATAAATAAAAATTCATTTTCATAAGTCATCCTCAACAACAGTGGTTAGATTGTTGGAACAACAGAACAATATCCAATTCTGAAAATGTTCGGAAACCTCATTTTCACACTTATTTTGCTGTAGTATGCCCCTTATCCATTATAATGAATCAGTCTTTTAAATTAAGTTTCTGATTTGTGTATACAGTCATGGCAGCCTTTACTGGAAGTTGTAGATCAAATAACTGAAAATTGTATATTCTAATGAGGTCAAGATTTTTGAAGATAATTCCACCTGATAAAACCTACTGGCCCATAATTATAATTAAAATCCTTAAAAAAAAACTTAACTAATGGTATGTTGGAGTATTAAGTTGTTTGGAAGCTATTTGATATTTAGCAGGATCTCAGATAAGACATAAAGGTTTGAATATCTAAGTTCAAGTGTATAATTTTTAAATTTGGATATCTTTCTAAAATTCTTTTTGGCAAAGAGCCCAAGCTGCTAAATTTCATATTCCCTAATTCAAACTGCTGGGAGATTTCATTTTAAATCAATCAATGAATTGCATTAGACTTGCTGGTTCGTACTGATATTTATAACTCTCGGTTAAGACTTTGAAAAATTTAAAACATCGCCAACTAAAATCAAGCATAATAAATTGCCAACAAATGAAGCCATAATCTTGGCATTCATATTTTTGGAATTCTTTTTGATAATTTACGCAGCATAAAGTTTGGCGTAATCTGAAAATCTCCGAATAAACCGGGTGCTGTAAATATGAACAAATACCGACTTTTGCATATGCAATATCAGGAGTGAATAATAACACTCAACATTAAGAAGAAAAAGGTTCATCTGCAAAAACTGAATTATTATCTTCAAAGATTCTTATGTAAAGAATTTTAATGTTAATGTGCATTTAACTCGTACCGCCTTAAAAGTTATGTGCACGTTCTCTTTTTTATGTCATGGAAGATCAAAATTATAGGTCTGTGATCTTTCTTAAAATTTGAATTTCAATACGAAAGCGAAACCGCAGCAAGATTTGACTGCATGTTGCAAGATACTCAAAAACACAATAGAACAATGTGTAGCCGGATTTCTTCATAAATTGTTTAGAAAGTCAAAGATGTTCCGGCTAAAAAGTATTTAAAAAATAAATTAACCACAATATCTCGAAGCTGAGGGAACAAAGACAAAATCATATGTCAAATTATATAATATGAAAAAGAAATGTGGCAATACCGCCAACGAGATGTCAAGGTATAAAATGGTTTCTAATTTAATGCACTTACAAGTTAAAATATCTGACTACATTAGGCGAACATTTTTTAATCTAATGATATTTGGAGCAATAGTTTTCTATATTCAAATGATATTTATGCAAAAATTTCATTAAAATTATAATTTAATTTTCTAAAAATAGTCCCGAAAAATTTGTCCCAAATTTTGCCTTTTTATCAAAACTTATTCGATCAGAATGGTATATTCAATATGCGTATGTAATCAGTAATGCATTAGTTTGAGACTGCAGCAAAAATTTAGAGATATTAGAAATTGCAAGAGTTTTATGCAAAATCATAGATTTTTGTTTAATTTAGATCCAATTTTTAAACTCTAAAAATGTATCTTAAAAGGCAAACCTGGAGATACTGTTAGGAAATAATGTTTCTCTTAAGTACGATTTAAAAACTCTCCAAGCGTTTATGGTCAGAAATTACAATATTTGTGGAAAATCAAGCTATTTTGTGATTTAAAATTATCTAAATTTGTAGAAAAAACAAAAAATTCTTGCATAAAATATACCTAAAATAATATCTAATAAATGGTGAAAGAATTAAATGCAAAAAATCAATAACTTAACTAAAAGTAATAAAAAATGCTTATTTATATTATTGTTTACAGTTCAATTTTCAACTATTGAACTGTTTCTTTTTTTTTTTTTTTTAATTTATTGATGGTATTTGGCAACATTCTAATTCTCTCGAACATCTGTTTACATTGTAATTCTCTTTTCGCTTCTTATATTTCTTTGCGAATTTTTTAATGAAATATATTTTTTTCTACATTTTATTTTGATAATAAATTTCATTTAACTTTTTCCATATTAATTTTGAGCCGTGGACAGTAAACGAATGCGACACCTAACCTTGGAACCCCTCTCTCCACACCGCACTACACCACACCAGCGGAAGCAAATTTGACCCGAACCAAACTCGTTTACTCGACGGTTCTATGATGGAATCGGTTCTCGAACTTGAAACCCTCTTGCTCAGAAGCAAATACCTCGCCAACAGGTCACCAAAAATGCTCTGGAATATTCCAGAATTTCAACAAATAAAAAACAAAAAAAAAAGTATTTAAAAAAATATAAGCATAAAAAAAGTTATAAGTAAAATTGGTTTAACTTAAGAAAAAAATCCGTATACCAAATATGGATTTTATTATTATTATCATGTGAGAACATGATTTTGTTTGGGTTTTAGGTTTTTGAAGCCTCAAAATACGTGGGCAACAAATTAGCCATTTATCGCTTTTGAAGCCTCAGTTTTTCTATTATTATTTTAAGGTTATTAGAAATTAATGCAGAAAGTTGTAACATTTGGCGATTTATCGCAAACTAAAGGTTACAACTTGATTTCCAAATTATTCATTCTTTGAATTCTTAAGAATTAGCTGAATTAATTTAAGTCATTAAACAGTCTAAATTGGTTTGAAACAGTCACGAGACTATCAGATTACACATGCTTCAGATCATTCAAAGAGTCATGATTTTAGAAAATTTCGCAAAGCAATGAACCTCCTTCAATGGAAATTAATTTTATATAATAATTAAATTTAATATGATTCTGAACAATATCAATACTTGAAACTGTATCACAAATTTGAAAAGTTAATTATCAGATTTTTCGTAACAAAATGCAAAAAATGTAATATTTACCCCATTTATTTTACATTCCAAAGCTTATTGACTCCATTAGTATCTATGATTTTGTTCCGTTTCCGAAATTAATCCGGTTCTTTAGTGTATTTAAAACAATTGATTAAGAAAATTAGAAAAAATCATTAGAATTGTACTCCATTGAATTTTTTGCCATTCTAAACAATTTTTTTGGCATTTATCTTTTGTTGCCATTCTAAGAAAATTAAACTTATCTTGTTTAAAGATAATATTATAAATAAAAGTATTAGAACTTAACGAAATCGTTTTCACTTTATGCTAATTATTCACCAGATTCAATAACTTACAAAATTAATGCTACAACTATATAAAATCGTCTGCGTTAATGCTACGCAATCATTAAATTCAATAAAATACGTGATTATTACTACAACTACAGAGAAAGAGATCTCCTTCTCTGTGTCTACAACTTTCAAAATCCAAATGCGAATGATTCTAATCATTCATTATATTTAAAAATATATGCATTTTATTTGTTTTCAAAATTTTAGTTTCATTGTTTGATTTCAGGCTGTTATTGGGAAGCACATTCCTTTCCTTATCATTGGTCTCATCAATTTCTTAGCCGGAATTTCTGCAATTCTTCTGCCTGAAACACTGAATGAAATTCTTCCACAAACTATTCAAGATGCTGAGCGTTTCGGAAAGGATCAGCAATGTTTCTCATGTAGCTCGTAAGTATAGAACGATATTTTAATCTACTTTAAATTCATAATTTACTACCATCTGGCATCCAATTTGAGCAAAATAAATTGAATTCAAAATTTAATATCTTTATAATAATGAATATTAAAATGTGTTAACAAGCACAAATGTTTTTGTATAGACATAGAAAACATTTTTATAAAATATGTTTGGAGATTTTGGTAAAATAATAAAAGCCTACGGGATGCAGATTTTTTTTAAGAAACTAACCTCCACTAAACATCATTAAAAAATTCTTTATCATTTCCTAAAAATAAAAAAATGTCTTATAAATGTAATAAAAATTCAATTTGCTAAGAGCATTTCTATCAGCACTTATTTGCGATTTCTTTTTAATTTCTATATATCAAACAAAAAATTATCGTTGGTTATTTAACATATAACAGATTTTTTTAAAAATCTTTTTAATATTTCATCCAACTTTAACAATGTTTTTCTTTTCTTAAAACAATCAACTAAAAAAATGAAAGAAAAAAATTTAAGTGAAATCTGCTGTCTCAAATTTCAAGTTATCAAGTGAAAATAGTAATTTTTTGAACTTGTTTAAACCGGTTTGAAACAATGCATTTCAGTTCAAAACCAGATTAAACCGGTTTTAAACCATCACGTGACAATAGAATTACACATGCGTCAATACTTAGAAAAAACAACTGGATTTTTGTCATGTGAAAAATAAACTTTGTTGAAAAAATATGGAAGGAATATTCCTACAAATATTCCTTTCATAAATCTGCCTTTTTGATTAATCAGAATTCGCAAACCTAAAAAATTATGTTTTAAAACTTTTGCTCTATGATTCCAAAATAATATTGTTATGGCTAATTATTGAAAAGAAAAAAAAAGGGTTAAAATTAAATTTGAAAAAGAAAAATGTCTTGGGGGGGGCGTATAGTATTCAGAAATTAATCTATATCTATACTTATAATAAAGCTCAATGTGTGTGTGTGTGTGTGTGTGTTGGCGCTCTACAGGCCAGACCGTTGGACCTACAGCTACCAAATTTGGTACATGTATACCTTGGAGGTCCGGAATGTGCACCTCGGAGCCCTTTTTTCGAATTTTTAATTAGAATTTGAATTAATTAAAATTTAAGGGAAATTTCGACGTTTTTCCGCTATAACTTCCGAAAATATTATTGCACAAGTATGATTTTTATATCAATTTAAGATTTAAAAAAATTAGCTTTCTAACGGTATCAGAGTTTTTAATTTATAACATACGCGTCTATTTTTAACGAATTTTTAAAGAAATATTTTAACCATGTTTTTATCACGTGACTGGATAAAATAAAATAATGCCGGAAGTTCAAATAAAAAAAATTATCATCGCAAAATAAATCTACAGAAATGCAACTTTCAGCACGTGACTGGATACAATAAAAGAAATATAAAATGTGATATTTTCTTTAAAAAATAAATGCGAAGCTAAGGTTTCTACAATCGTTTGCAATATCTATATCATTAACTCAATAAATCTTCTTTATTTACGGTAAACCTGATTGAATTTAGACAGGATATGCATTGAAATCCCGACTTAATGGCATATTTATGTAATCGTTTGCAATATCTTTATCAGTAATTTAATACTTTTTTCCCCTTTCTCGCTTTCTTTAAAAAAACATACTTCATATTTTGGCAACATCATCGAAATTTTTTTTTTTAATATTTTGGAAGCATAACCGATGGTTCAAACTGACTGATTTATAAAATTAAAGAATATTATTTGGAAAAGGTGTACTTTTAGAACTTTCCGTCTATCATCTTAAAGAAAATACTAATTTCAGGCCAATACATGCCCGGAATTACTTCAAGGCTAATGAATATGTGATTTAATTGAAAATTTTAGAACGAATTACTCATGGCGAACCAGCTGGTCGCCAAAGGCGGCTAGTAAATAATATACTCCAAAAGCTGAACAGGGTAAATGGATGTATTTTTATAATTGATATAAAAAGTTAATTCCCAAATTAAATTTCTAACACTTTTTTCTGAAAATTAAACTGTATAATATCATAAAACGACATAAACTTTTATTAGCACAAAAGCACTTCATAGGCATGTTCTTTCTACCTTATAATTTTCAACGAATAGCTTTCAACTTGATTTTTTTCAAAAAATAATAGGCATATCTATCTGAAAGTTTTACTAGTTTTTTTTCCCCTCCTTTTTATATTTACATATTTAATTGGAATTTCAAAATTTTATCTCTCATTCCAAATAATGAAAAATACATCATAATTTGTGCTTATTTAAAATTTACTCCTGACTTAATTTCATTTGTTCATGACATTTTAACACACGTTTTACAACTTTCTAATTAAATGTTTCTTTTGAAATTTTGTGCTTTTTATTTAAACGCAATTTATTTCAACGTCCACTTATTCAATAACATATCCGGGAGTTAATTTAAAAGTCTGTAGTGAAAAGCCAAAAATTTTAAACACTGGAATTTTTGTATTTTTTCCATGTTTTGATACTTTTTATAACTATTGGATAAGATTGTTATTTAAGCTTTTCTAACTGCAATAAATTCTTCTTTAAAATTCTTTTTTACATTTTCTGCGCTTTTTCTCATTTTGAATCTGCTGATTTATTTAATTTTTTATAATAAGTATTCACAATTTATTAGCTCTTTAAACTAAAATATTTTTTGTGCTTAGTAATCACCTTATAAATCTTTTTTTTTCCCCCTCAGTAGACGATTATCTTCTGATTCTTTACACGAAGAACAGTCCCCGAAATTGCTAAATGACAGTTGATAAGACTATGTGATCTCCACTGAAGATGTTCAAGAATTCACCGGCTTTCTGAATGAATATTTTGTTATTGTTTATAATGTTTAAACTGAAGCATGTGTAATTCTGTATCTACTTAATTTAGAATTTGTTCATTTTCTTTTCTGTCTTAAACGCACATGCCTATTTGTTTATTTTTCATTAGTTCTGCCATCTATCGCATGTATTTGTAACTTTTTAGACATAAGAATGAAATAAACTTTTAATATTTTATTTTCTATTTATGTTCTGATTTTATTTTCTCAAATTTAAAAAAAAAATGTACTTAATATTTTAATTGAATTTTGGTTCTGTTAGTTTATGCAGATTTTTCCAGCTTCTGAATGAAGAAAACATGTTCAACTTTATAAAAGAAAAGAAAATTATTTTGGCAGTCTATCATGCGAGCATATATACGGAATCAATCTAAGTGAAAGAAAGCCCTATGCGAAGTTGATAAGACGAAACAAATACCTTATTGATATCATGAAACAAATTTTATATAACAAAATAATAATTTATTACATTTGACAGATTTTTATAGAATGGTGTACAGCAGTGGTTCTTAACCTTTTTAAGCCGCGACCCAAATTTGAGAAATATGTTCATGTCGCGACCCAAAAAAAAGTCAAAATTTTTTCATTGCTTTATTTTAGAGCGTATTTTTTAAAAATCTTCAATTCTACGATGATAATTTTTTTAACTTACAATTTTTTTTTTTTAATTTTTTAATAATAAAGATAAACAAAAGTACTTTTCGATCCAAGGAAAATTTAATTAATAATCAAGTGTTTTTAATAATTTTTATTGAACAAATTAAAATATATTTATAACTTTTTGAAAATAATTGACATTTTAACTTATTCCTAAAAAAAATATATATATCAATACATATGTTAAGTTTTTTAAATTTTAAATGCAAGTTCGTACAGTTTTAATGAGAACCTTGTGCTTGCATACATTTTGAAAGATCTTCAAACCTCGGTTGAATGCTTTTCCAAGGAGCACCTTATATCTATTTCAAGATTTAACTTGTTCCGGTAATTGTTTTTGATTACACACAGAGCCGAAAAACCAGCCTCACACATATATGTTGTTGAAAAGGGCAATAATACTTTTAGGGCTTCTTTAACAATTATTGGCTTTTCGGTTTTTAATTTTAACCAGAAAGCACATAGAGATTGAGTGTTTTTGTAGAAACTGTATCGAAGTGCTTGGTCCGATTACCAACACCTCCTTGAAGAGAAAGCCTCAGGACAGGAATTGGAGGTCACTTCCGGAAGGCCATTCGCGAAGAGCGGTAAAGCCGAAACATTGTATTAGGTTGGTGCGTATGAAATGTCGGATTCTCTTTACATGCGGACGTTTGTCTCCCTGTTTTCGTTATACTTTTGTCTTTGGCATAACCTCATTCATAGTCGTATTGTCCATTGCCAGAGACTCACTTCAGCAAAATAGGTTTTCTCGAAGGTCTTCCCTTTTGTTATTTCTTTTGAGTTTATTGCCGATATGAATTCTGCCGACATTCGCGTCATTTTCTTATATGAGTACAAACTTGGTAATAGTGCTGCAAAAGTTGCACGCAACATAAACCAAGCGTTTGGGGAGAATACGGTTAACGATCGGAAAGTGCAGCGTTGGTTCGAAAAATTTCGGCGATTTTTCACTGCAAAATGAGCCGCGCGGAAGACCCAAAACGTCTGTGAAGAATGATGACCTGAAGGCTCTAGTGGAAGCGGATCCAGCCGTATCCACGAGGGAACTTGCTATCAGGATGAAAGTTGACCATACAACGATATTGAGACACCTTTCTGAGATTGGCAATTTTAAGAAGATGGAGAAGTGGGTACCGCACGCACTGACAGAGCGAAATAAGCTGGAACGAACTGGAATATGAAGTTTTGCAGCATCCACCATATTCACCGGATCTCTCGCCGACCGATTTTCATTTTTTCAAGCATTTAGAGCTGTTTTTAAGGGGCAAACACTATGAAAATGAAGACAGTCTAAAAAACTCGATATCAGAGTTTATTAATTCTAAAGACCAAAATTTTTTTAAGACAGGCATCTATGCTTTAAAATCTCGTTGGGAGAAGTGTATTGAAGCGAATGGAGCATACTTTGATTGAATAAACAGCTTTTGAAGAAAGATATGCAGTTTTATACAATCACTTAAGAATCCGACATTTCATACGCACCAACCTAATATTAGGGAATAACTTGTATTAGGGAATAACTCTTCTAGGAGGTGTTGGTATTACTTATTATTTGGTGTATTACTAACTTTTTTGGTTCGACTCAGCGCGATACAAGAAATATGCTTCGCGACCTATAGGTTAAGAACCGTTGGTGTACAGAATGAGATATTTAAATAAAGTATTGATAAAAAAAATAATAATTAACTGCACGTGCAATTGTTAATAAGTAATGAAAATAATTGCTTCAAGTACAAGATGGAATATGCTACGTGTTTAACTAGAATAAGTTTACAGAATAAGTGACTATGTGATTAACTAGAATAAGTTTGCAGAATAAGTGACCATGTGATTAACTAGAATACGTTTACAGAATAAGTGACTATGTGATTAACTAGAATATACTATGTGATTAATTAGAATAAGTTTACATTTTTATTTCATTATCATTCATGCTTTTCAAAGAAAATAATAGTTATAAAATAAATAACATCAGAGATTAGTGTTTTGGCTTATTCATATCGGATAGATAAGTTACATAAAGAATTAATTTTTTCTTGTTAATATTTAATTTCAAAAAATATATTTATTAATTTCCATTCATTTTATTTGGTATTCTTAATGTCATGCTGCAAATACAACTGCAATCGGTAATGTCAATGTATTTTTCATAATTTTAATACAATTTAAGTGATATTCAAATTATTTTCAAATAACTATTTCTATATTTAAATTTTTACAAAAAAAATTGAATAATTCCTTTAAATAAATTAATGCAATTAACATTATCTTACAAAGTTACATTTAAATCGTCACAATAACAATCTACGAATAATATCCAGATTACATTTTTTTAAATTGAACCAGGTCTCAAGTTCGTGATAATTTTTAATTTTTTTTTTCTTAAAAAAAATGTTTTATTTTATTATATTCACTTCTATACCAAAAAAGGATTGTTGTGGGAAAGTACTCACAGCTTATCGATTTCTGGAGGGAGATTTTACTGAACTTTAGTTGATTAGACATTAATATCAGCTTATTGCTTTTCTATAAATACTGATTGCAACAGCACATTTAACAGTTTTGTTAGAGAAATTAGACCTTGATAAGAGTGTTAAATCTAGAAAATGTCTTACCTTCATACTTTAAAATGTAGTTTGAATCAAAAAGGGTAACCAAAATAAAAATAAGAACTCAAATAGTTTAAATTTTTACGTGCACTCATTCACAGTGCCCTCTACCTGGCATTGTTTTCATTGAGGTAATTCACTCCTATTCTTAGAGTTCTGAACCGGTTTTAATTTTTAAATTAAAAACATCTGTTACCCTAAGTTTTTATCAATCTCATTTGCCTGATATGACAAGACTTTCCTGAAAGAAATTTAAACTATTGCAATAAATTGCAGCATTTTTTTTTTTTTTTACTTTATTGTATTAGAAATACACAAAAAGAATGCATTCATAAAAATACGAACTCAAGATTTTGCTGAATTCATACTTTTCAGGTGATTCCTGAAATTAAAAATGCACATTTTAGAATTATCTATGTAATTTGCTTTATCTGTGAATGTGATAATTCAAAAGCGCTTTAAGTTAAGAGCATGAAACTTGATATAAAGACTTTCCACAAAATTTGCACATTTCTGTTTCAATGTGAACAAAATCCATTCTCCCTAAGTCTCTGTGTGCGACTGTTTGTATAGAAGGTGGATATGATAGCTATCGAAAATAAAGAATTATGCAAATAAAAATTAATGCTAGGTTTTAGTATCTAAAATGTATTGGGTCGTTCGGAAAGTCATTTCGTATTTTTGTGTCAAAATGAAAAGAAATTTTCGTTTAATGAATAAATTATTTATTAAATTATAAAATTGCCATTCTGATCTAATACCTTTTGCCATTCTGGTCTAATACCTTTTGGTAGTAACATGATTACACGCTCATAAAAGTTTTGGTCTTTGCTGTAAAAAAAACTAATCGAGGTGGTTTTTGGCCTCCTCATTTGAAGGAAAAATTTTGCAAATCAGTTCTGGTACTGATGTACTGTTAACACATCTTCTCCACACATATTGGCTAATTTATTTCTGGCTTGAACAGCATTTTTACCTTTTATAGCAAAAAAAGAAAAAAATGACGAAAATGCTGTTTATTGCTCTCCATATTTTAAAAGGGCACCATCCAAAAACTACTGCGAAGAATCAGCTGCACTTTTTCACACTCAAGCCTTGCTATATCAGCTCTTAAAACATAAAGTGATTTTGCGGTTTAAGTATGAAATTGGGTGCGAAAAATGCAATTAAATCCTTTGTCAGGAAAAAACGAAATTACTTTCCGAACAACCTAATATATCAGTGTCACAGTTGAGACCAAATACTTCAAAAGATTGGCTGTCTTTCAATCTGTATACTTTCATATACATTTAAACATAGCAACTCAAAAACTCAACAATTGGAGTAAATGAAACTTTATATATAATTTCAACATTTAAATCGTGAATTCTTATCAGTTTCTTTCTTAATATGTCAAAGGCTGAACATCTGGATCTATACTTTCATATACAATTAATCTTAAAAAATGAATTAAATTAATTAATTAAAGCAATTAATTAAACTTTAAACTGAATTAAAATAATGAAATTCGGCATCTGAACAAGTAATTAAATCTAATACTATAATACGAGGAATGGTTGCCAAGTCGAAAATCGCCCCAGAATTAATAAACTCCGGTAAACTTGGGGGGTCTGGGGTTTTTGGCCACGAGGAATCGATTGGCGCCGGTTTTGAAGCGCTACGGTCGAGCAGTTCGGAGTTACAGATAGGATATTTTCAAACTTTATTAGTTCGCCATAATGGCTACTTAAATTTTCAAGCGGTAACGTGCTGCCATTTATAGCCAATATGGCGAACTAATAAAGTTTTATGTTTATGCTGTTATAGGTTTATAATATGTTTCTTATGTATATATATATGTTTGGTTTTTCTAAATAAATTTGTCACAAATATTGAACTTCAACACACTTCAATCTTTACCTTTACTTTACCTTTGTATAGAATAGTTCCCTTTCCAAACTCTAACTTTGTTTAGAATAGTTTACAATGGTGCACTTTAACCGGTTATCTTTTCACCAATGGTTTCACAAATTTTCTTATGGCATGTATTGTTTTGATAAATCACAATTGAAAATTTAAATCTTCGAGTTAGCTTCGATACCTGTTTTCTCCGAGCGGAGCTCGGTCACCCGCTGGCTGTTGTTATATGACAAACTGCTATATAATTTGGTTTATAAAATAAGAAACATGCATACTCATTTCCTCCCCCCCCCCATAATACAACGAAGTGCTCATTTCTGCAGTATTGAATCTTCAAACTAAAAATCTGATTTCTAATAAAGTTCATGAAGATTTTAAACCAAATCTTACTAAGATTAATTGTT
>JAPMOQ010038724.1:62446-92567 GCA_026543055.1 Argiope trifasciata
AAGTTCATGAAGATTTTAAACCAAATCTTACTAAGATTAATTGTTTTGAGGTCATACTTTCGCGCGCATGTAAAAGCGTCAACTCAAAAAAAAATCAACAAAGGAGAATGAAATTCGGTATACAATTTTAATATCTAAAGCGTAGAATTTTATCAAATTTTAAATCCTGCCCATGGAAAAGGCTAACACTTGTTGATATATATTTTTATACTCATGTAAACGCAATAATTCAAGAATGCAACGACTGAAATGAAGGAAATAATGTGTGTGATCTTGTTACTAAAATTATAATTTTAAAATTCCGTCTTAATAGGCTGTAAAAAAAGCTTTCAAAATGCATATTCGGTTTTCTTCTTAACATCATGAAGTACATAAGTGTCAAATTCTGAAAATAAAAGTATAACCACGCATGACATCCAGAACGTTGCCACAGGCTCGCGTATTTTCGTGTTGGTGAGAAACAGATTTACTGGAGAGAGTGTGATTTTGAATTATTAAATTATTAATTATTAAAGTGATTACAAATCTTGAGATCACTCACGTTGGTTTATGTTTTGTTCGGTTATTCTATAATTCTTACCTTTTGATACTTTTCCGTTTATACGGACTCAAATGTCACCAATGCGAACCAAACGCGAGCCAAGTCGCCAAGAAAAGTATTGAAGAAGGCTTTAAGAAATTTGGTGGAATTCTACATTATTTGTCGATTTCCCGCTGTGCCCGGTAAACGGAAAAATACATTATTTTTATATGAAGAGTACAAAGAGTTAGCATTGGATAATTCTTAATACTGTAACTTTGAGCTCCAAGTTGACGAATGCCCATGTTTTATAACTCCTTTAAGCTTGAAATATATAATTCTGTAATTATCTTGCCTATGAGCACGATAATTCAGAAATGCTTTGAGCTAGAAAAGAGAAATTTGTTATATGTTTCTAATGCTAAATTTGGAGACTTCCCTCAAATTTTGAATGAAATGTATTTAGAAGTCTGTCTACCCGACTGGCTGAATCTTTGCAAATAAACAGAATAACTACAAAATTCCAATAGTTAGAAAAATAAAGTTTGGTACATAAATTTAACATCCATACAATCCATATCAAATTTTGAGCATATCTGTCAAAAGACAATATCATGATACTGTAACAATATTGTTTCAGTCCAATGAAATGTTACAGACGTATTATCTCAATTTTCTGACTAAAGTTCTATTTATTGCATACATAAACATTTCTAATAGAACCAGTCCTATGATATAATGGCTCTATTAAAAATGTAATTGTGGGTTTCGTATCTCTCATAAATTTCATTGTAGTGTAACTAACTTTTTTAAGCGTCTCAAAAACTACATAGATATTAATAAAAACTCTTCTTTAATTTTCAACAATGGAAGAAAACCATGCCTTCAGAATGTTAATGAAACAATGAAAATTATTTGAACATATTGTTCGAAATTAAATAAAAAAAAATACTTAAAAAAAAACAGTCAAACTTCAAGAAAAAATATCACAACTGTTAAATCGGTAAGATTTAAAGGGCATTTTAAAAATTTTGAAATGGTGTGAATTCATTTTTGTGTGATAATATTTTTGGAATTTATCTAAGAAAAATGACAAAACTCAGTTTAATTTTTAATTAATTAAAGTTTTTAAAAAATTCCTCCGACGTGCACATTCTCACACTTGAAATTTTATTTGTTCCGAATTTTGTTGTTACAATTTGATCTGCGATGTGCCAACACACAATCAATCATCTTTATCATTAGTAGAGATAGTCATAAACTCCAATAACAAACTAAAATATATATTAATACAGATGTGTTTCTTCATAAGCAACATCTTTCCTTTCATCTTTTCTTCGTCTTTTTTACGAAACTTTCATCTTTACCAATGCCTTCATCACTTATCAATTAATAGTTCGAATAGTTTAATGACATTTTTAAAAATGAAAGTTTTGATCAGATAACAATTTTTTTTATAACTTAGAGGTGCTGCATCTCCTCAGAAACGAGTTGTACCTGCATACAAGTATTGCTAAACATTTATGTAAAAATATCGTTAAATAATAGAAGTTTGTCGATGAATAAAATATCTTAAAAAAATACATTCACTGATTAAATTTCAAAATAATATATAGAGCAATTTCTCGCAAAAAAGAAACATTCAAACTTTCGCAGGAGAACGAAGTAGGCGAACATAGCAGACAGCAAATTCCTTTATCTTCATTTCGTTTCGGTTGATATGCGAATAACTTGATACAATTGAAACACTGGAATGGAATTATATAGAAAATCGCAGTATTTATAGAAAATCATAAATATTGTCATCGTGTTGAATATTTTTACAAAAAAAAACTGTCAAATTTGCCTTAACATTCGAGATTTTTTTGGTTTCGTTGTTGTTCTTTATTTAAACTTGAACTGAACTGAAATACTTTGTTGTTAAAGGTAAATAGCAGCAGTAATGGTAATTCAGCCGGATTGACATTTTCTCATACTAAAAATTCTTACTTATTCATTCCAAAATTTCTTTATTTAATACTCATAGTGGATATTTTCTCGAATTTCGTTGTTTAAATTTCATCTCACTCCTTTCCTTACATCTAGATGTAAATTTACTACATCATGGTAAGGGTTTTTCCTTGATATTTTTTGTATATTGCTATTTATAATTGTTTTCAATTAAAAATAAATAACGCAGCATGAAAAAATTGTAGCCAAATGAGATATTGCGTAGATAGGGCTTTATATATTTGCCTTGTAATTTAAGAATCAAAATTTTTAAAAATGTAAAATAAAGAAATAATTCAAAATTGTAAAATAAAGATTTTACGCTATATATATATATAACATAGAATAACAAAGAATATGCATGTATGTTTATGATTAACAAATGTTAAATTAAACATAGCTTAGTTTAAAATAATATTTTTAAATAATGAAATTTCAATATACCTGAACTTTACTTCTCTCCCTTCTCTCTCTCTCTTTACAATCTTGCAAATTTTGCAAGATTTTAATATCCTTATATCATTGATTATTATGAAAAAGAACATTTTAATTTTATAACATATTTTTCTTTTTTTATTTAGTTTTTGTTTATTTCTAATTTCTGTATTCAAGAACATTAAAATCTCCAAAGGTACCTGTTTATGAACAAAAAAAAGCTATTAATTTTTGAATGAACACTTTATAGTATATGTATATTTTATAAAATTTTGAGATAATGAGAATTTATTATTATTTTTTTTAATTTCTTCTGTTTATGGTACTTGTTTTTTTCATGTTCTAGAATATGTTATCAGTTTAAGTCTTACTTATTCCTGTAATATTAAATTGCAGTTTTTCTCCTGAATATATAAAATATTGTTTTGTATATCTATGCTGTCTTCATTAATATTTTCTTAAATATTTTCAGGGCACTCTTATAAAAGATGTGGAAATTACTGATAAGCATCCCAATAAGTTGTTTTTAGATAAGCACAGTGCTTTTATTGCTGCTTATGGAAAAAAGAAAGATGATTATGTTAGTATTCTTTTTTTTTTTTTTTTTTTTTAGTTACATGGCTGTGATGAGAGAAACTATAAGAGTAAATTATGTCTTTTATTGGAACGGGAAAATAATATGTGATATATTTTAGACAGAAAGTAACATATTTGTAAAAGTATATAAGAAAGGTTTTATAAACCTTTACTGTGCTCCCCCCCCCCTTTTCATTCATATTAGAAAAGATATTGTGATTTGATATTATAGAGAAAAATGAAGTCTAAAAATATTTTTTCTGAATAATATTACATTTTTTCTTTACCTTATTTAAAATTAGTTTAAATTTCTCTAGCTATACAGAATGATAATTGCAAAAGAAAAATATTTAATGAAATATATATGTTATTTAACAAATGTTTTTAAAAACTTTAAGGGTTATTTATTTATTTCAGGTTTAAGTAATACGTCTTGACAAGGTATTCCCAATTTGTAATAGTTAATAATGAAACAAAAGTTTAGAAATATCTATAGGTGTAATACACATATAACTTATAAAATATCTATTGTTTACTGTGATATATATTTTAAATTATTTTATAAGCCTATGACTTTCATATGTGTTATAGCATTGTAGCATTATAATTACCTTTTTATATGGTTATTATTAATTTCTGTTGAATGGAAATGCTGTGGTTAATCTCAATATTAATTTTCTTTGGCATGGATATTAAGAAATTTCTACATTGTTCATGAAATCTGATTGCTTAAGTTAATCTCGAATTTCTTTTTAACTCACTTGTATCCAATACATGTAACATTATCATAAAAGAATACCCTTAATTTGAAAGGCTATAGCTACAACACCAAA
This sequence comes from Argiope trifasciata, assembly GCA_026543055.1. Classification (NCBI taxonomy): domain Eukaryota; kingdom Metazoa; phylum Arthropoda; class Arachnida; order Araneae; family Araneidae; genus Argiope; species Argiope trifasciata. The sequence continues at coordinate 66,800 of JAPMOQ010038724.1, forward strand.
GGGGGGGGAGCATATTGACTACTGAATTCAAAAATATTCTGCAAAGTTATAAATATGCAGAAATCATAATTGTTTAAGATTATTGCTCCAATAAAATCTAAATTTTATTCAACTATTTAAACTTATTGCACATAATTTCTATAAAATGTTCAGCATTAGGGTGATATATTTTAATTATCTGTAACATGTATGTTTTAATGGCAATTTCTTCAGTATTTTATTTATCAATTAATTTCCAGCATTCTATTTATATTGTAACTACGTTTTACTTCTATGTCATAACCAAATGAATTTCATTGTTTCCATTTTTGCTTTGTTTAAATAGTATATATTTCAAACTTATAAATACTTTTTATCTGCTATATTTTTTTCAAAAAAAAAAAAACATTTTCCCTTTGTTTATTTTTAAAATCATAACTTCAAGCTGCCTCGTTGAATTAATTTTTTTGGACATGTGGCTGACCCAAACTTTTGAGTTTGCTTTACCAGGCTTTCTTTTTCCAATAAAATCCTGTATAATACCAATTAGGATGATGGATTTCATATTGTTATATTACAATTTTAATTGGTTTAATTTTTTGTAAAGTTAATAATTCAAAATGGTTTCTGTTTCATTGACAAATGAAAACAAGCAAAAAAATTTTAGCTGAGAATGAAATACTTCTAATTACTGATAAATCTTTTGCTATGACTGGTGAAATAGTGTTTCTAGTAATTGATAGGGAGATACAATCTTTAAAAGTTGGATGCTGTTTTATAATCATGTATATTTGCTTTTATGTATCTAAAATATTTATTGCCCTCTTTAAATAGATATAATATGTAAATTTTGCTCTTATTTTAGGAATACTGTATTACTGAATATTTAAGGCTGAGTGGAATATATTGGGGCCTTACTGCTTTGGATTTGATGGGCCATATGGACAAATTGGATAAGGAATCTATAATAGAATTCATAAAAAACTGTCAGCACAAGTGTGGTGGCTTCAGTTCCAGTATTGGTCATGATCCCCATATTCTTTACACTTTAAGTGCAATACAGGTGATATTTTTTTCCTATGCCTCCCCCCTCTCATTCCTCTTCAAATATAAATAAATAAATTCTTGGTTTATAGTTATATCATTTGAATAAAATTAAATTTGTATATAATGTCTTTTTTTTAAAAAAAATTTAAAACTGAATAATTTATTTTTAAATAAAAACTTTCAAGAAAATTTACAATTCTTTATTTCATTTCATTGTTAGTTGACTCAATGAAAAGAAGGAAAAATTTCTTTTATAAAATGTTGTTATAATTATTAGAATATTTTTTAAAAAAATGTTTTATTTGTTTTCAATTTATTTAACATGTGTTAAATATATTGCATATTGAATGTTTTTTAATAATTTGAAATTTTCATAATTTAAAAATTTGATTTTGCAAATCTTTTGAAATATTTTTTCCCTTGGTATGTAAAGTTTTATTTATTTTTTATCGTGATATCTCAGCATAGCTGTTTGCTATGTTTATTATCATAAACAAAAACTTTTTTGTATATTTTAATAGTGTTGTTTTAACATATCTTTGTTATATATTAAAATATTATATTTAAATTAAAGTTTTGATTTATATTTTATGATCCTGCTAGTTGTATAAATTGTGTTCCAAAATGCCATGCTATTTTTAATAAATTATTAATAAAAATGCATTTTTAAAAATTAAAATTTCTAATTTTTTGATTTGATGAGCATACATGTTGTTTAAATTTTAAAAAATATAATTGCTTTTATTTAGTGTTGCTACTATTATTTTGTGTATAAGTATTCAGCTATTGATTGTGTTGTTTACATTTTTTTTCTATAGATTTTAACTATGTATGACTCGCTCAATGTTATCGATGTTGAAAAAACAGTTAACTTCATAAAAGGTCTTCAGAAAGAAGATGGAAGTTTTGTTGGTGATAAATGGGGTTAGCATTTAAATCTTGTTGTTATTGCTCTTATTTCATAAATTTTGGATTTAAAAAAAAAAAAAGAAATTTGGTTTTAAAATATTTATTTTTACAAATATACAAAAAAAAATGAAATATTTTCATTTTATAAGCTGTAATCTGATTAAAATCATATATATTTTTGTTTTCATATATAATTATAAACAGCTTTCTATATTGTTTTAAATTAGCAAAATGCTGCTATTTTAAATTTGAAATGATACAAAATTGTTTTCGTGTCATTGTTAAATAAACTGCTAATTAAAAATACATCAAAACTGTATTTAGAAAACTGTATTTGTTTTGTAAAACTGTTCATTGGGAGAACTATAAGAGCATGTGGAGTTTGACTAAATCTTTTAAATCAAGATGCTGTCAGTTACTGCCCCTTTATTACAATAATTTGATTGAAATGTGTTTTTTTTATTATTATTTTTTCTGAAAAATTTTATTAAAATCTAAATAATATATTCAGGAATATGGTAGTTCCACCCTGCTCTCATTTGGTATCTTTTTAGTGAGGACAGGGGATCTTGAAAAGTATTTAAATTTAAGTATAATATCAAATGAAAGTATTACTTTTAAGATTTAATTACAAGAAATGCAGAGGAGAAAATTTCAGCTACAGCACTATGTTTATGAGTTAAAGGAGATGTCAGGGTAAAAAAATATAATTTTTTTTATCTCACTTAGATAAAACTTGCGTGAAATTATAGCTTCAAATAGCTTAATTCCCCGTTTCTATTTAATCATATGCTTGATTTTTTTCTTCTAATTCTTGGAAAGAAATTTAATCAAAATTAATCTTTCATTTTATTATAATATGATCATAATTCTAACTAATTGCTATATATGGAATAGAATTAATGTAAAAAAAAAGTCAAAAAAAAAATTATACATCAAATGTACTCCATAAATAATTTTATAATATTATTAATTTTACTGCTGTACCTAGTAATATATTATTTACTTTAGGTGAGGTTGATACGAGATTTACTTTCTGCTGTGTTGCTTGTCTTGCTCTACTTGTAAGTAGCATTAAAGTTATATTTATGGTATGTCTACATGAAATTTAAAACAAAATGAAAGGTAATTTATATGAATATTTATAAGAATATAAATATTTATAAGAATTTATAGGGATTCTCGTAACATAATTATGACTTTGTACACTATTTCTCAATATCTTGTACAATTATCACTAATAATTTTGATACAAATTTTGCACAAAATATTTAAAATAATACTCAGAATGAAGATAGAAATATCTATCCTTTTAACATTTAGCTTTAATTTTTGTTATTCAAAAATATACATATATTGAAAAAGAATTTAAAAAAAAAAGGTTTATACAGTTTTTCAGTAAATGAAGAGATGAATGAATTTCCAACAAAGTGATAAATCTTTATATTTTTAACATGTCATATCCAAAATAACCCTGATACAGCTTCAAAATGATATGTTAGCAAAAATGAAACTGAATTTATTATGGTGTTCTTTGGAATACTGAGTAATCACATTAAAATTTTTTTTGTAAAAAAATTTTAATTTTTCCTATTTTTTTCATTTTTTAAATTTACAATAGTTGAAAATTTTTTAGTTATGTTCAACTTCCAAAACCTAATTCCTAATTTGAATAAGATATTAAATTTAAGTAGCTGATTATTTCCAAATCAACAATCATTATACAATCATTTTCCTAATTTTATAATGTATTTGAATTTTGATATTTTTAATTGACAAAAAAAGTTAATAAATACAGTAACCCATTTTAATGATTTATAGATTATTAATATCTTAATAATTAGTTATATCTATATCTAATGCCCAGTTATTATTATTATTTATTTGCGAAAATGCCATAATTATTTTTGTTTTTCTGATCAATATTGTTTTCTTTTTAGAATCGTTTAAATGAAATAAATGTAGATAAAGCTGTAGAATATGTTCTTGCTTCTATGAATTTTGATGGTGGTTTTGGACGCCGACCTGGGTCAGAGACACATGCCGGACAGGTATTTTTTCACTTTAATATTTGTTTTCAATTTTGCATAATTTTATGCATTAATAATGACTGATTATGTTTCTATTTTGTAAATGTCAAAAATATTTTCATTAGGCAATTTAATTAAATATTCATTTAATTCAGATATTTTTTTTGTGTGTTTTTCACCTCTAAATAGATTTATTTTGCATTTTTTTTTAAATCGTCAATATTATAATAATGAGTGTTCCTATTCATTTCTACAAATATTTGTATATAAACAATTTTCAGAAAGCAATTTTAGCCTTAATCTTCTCATTAAATTTCTCCTAAAAATATAACTATCATTGTATAAACATTTATATTGTTTTATTTTTCTCTTACCTATTTGCTCAATTTGAAATAGTAAATAATCACATATGATGCCATATTTAGGGAAAAATATCTATGTCTAATAGTACCATGGTTAAAATTTAGAAGGCATTTAAGCATTAAAATATAAATTTTGCATTTAATAAATTCATAACATTATATAGATTTTTTAAAAAACTTATTTAATACAAAAACATTTCAAATATACTATGAATATCCATGTGAATAATTATAGAACTCTTTTTTCTTTAGGTTTATTGCTGTTTGGGTATATTATCTATTACACATCAATTACATCATGTTAAAGCAGACCTTTTAGGATGGTGGCTTTGCGAAAGGCAACTTCCATCAGGTGGTTTAAATGGTAATTTTCAAATTGATGTTTTTTCATTTTATAACAAAAAAAAATATTTATAAAAATATTTGAAAATTTATATCTTTTAATTTGTGAGTAAAAATAAATATTTATTTATTAAGTTTTATATCTTAAATATTTATTTCATCTCTTAGTCAGCTCTGTTAATTAAGGAGTCACTGGCAGATTTTTGCAATCAGAAAGGTGTGATTAGCCAATTGCCATTTAAGTTTTTAAAAGATAAAAATTTTATCAATTATACAGACTTAACACAGTCTTGACATGACAGTATTAAGAAAGAAAAAACTGAACTTTAAATAATAAGGAATTGTGCAAAACATAAACATCAAGAAAGAAAAACTAGTTGAAGTAATTTAGCAATGAACAAATATTAAAAATGCTGATTTATTACATAATATGAAAAGTAATTGATCTGTAGAATAGTAAAATTCTATTTCAAAAATGCTGAAATCTGCATTTCTGTGAAAATGTATAATGTTTGATTATAATTGGAATTATATTAACATTTTGTCAACTATAATTGATCTTGTTTCTACCGCATTATCTTTATATAATATAATATATATAAATACTGAGCTTCTGCTTAAATAATTGGGCAGACATTATTTCCATCTAATCATATTTATAACATGAGCTAAAATAGCGTACATTATTTAAAAAAATATTAAAATAAAGAATTTATCAAAATTAAATCATTAACGTGATGTTAAGCTTAAAATGTGGTGAAAAGTAAAAATAATTTATCATTTTATAGAAAGAAAGGAAGAAAAAAGCCCCATTGTTTTCCCTGTGTAGAGTTGCAAAATACATAAATCTATTACTGTAAACATTTAATATTTTTCTTAGAGTTTTGGCATGCTTATTTTTGTTTCGAATAAAGGCATAATTCAGCCTTCATGAAAGTTTTATTCAATTTTTATTTTAAGTTATTGAGTAATTTATATTATGAATCTTGTCTTTCCCTTTTTTTTTTTTTTTTTTTTTTTTTTTTTTTTTTTTGTTCAAATTTATTATATTTTATTTCTATTTTGACTTAAATATATCTTTATATACTATATTTTTATAATATATTGTGTGCAAATTAATTCGTCTTTATTATATTGTTTATTTAAATTAGTGTCTTAATTGATTAATATTTATCAGATTATTTTATGATCTAATTAATTGGACATTAAATTAAAACATATGATATGAAATGTATTTGCAAAGCATTATTTAGTTCTTTGAATATAATTTTATTTTGATGAAAAATATATTTGAGGAAATAATTTTCCTCAAATATATCCCAAACTTAATTTTTTATAACTATAAAATTCCTTAAGAATATGGCCTAATTTTTAGTGTCTTACTTTTTCAGGCAGGCCAGAAAAACTACCTGATGTATGTTATTCATGGTGGGTGCTGGCATCTTTAAAAATTATTGGAAGAATTCACTGGGTTGATAAGGTGAGCTCATCATTTTGCATGAAAACAAAAGGGATTAAAGCTGCGACAATATATATATATAAAAACAAAATAAGCCAAGCAAAAAGGAACACAACCGAACCAAAAATACAACCAATAGAAAAAAAATCCGGTCTGAAGACTTCTTCAAGAGTCACTCTCAGGCAAGGATTCAAAATAAGGGATTTTTTCTGTGAGACACCTCGTGACCCGAAAATTCCTCGAAAGTTAAGGTAAACGAGACATACCAATTTAAACAGCAAAAAACATCTTGAATTTTCCAGTCACAAGGGGTCAGTTCTTTTGGACACTGTCCAAGGCCTCTGACAGAAAAAATCCCTTATTTTGAATCCTTGCCTGTGGGTGACACTTGAAGAAGTCTTCAGGCTGGATTCTTTTTCTATTGGTTGTATTTTTGATTCGGTTGCGCTCCTTTTTGCTTGGCTTATTTTGTTAATTTAGATTCATTTGTATTTTAATTGTAGCTGCATTTGCACTCACTAATTACAATTATTGATTTTTTAAAATTGTAAATTCGAAACTTGTTTGAATCCAAAATAATTTTTAGTTTCCTTTCCGTTATTAGTTTCATTTTTGTTTCGTTTACTTTTCATTTTTGTGAACTTATAGCGATTAATTCCGAATTAAATTTTAATTCCGATTTCGACCTAAACAGTTTTGATTTAATTTTTGTTGACACAGGAAATAGGTTTTAATTATTTTAATGCTTTTATGGTTATATATATATATATAAATATATATTCCTTTAAAATTAGTTATTATTTATTTATTTTATTTTTTGTATTTGTGTATGAATGCAGAATAGGTAAAAATTATTAATATATACACTTTATTAAATTCAAAGATACAAAGTGTTGCCTAATTATGAATTATTTTTTAAACAATTACTGCTTTAAATTTTTATAAAAATGCAGTTGTTGAATTTTGATTTTTTTTTTCTCATTGTAGCCAATATATCTACTTTTTGTGACTTTACTATATACTAGATTTTACAATTTGTAGATAAATGTTAATATTTTGATTTAACTTCAATAATGTCTGTAAATAAAAAAAATCAGTGTGTGTGTTTCATATTAAATGTTGTGGGTCACCATTTGCTAACCCAACCTTTTCCTATAGGATAAGCTAGTCCGCTTTATTTTAGCTGCACAGGATGAAGAAACTGGAGGATTTGCTGATCGACCTGGTGATATGGTAAATTTATATATGCTGTTCTTTTTATGTCGCTGGCAATTATCAATTTTTTTTCTAATTATTTGTGACCTTTGGTGACAGCTGATTCCATAGAAATATTATTGTTTTTAGTTTCAATTAGTATTTAATTTTATGACCTTCTGATGTCTTTGTGTCCTTTGTTTTGTCTAAATTGATGCCCATGATTTCTTCAATGAACTTTAAATATTGAATTGTGCTAGATATTGAGCTAAGCTATTTTAGTAAAGTTATACTAACTATTATATTTATTTTATACTAACTTACTTGATTGAATTAAGTCATATGATGACACAGTAGCTTAAAAAATGAACTGTGCTCCTCAACATCTAACTCTACACTGCTTTTGTAGTACTTTTATTTCACTTTTTTTCCTTGTATTAGCTGTGCAACTAGTAAACAATATTTTGCGCCACAAAGTCTTGATTTGAGTACCCAAATATTATGACTTTACATAGGCTTGTATCGACGTATATTTTTTATTAAAACTACATATGTTATTAAATTTCAGTGTATGGACTCTTGATAGTTGAAAGAATGCCCATTTGAACTCTTGCCAAGTATTGTTCAATATTTTGGCTGTCAACGTGATACATTATTTGTGATTCTACTTTTGTATCTTCAACTGGCTTTGCAAGCACTTTTCTTTAAGTAATTCCAAAATTGACAATGAGCAGTAATGGTCAATTTGTTATTGAAGGACACACTGAACTTTTACTTTCTAATATACAATTTGATAACAATTGAATGTAAAATCATTATTTCTACATAAATTTGTGCTATTTGTGAGCCAAAAGAGATTACCATGATTATTGTACAAAGATGTTTTAGATTATTATATTCAATGAATCATTTGTAATAATTTTTCTTATAATGTGGGAGGAGAGACTTTTATGACCTCATTTTATTCTGTACATTTTACTTGTTTTAAGTACATTTGCTAACAAATTAGCTGGAATGCAATTAAAAAACAAAAAATTAAATGTAATGGGTATAATCTTTCATCTTTATCAGATATATTATTTAATACTTTAGAGTATGCCATTAATAGACGACATAAACATTTAATAAAGAAATGTAATGAAGTAAAATTTTATTACAGTATTATCGTGTAGATAAAGATATAAACAGAATTACCTTTCCTGAATTTTTGATTTGTAATTGAAGGACATATTGAACTTTTACCTTCTATTATACAATTTGATAACAATATAATATAAATGAATGAATATAATACATGAATGAAAATTATGTGATAAAATATAAACAAAAATACTGAATGGTTATTGCAGTTATGAGAAATATTCAAAAGGATGCATTAAAATATTTTTAATTGTCAAAAATAAGAAAAAAATTTACTTTCTAACTAAATGGATATCGTTAGAAAGATGATTTTTAAAAATTGAAATAATTATTTCTATTGTAATTTTTTGAAAAATATTAGTGAAAAGGTGAAATGTAACAAAAATTTTTATTAACTGAAATTTTGAGGGACCCCACACTGAAAAATTACTAACTTCTGAAATTTTTCGGTGCCAAATTTCATAACTGTAGATTCAGTGGGCAGAAACATGTTCATCTCTATTAGCAATAAAAATTTAATCATATGAAATACTTCTCAACAGTTGGTATGATCAATTCACTTTTTGATTGTGTAAAGTGTTTTATCAATTGAATTTTGATTGCTACAATGCTTTTTTAAAAATTTATTTTAACAAAATTTTATTATACATATATTTATTCTTTTTGAATATTGAAACCATTTAATGGGAAATTAAGAATGAGACCAGAGGAAATGCAACTACAGTAGATTTTTATTATTATAGTTGTACTTTATAAAATAAAATAAAAATCATTTTATGCATATTGGCATGTACCAGTGTTAAACATTTTTGGTCAATATTAATTGCTGATTTAACTGCAATATATTAGGTTCTTCGGAAAGTAATTTCATTTTTTCCTGACAAAGGACTTAATTGCATTTTTCGCACCCAATTTCATACTTAAACTGCAAAATCATTTTATGTTTTAAGAGCTGATATAGCAAGGCTTGAGTGTGAAAAAGTGCAGCTGATTCTTCGCAGTAGTTTTTGGATGGTGCCCTTTTAAATATGGAGAGCAATAAACAGCATTTTCGTTATTTTTTTCTTTTTTGCTGTAAAAGGTAAAAATGCTGTTCAAGCCAGAAATAAATTAGCCAATATGTGTGGAGAAGATGTGTTAACAGTACATCAGCACCAGAACTGATTTGCAAAATTTTTCCTTCAAATGAGGAGGCCAAAAACCACCTTGATCAGTTTTTTTTTACTGCAAAGACCAAAACTTTTATGAGCGTGTAATCATGTTACTACCAAAAATATGGCAAAAGGTATTAGACCAGAATGGCAATTTTATAATTTAATAAATAATTTATTCATTAAACGAAAATTTCTTATCATTTTGACAAAAAAATACGAAATGACTTTTCGAACAACCCAATACAAATCTATCAGAAAATTCAAAATTAGGTACACAATTTAAGCAAATAATATATTTTTTAATTGCTGTGTAAACTAATATTTTCTAGAATCTACTCTGTTTTATTATTTTTTTAACATTTAAATTCATTTTTTCCGTTTAGGTGGATCCATTCCATACCGTGTTTGGTTTAGCTGGTCTCTCCCTTCTCGGAGATGATAGGATTAAAGATGTAAATCCAGTTTTCTGTATGTGTGAGGATGTGATAAAAAGAATAGGCTTGAAAGTGCAATTATTGAAAATTTAATGTATAAAGACATATGAATAAAGAATTCTATATTATGAAAATTTTTTTACAAATATTGTATGACTCATTTTTCTGGAATTTTTTTAAATGTTAGAAATGATTTTACAGCAAGTTTTTATGTATTTATTTATTCAGCTTAAATCATTCTTTTTAGTAGCCCCAAAATTTCGAATGCTGATGGAAATCAGAACTTGCTTGTAGCCCCCATAAAAGCTCTATTTCACATACAAGTCTATAATTCTGAAATTGATATCAAACAGTAAAATGTAGTGTGTTATGAAGTAGTTAGAGAACCCTATAAAAAGTTTTGCTTACTTTAATGGATAACCTCTGTACACTTCTAAAGATGAGCAAGTTAAAAAAACAAAGAGAGATAGAAAACAAAGAAAAAGTATTCGTACTCTTGATATATATCATCTTTGCACTGGAAATAATATTTATTAATATATTATCAGTATACAATATAAACTGCAAACACATACTATATGGATATATAATTTATATATATATACTGCAGGATTTTTATTGACCTTTTGGTTTGGTTGTTAAAAATGCCAAATTTATGGTTGCTATTTTTTTTTTTTTTTTTTTTTTGAATATTTATGGTAATTTTTCCTTTGTAGCTTATTCAATTAAAATGTTTTGAATTTTTAGACATATTGCTCATACTACTGTTTTAAAAACCGTGCATTGTTTTTTTTTCCATTTTGCCGCTAACTATTTTCCTAATTCTCCATCTATATCTTCATAATCAAATTATATAATGGTAATTTCAGTATATAGTTTATGTGGCCACCACCATTGGTGCTGATTTAGATCTTATCATCATAATGTGTAATATGTCTGAATCCAAACATATTATATGGGACAAAACTTTAACTTCATATTCTATTACTGTTATTTTTTTTTTCTTTCTTTCTGTATGGCAACCATATGAAAACAATTTGAAATCGTAAATTATTCAATTATTATTTTAAATCATTTTAAGATGCTTGTCCCTTCTTTTCCTCATTCGATGAATTCAAACATTAAAAAAAAAAATACTTATAGGCCTTTTTCTACTGTCTTCTTTTTTTTTTCAATAAAGAATATAAAAAAAAATAATAATGAAATATTAATCTGAATTGTTTACCATTATACCATCTTATATGCTGTATAGGATGATATAATAGGAATTCCATAAACTTAGTTCAAGTAATTTATTATATATATATATATATATATATATAAAAATATATATATATATATATACACACAAATTTACTTTAGAAAGAGCTGAATTCTGGCGAATTGAGCTCTTTTTGTATTCAACAAATCATTTTACAAATATTTTTAAATTCTGTAACATTTCTTTATAAACTTTGCCTCTCAGATTAATACCTAAGTAAACTGATGTTTCAACTTTCCTCTCTTATAATGGTGAGTTTCCAAATAGGCTGATTAAGTAGTTTCCTGGGACCGCTAATAGATCAATTAAGAAGCTTAATTTCTCTATTTGTCAGAAAAAAATTAGTTTGTAAAAATCACAAATACTTTGAATTAAAATACAAGGATAATATTAACCTTTTATCGTATATAATAGAGCAGGGTTTATCGAATTTAAGTTCACTTGGTTATATTATTTATAAACACCGAACGTTGTTGTATATTATTGTTTACAAACATGAATGACTTGCAGTCTAGAGTTATAAAAAATACAAAAAAAAATACACCTTACAAAGTGAAAAAAATAATAAATAATTAGATTGACTACAATAAAATAAAATTAATGAAATGCGGGATTTAATCGACCAATTTATTAAAAGAAAGGCTTCATATTCTGCGCTGCCTAGAGTTACAAAATTCTTAAATCTGTTATTGCTTGTCTCTCCCTTAATCCGATCAGATATTCAGGTGAAAATGTAGTGGTAGTATTTCGGTTATCTGTTCAAGAAATTAAATTTTAATATATTTTTACATTCTTTTATGAGAAGTATAAAGAAAATTATGTAATTGCCAAAAAAATTATTTTATTTATTATTCTTATTTTAATTCAAAATTATGACAAATCTTCACATTTCAGAGCTCTTTGGATCCAGAAAACGCATTTTGAAATTATGTCTATTTTTTCGTTTGTGGATATTTTAATTCAAAAACGCTTTCAGCTAGACGGAAAAAATTAGACTTATGAATTTCAGGCTACATTTATAGATTTTATCAAATTTTGATCACACTCCATCCTTTGGAAGTCTGGCTGTTCAAGTACAAGTGAACTCGATATTTATAAAACTTAATAAGGCAGTAAAATAAAATTTGATATAGGATTTTAGCATTTAAAATACACTCTTTTCAAATTTTGAACCAAATCTGTCAAAGAGTTCATCACTTCACAATCTGTATTTTTACGTGAACTCTATACAACAGCTTTCATACGAGATCAACTATTGCAGGCAATAAAAGATCGCATTTACCTGAAAAATATCACCCGGCTCAAATTGAACAGTGGTAAATAGTTATTTCAACTGGAAAATTATTTGCCATCGTCTCATTGTGGTTCCGTGTTCTTCCTGAGATAGGCTTGGTCTTCTATTACTCTCAATAGTTGGCCTTTTGTGAATGCTGCTTACCTCATAAACGTAATGACAGTGTCATTATATGAAAGCAACTGAAGTTCCATGTCAGATTTTTATTTCAATTCATAGAGGGGGGGGGGGGAGTTCAGAACTCATATACGTACAGTGAATTGAGTACAAATGACGGATTTAAGACAAATCTATATTTTAAAACTATTGTTCTTTAATGTCATTCAAAGTATTCAGGGTCTCGCCCAAATCCATAATTTTATGCGGAGTAACGTGGATAAAGCCTTTATTCTGGAAGGTACAAGAAAGCTTCAAGGGGTTCATTCCCGCTGGGTTTCTATCTCAAAGTACAATTCGACTAAATCCTAATTAATTTTCAAATTTTAAAGAAGCAGCGGGAAGGATCGTGAAACTTTTTTGCCTAATCTTTAAAGGCCTTATCACACGGCAAAATATCTTCGACGCTTTTCGTCAGCAAACGACAAGGAAAGTGACGTCACTTCAAACTTTCACATGATTGGTTAAATTTCGTTTGCGGACAATATTTCGACAATATTTTCGAACTGGTTCGAAAAAGTTTTCGATTATGAAACTTGTTTGACTGGTTTTTAAGGGTAGAAATGGAAAAATGCTGGCGAAATTTCACCGTGTGATAAGGCTTTGATGAAATTATTGTACCCCACCCCCATTTCCGTTTAAAATTGTCGTCATTGGATAAAGATGAGAATATCTTGCTTGGCATTGACAAACAATAATTACGAAATATGGATCTTTGGCACTGAATCTAACTTTTATCAATCAGATAAGGATATTGGAGGCTTTTTTACTGACAGTTGAATAATCGATATTTGTTACAAAACTGTTCTACTCACAAGATAACAAATCGAATTTCATTCATCGCTCTTATAAAAATTACTGTGCTTAAGTGCATGTGAAAGTAGAGATCAGTAAGCTGTCAGATCGACAGTCCTTAGCTTGATTGATTTGCTTCAAAATTTAACAAGAATGTATTTTTACTTACTAAACCTTTATGCTAAATTTTATCTATTCCTTTACATTTAGTAGTTAATTTATACTCGAATACTCAGATTTCATTTAAAAGTTGATAAAAATTTACACAAATACTCTGAAGTCCATGTAACAAATTTCGTCCATCTATATCAACGCGTTTTTCATTGACAGATAGGCAGACATTATGTCACAGGAGCTTTTAAAAACAACTTCCAGCAGAATCACGCGTTCAAATTATTTGGCTATTACAATGCTCTTTCTTTGCATGCTTTCATATGCGAGAAATTTCATATTTGCATATTTGCCAATTTTGGAGATCAATTAATTCGCCAGGAATATGGTTGTGATTTCAATTAAATATATTATTTCATAACTTATATTCATCGTTTCTTTAGTAGAATAGAAATGTAAATTTTTATAGAAATTGTTAAGAAATGTTATTTTAGTAACCTTACACTTATTATCGTCTCTGTGAGTATATAAACTTTCTTAATACATTTAAGTCACGTGAATATGATATATGAAAATGTTGAAAAAATTGCAGCTATTTATATATAATTAGACATTTGCAGAATTGTAATCCCTTAATTTAGAATATACTTTCATTCTAACATTAAGTTGATGGAACACAATTTACTAGAGCACGTTCAATAATTTATTAACTGGATTGGCAAATTATGCAAGATTTATTTCCTAACGCATTTAATATCTTAGTGATCTTTGGTTCGATTCTACAGAAAGTCTTAAATAAATTCAGAAAGAAAAATTTTCTTTACAAATAAATAAATAAATGGAAGTATAACTAAAATTTTAATTTCATTGCAACAAACAAAGCACTGCCGTAAGTCATGCCTAAAAAATAATTTTTTTTAAAATTACCGAAACTAGGGAAACATGAATGCTGAAATTAAACAGGTGCAATTACAAAAAAAGAAAAGAAACCTTTTTAAGTGATATGAAAATCCTTTTGTGCGATAAGATTTTATTAAAATTCTAATGTGATGTTTCATTTCTTCACACTATCTCCAAAACACATTTGCTCCAAATTTAATATTTTTAGACCAAGAAATATGCTCTTTAAAATGTAACTGATACTCGTTGAAAAAAGCTCGTGTATTCAGTATTGTTCAGCATTGAATTTCATACTTATTGTGAAAGTTACAAAATGAAATTTTTTTTAATCGTCTGAAATATTCTTGATGTAAATGAAAATATCCATTAAATCAGGCAATTTTTAAAAACCGTCAATAGGTAATTTTCCCTGGGTTAATAATTTCTGATACAATTTGCTAATTTTCTGCTTTTAAATTTTCCCTTCAGTTTTCTTAGTTTGTTTTGTTAACAGTTCTTATTCTTTAGCATTCCTTATATTCTTATTCTTCAGGATTAAAAAATGTTGATAAAATTGTGCACAAATTGTTTATTAGTAAAATTGATGAATTAAGACTGCTTAAGATATTTTTTAAAATAAAATAATAAAAATCCAATAAATTAAAGTCTTGTTATTATCTTTCAATGGGGTATTTAAAAATTTGCTTTTTTCAATATCTTTATCTTTTTAATTACTTTAGTCACTTTGAAAAATTAATATAAAAAAAATTTTAATACATTTGTTTGGGAATAAAATTACTGTCGAAACAAAGGTTAAATTTTATATTTTAATACGGTATAAAAATATTTCTTTTGCAATGATTTGCTCCAGTTTAAAAAGAAAAAAAATAGGCAATTTCTAATAAACGGAATATTTGCTTGAGCGTTTACACTTTGAAAGTGGATAATATATATTTTAACGTAAATAATAAATATATAAAATTTATTCATATTCTATTGAGTGTTTTCGGTGGAGATTTGGAGCATATAGATAAATATGCATAGGAATGGCCAAGACTTTCCATTATATTAAGATTATTGTCTAATAGTGTTTCAATTTTTAATCATTGCTTTTAACACCTTATTTATTAAAATATTCTGCTGTTTATCAATGCTTCTTTTTTACTTCTTGTATTTATTCTAAATCTAAATATTTTAATTTGAATTTTTTAATAAATTGAACTTTTATTGTGATTTCTTCAGCTTCAAATTAACTGAATGTCGCTATAACATCTATTAAAAGAAATGAAAAGTTTATAACTTTTTTTCTTTTTCCGAAATTTCCATACAATTTGAATATTTAGTTTTATTTAATGAAACGGAAATTTTTCATTGCTAATTAATACACTGTTGATTTTGAGAGATGAGAAAAGTTATAAATGAGCAGAAGATAATTATTTGTAATTGAAGTTTATCATTCCAATACTCAAATTTCTTTTTTTTTTAAACGAATGTGAAAGAGGAAAAAAATTCTTTCGTGAAGTTTTAACTTAATTGATTAGTTAATAACGATAATATACTGTTAAGACAAATGGAATTTTTAAAAGAATAATTTCCTTGAATTTCTAAATATTCTAATAAAGGCAGTATTTATTTATTTTAAACGCTTGTATCTAATTTTGTATGTCTCACGTTCATTTTTAAGATGGGATATTTTTTCATTTTTTAATCAATTTTTCATTTATTTCTTCAGGCATTAGAGTTTCAAAAGTACATACGTATTTGTTCTCCATTACAATACTGTAATTTAATATTTTCAGATTTCATTATATTAAGTTTCGATTACAATCAAAAACAAATTATTTGTTCTTATGATGTTCTTCCAAAAGTGGCATTAAACTGTTCTTTCAGAGCGAAAAAGCATTGATCTTACTTGAAGACTTACTTGCTGATGTATTTTGAGGGAGAAAATTATTAAATAATATAAAACAAATTAATATACAAAATTGATATTTTTAAATATAAAATTTTATCTTTCTAAGGTGTTTAGTCTTCGAAATGGACATACTTAAGAAGGAACCCAATTCATTATTTGGTAAGTAGGAACTAAAAACTCTGACTATTTGAAACTATTTCATTCTAAATGTATTTGTGTTTCATCTTGAATTTTAGAAATTAAAAAATTCTAAATTTTTATTTAAAAAAATCATTTGTTTTTTACCGAAATATTTTGCTTAGTTGAAGATAATATATATTTGAAACCTCATTTTTATCCATAGCTTTACATTATATGCAAAATTTAGCTATTGTTGTAGTAAAATTTAAGTATGAGCACAACTTACTTTCAATGGAAGGCAAAGATAGAGATTTTTTTTTTTAAGTTTGCCTGTGTGTGTGTGTGTGTGTCATAATGATGAATGGTGATTATGTTTTTAAACTTAGAAAAGCTATATTTGGACTCGGAACTGTTTATTGTGATACTTAACAAAATTCTCAAAATGCTGCTTAAATTTGAAAAATATTCATCATGTTTGACGAATATTTTGAGGCATTCAAATGAAGACTAAAAAAGGTTTTATAAAAAACATGTAACTTGAATGAAAATGCAATAAATGCAAAAACTTTATAGCAATTTCTTCTAAAAAAATTACTTTGGGGAATTATGCTTGATTTGGTTGGTAGACTATAGAAACGTTACAGGAGCGCTAATATTCTGGGGGATGGGGGAGAGAAAAAAATTCAACTAAAGAAAAGTTTAAAAAATTTGATACATCAAATAGTTGACTAAAAGGATTCTCAGTATTTCATTTTAGATACATGCTATTTGTGACTACCTGAATAAAGTATTCTCAAGTATTGAATTGAGATAAGCATTTAAACTATATATTAAGACATTTTCTTTTCATTTTTAATAACTTTTATTCAATTTGGCATCTTAACGGAGTTTGTAATCGACTTATTTCATTCATTTTTAATGAACTTGAAATTCTCAACAATTGTCTTTTCTTAACAACATATTATTTCATTTTTTATTTTTTTAATTGATTCATCGATTGCGTTTGACCTCTTACTTCATTTAGTATTGAAATTTTAAAAAGAAACTATTTTAAAATTCAATCAATAAAAAAATGATAAAAATATTATTTTTTCTAATACATTGATAAATGAGGTTTATTTATAATATCAATTGCTTACTGTATTTTCCATCTGTTTATTGCATTTCATTAATGAACTGAACGAACGTCTGTGTCGGTAAAAGTAATAGCAAATCATTTACTATATCATTTATTATCTAAGTCAAACGGCTGCGTAACAATCTTTAGTTTTACGCAATGATGGAAAATGCGAAATCGATTCCAGCGTAAGTTCTTTGAAGTTTATTGACTTTATTTGTTGATAAATAAATTTTAAAATAAACCCAAGATTATGAATATACTAGTAGGCTGGTTTCGAATTTTTTTAAAAAAATTTAAAATTATTATAAATATCGTAGTGAAATATGTTTAATGGAACTGTCAGTGGATCTGTTCTACCCAAATCTGGTACTGATCAATGAAACAGCAAAAGCTTAGAATATTAGTTGCATTGAAATATTAGTTGTTTTGAATGAAGCAGGTGCGCGGATATATTAGTTATATTGATAAAAAAATTAAAGAATATGCATAAACATGTTTCGTATTTTTTTAAAAAAATTACTACTTTTCCACTTTTAGAATGCTTATCTAGCAGCGCTCTATTAATAGTTTCTGCAAGAAATTTGATGAAATTTGAATTTTGCCTCGAAACTTTCTTGTGTGTTCTCTAATAAATGTACTTATATTAGTCACTGACGAACAATAATTACGAAAGAGCTTAACAGTGTGCAATACGATAACGATTAGTCGCTGTGATGCAGTTAATACACAAATACCAAGAAACCGAATATGCGTTTTTGATTAGTATTTTCTGGCTGATTGTAGACAAATTTGACGCAGAATTGCAATAGATGCAATACCATCTATTTTCAATATATTTAAATAATTATACGTTTTTGAATTAGTGTTTATACACTTTTGAAAGCATAGTCCAGCAGGCCGTCGATCCTTAGACAGATGTGGCTCAAAGTATATAATAGAGCACCATATGATTAACCGCTAGAAGTATATGGTTTCAAATTGGATACATTTCAACACTTCAGACATTAAAATGTATGTGTCAAATTCTATCCACCTTTCTTCACTTAATTTAAATTCGGAGTACACAGATTTGTCCAAAATTTGCTAGAAATTTACAAATTTAGTACAAAGACCATATATCAAATTTTCTCCACCAAATTCAAATTTCAAAACATTTTTGAGTTATTACATTTTCAGACAGATAGACATAATTGTAAAAAAAATATATTAATTTCAAGATCAGGGAGGTCAGAAACATGGATATTAGTCAAAACCTCGAACTTATTGATGATTGCAGAATTTGATTTCTATATATTTCTTATCAATAGAAATTTAAAAGCCACCCTTAACTTTTAACAAAAGAAAAAAAAGAAAGAAAACCAGATCCTTTCGATAAGATTAAAGAACTACTTAAATTTCACTGCAACAATGAAAAGCATTGCTGCAAATTTTATATAAAAATAAGTTATTTCTTCTCAAAATTCAGCTTAATAATTAATTCAGTTTAAATTCACTACAAAAATGGAAACTATTGCACAATTTTAATATAAAAATGATGAAATTTTTTTGTAAAATTGAAATAAAAATTCTAGATTTTTTTTTCATTTAAAAAATATAATTTTATAATTATTTTATTTGATTATATTTCTGGAAACTTATATGAAAAAAAAATTATTGATCTTTATTTAAATTTTCAAAAATTAAAATTCAAAAAAAAAAAAAAAAAAGGCGCCGAGTTGCCGTTTTTACTTTAAAAGAGACCGGATGTAAGGAATCTATTATTATTGAATTGGAATGTTTTTTGACTTGCGTCCCTCAACTTTAACAAAAAGAAGCCGAATGTGTACTATTGAAAATGGTTTGTAGAAATTTATGTAAATAACGAAGATATATTCAAAATTTTTGCATTAAGCTGAATCGAATTTGCAATTAGTTGTTTTAATAAATCTACCTTTGATTTTTTTTTTTCAATTTACAATTGGACTCTCAATTTTTTAATCGTATTCATCTTAATCGAAAAAATACCCCAACTACTACTCCTCATCCCTGTTTCTCGTCACGTCAAAATAACATTGTGCATGATGTTTCTTTTTCTTGAAATTATTTAAATTATATATAAACAATTGTGAGAGACATTTGCGTTGAAAATTTACAATGGTTCTTTCTGAGAGAGGAGTACAAGATATTCGAAGTGGTCGGCGGTCCCGTGCAGCATCCCCGGTTGGACCATATTCCGATGAAAGTAGCACAACTGATGAATCCGAATATTGTAATATATTTTTCTGTTAATTTAAATATTTATTTGGTGTTTTGTTTTTTGAACTGGCATCATTTTATATTCTATCCTATATGTTTCCCTGTTTTTATTTCAGAACATTTATTTGATTATTGAAATAGTGTATTTGAAAAATCTACGGAAGCTACACTCCCGCGCTATTATATTTATAGATTTTCATCTAGTTGAGGAAGTTTAGTTCATCTTTATTGTTTTTAAGTGTAATTAAGATGTAAACTCATCGAATAATATGTTCAAGAATTTTAAAACATCTGATTAATATGTTGCATTCGAATTTTCAAAACTACGGAAGCTCTGGACATGGTATATGTTTGCTTTTTTAACAAAGGGTTTAATGGCAGCTTATTTGCATTTTTTATGTTTTTAAATTTCTATAATAATCTGGGGTGAGACATTGTTATATTTTTAAGGCGGAGTAAAATATATTGAAGAATAATTTAAAAATGATTTTATTACTTTATAAAAAATTTATTAAATACTCTTATCGGAATGTTTTTATTTTGTTGCATTAAACTGATAAAATGTCTTGGTAATTATATATTATAGTTTTTTATGTATAAAGAATTTTTTTTCTTTTATTCGTTTCTCATCATCTAATCAAAACAGTTTTGTTTTCTATTCTTTTATTGAAAAAAATTTTAATGCATTTTTTTACATTTCTTTTTTTATAATGCAATTATTATTTAAATTATTAATTAAAAGTGTGAACAGCACACTATACCTCCAATTATAGAGCACATGTGGACTCTATATATGTAGATGGATTTTTTTTTTTTTTTTTTAGAAAATTGCTCTACAATCAATTGGCGAGAAACATTTAACATTAAAAAACCCCCATCAAAACATGACAAAACAGGAATACATATAGCATTAAAAAAATGGTAAAACTACAATGGAAACTATCTAGAAAACTGGATGAATGAACATGATAATATATAGTATGAGTGAAAAAAGAAAGCAACAACAAAGTGCCAGAGGAGGCTTAAGGATATATTGGGAATCAAATTTCGAGTATTAAAATATTCTACAAAACAGTTGATAAGGGTTAATCTAATTAAAATGGTTGTCTTTCATCATTTAGGAATTTAATCAGACTTTTTTTATGATGATTTTTTAATGGTTTTTGTACTAAAAACTTTTAACAAAGATATTTAAAAAAGTGTAGGAAATCATATTCTTTCAAATAACAGTTATAAAATTAATAAAATAAATTTTAATAGCTGTTTATTTACTGTCAGTGCAGTTAGCCCAATAAAGGAACGAAAATTAAATACAATAGTTTTAAAATTAAAAAATGTTCATGGGAAGTGTTTAAGGATTTCTTTTATATTGTTAAAAAGTATCTGAAATATTTTTATACATTGAAAGTTTACCTGTTGCAACAGTTGTAAATAAGACTTTAAAAGTATCTTCATGTTTATTTGCAAGAATTTTTTTTGCATAGTTTAGATAAGAAAATTAAATATAATTTATTAGCATTCAGAATTATTTAAAATTTTTATCTACTTAAGTAAAATTGACAAATTAAATGCTTGTGTAATTATTGTTTTTTTTTAATTGAAAAATTTATTGACCTTATCTTTGTTCTCAAATATATATATATATATATTTTAAGGCTGAAAGTTCTAAGATTGGATATCAGTGGGATACTTAAAATAATTTTCATTACAACAATAATTATGTTAATAAATTTAAAATATGGTACTAATAACATAAATTTTATGTTTTAATGCAATCTGATCATATCAATAATAAACAACAAAAACTTTTTCTAATATAACAATATGAAAAATGTCGTAAAAAACAGTATTTTAATTAATTTTTAAAAAAAGATATTTTTAAGATTGTTTTATAAATTTTCTAAAATCTCTGAAGGAATTTAATTTGCCTTTTTTTGAGGTTTGGAAAAGTACTTTGATTTTATTGACGTTAGAATCTTGCAAATCAGAAGAAATGTAAATCCATGTTGTCTGTTTCACAAGGTAATAGAAAACGAATTTTTGGCTTGGGATTTTTCATTTTGAGAGTTTAAATATGTTTGAAGATTGAAAAACTAGTGATGGTTTATGTAAAGTTAGAATCTATAAGTAGCAATGCAAACTTGAAATAAGGATGATTACATTATGATTTATTAAGCATGTTGAATTGAACAGATGTTCTTAGTGCACTTCACTTAAGCATTTGGAAATAGTGAGCAAAAAAACATTGTGCATTGGAATATCAATGCTTAAAATGTTTGCAAAAATTCACATGATGAATTTAAATTATTTAAAATATGGGATTTTGCCATCTTTGATTTTTTCAACAAGTCTTTGATTCACCCTACCCCCCCTTCAACTTTGAAATCCTTTTACTAATACCGCTATAAAGAAAGAAAAACATTTGTATTTAACCACATGGTAGTGTTGAATTTAAACTTATCCACTTGTCATTAGAGAATATTATCTATAGACTAACTTCACATATTGATTGTTTCTTTTTTCCTCGTTCTTTGCACTAAACATAACATCTTTATTTTGGGGATTAATTACTGGCATACCGTTAATACTATAATTCTGATATAAATATTATGTTGGTAATGATAAAATTCAATACTGCATATAAAATTTAAATCAATAACAAAATTTATATATTTTGTTAATTTAATTTATAAAATTAAAATTGTTCTATATTTTCTATATATGGTTCAGGGTTTGGAGATTTTCCAAATGACTTAAGTCTATTTCTGTGAAAAATCCTTTTACTTTAATTTCTTGACATTATTTATTATGTTACATATTATGTTAATTTCTCCATCAATCTTTTTAAAATATATATATATTTAAATTTAATTCTTTTTTGTCAGTTTGCCCTACACAAAAAAATAAAGCCTAGCAGATATTGATGATAATTTTTGTGAGTAATAAACTCTTGGCAATGAGCATAAATGTTATTGGAATAGTGCCTGTATTCAAGCTTGAAAAAAAATGAGTGCCTGCTAATATAGGCATATTAAGCATTATATTTTATTTGAACAAGTTTAATTATTACTTATAAATGTAAATGATTTGTTGCTTAAAAATATTTATATATTTTCAGCTATGAAAATTGGTCCTATGTATCAGGCAGTTATTCCTGACCTGATATCTGAAGGTAAACATCATTATTTACATATTTTTGTGCATAAGTATTTGTATAACTCAGGATATTATTAATTTCTGTTATACAAAATATTATAGTTGTCAAAAATTCATTCTTGACCTGACGTGACATAATTTTTACAAGACATGGATTTTGCCTTTTTCAGAATTGAATATTTTTATTCTTGGGATCAGTTAATTTTCTTCCATAAAAAAAAATGTAGAATTATTACATTTTTTAAAAATATTTTTTAAATGAATTAATCCATTTTATTTTTCTGATTATCATTTCCCCCATCTTCCCTGCATTTATGTTTAATAAAATTTATGGTTTCATGAAGTTCACTTTTTCCCCTTTGTCTTCTTTTGGCCCTTCTGAATTATATTTGCTTCAGTTTTTGACTTAATTTCATGCTTTAGCTCTTCGAGTAAAATCATTTTTGATATTTTGTCTGTGATCAAAACTGGAAAGGGCAACAAATCAAAGGAATGAATTTTGTAACAGTTTTAGAATCAGTTTATTCTGTATTTATGGAATATGATAATTAAAAAAAATATGCTAAATGACTGAATTTTAGTGCATGTATTATATCAAATTTGTATATTTTGTATATTATATGCTGATGTATTCAAATGTTATTTTTGTTATATATTTATATCACAAGAAATTGTTTTTGTTCAGCATTATAATAAATACTTGCATGCAGGCAGGGTTTTCTATGTTTTTTAGTATTTGGTCCGTAAATCCTTTTTTTCTTTTTTTTTTCTTTGCATGCAAACAAATTTTTCTTCTGATCCTTTTTAAGCTAACTCACTGCTTTCTACCATGGACATGAGACTACAGTTTTCTGCATTCAATGTTTGTTCTTTTATGGATTGTGATCACAGGTCTTCCATGTGTAAAGTTTTAATTTATTCGAATTTTATTTTTAGCCTATCCTGTACTCCATTTGGTGATTTGTAATTTATTTCTGACTGTCTTTAATTCATATCTATTTTCTTACTTATCCAAAAGACTTGTTTGATATTGCTGAATTCTTATGCACTAACTAGTTAGAGCAGATTATATAATTGTTGATGCAACATGAATTGTCTTGATTGTGATATATTGGATAACACAATTACTAGATTAATTTTAAATAGGTTTATTGAAATTGATCTGGATAGGTGAAGATAATGTAATTTTAGTAGAGGAAATATAAATATTGCAAAACAAAAAATTATTGAGATGCCTTGAATATTTATGTATTAATTATATCCCTTGTTTATGCTTAAATTGCATATAATTGGCATGTATAAAAAAATGGTGATCTTCTAGTTTATTAACTTTTTTTTTTTGCAATTAACCACTAACTTGCAGTTATTACATAAACATTATATTTATTTTAAATGTTTGTTGGAAAGTGAAAATCTAATGTATTATCATTTGTTATATTTTAGGACCATGTCCAGCTAGCGAAAGTGAAAATGCTCTTTTGGTTTGGGCTCCTTGTTCTACAATTGATGACGAAACATGTAAGTTGTATTTTATACTTCTCAAATATTGAATATTGTAATAATAAAAATTAATATTATTTTGGCAGTAAAGCAAATTGCCATTTATCTTTTTATTTGCTACAATTTTCTGTATCTGTTTAAATTTTCTATGTGCTAATTTAAACATTCACTTAAGTTCTGAAAATATGTCATAGTCACCTCTTTTATTCTTTCTTTCACGAATAATTCCTAAGAAGTTTGTATATATATATATGGAATAAAACAGTTGCATGTAATTAAATTTTCTTGCTGGAAAATGGTGTATTTTAGAAATTTATTTATATTTATCACTAATGTTATTACATTAATTATTATTATTTGACATTTATTTTTCATGTAGATTTGATTTAATCTTAATTTTTTTTTAAAAATAAATCTGCCATTTATAATTTTATTTTTATTTTTCAGTGGACAAATATATAAATGAAGCAAAGGAAAAATATGGATACAATGTCGAGCAGGTATATAACCATTCATTCCTTTGCTTCTTTCTTTATTTATTTTTGTGGGGGCTGGAGGTATAATCACAATTTAAAAAAAAAAGTTGGTTTCTTTGCTATTTTTCAATAAATCAGACATGTTTGATTTTGATCCGTATAATTATAATATTAGAAATACTTTTGGAATTCTTTTTATTTATTTATAATTTTTTTAAAAAAAATTAGCTTTATTAAAAAAATAAACTATGAATTCAATTAATCATCAAAATTTATTTCATGAAATATAGATGAATTTTAAAAAAATAGGTATATGAGTATTTTTATTATTAATTGTATTTCTTCTCTTTGAAGTGAATTTGAAATGATATTTATCTTGATTTTATTATTTTAAAGAAATTCCGATTTTTGTGAAGGCTTTCTTTCAGCATATCATATGAAAGAAGTAGAGAAAGTTTAAAGATGTTAACAGTGAAATTTATTTTATTTTCATTAAAAAAATGGAATGAATTTCTGTAAATTATTAAAAAAATATTTTTTTAAATTGATGCAAAAAAAATATTTTAATATCAATTTATATATATAAAAATTTGAATTTCTAGATGTGATTCTCGATTTTTTACAATAATATTGGAGATAAAACTAAAATTCTGCTGTGTGTGTGTGTGTGTATATATATATATATATATATATATATATA
>JAPMOQ010038724.1:92667-135102 GCA_026543055.1 Argiope trifasciata
ATATATATATATATATATATATATATATATAGTTATAAATCCAATTGACAGTCTTTGGAACATGATCAGGTACACACAAACACTCACGTGTTAGCAAAGACTAAGAATGCAAAATAATTTCACCTGAGTAATTATTTAAAACCAGCAATGTATGTGCAATACCAAAATTTGCGATAGATTTGCGTGTGTTATTTATGAGAGGAATAGTAGCAGCATTAGCATCTTAATAAATGTAATTAATATATAAAATCTATAATCTCAAATTATCCTTGTTTAATGCAAGTTAATTGAAGAGGAAGTCAGTGTGTAAATAATAAAAGAGAGACAAGCATTGAAATACAATTTCCTTTTATATATTTTATTATGCTTCATAATTCATTTTGAAATGTGTTTGCAAAATATTGATTTTATCGACAGCATTGATTTTTTATCTACTTCTCTAGTCTCTTGGAATGTTGTTTTGGCACAAATATGACTTGGAAAAGGCTAGAGCTGACATTCAGAACTTCACTCCATTTCCAGATGAATGGAGTGTAGAAGACAAAGTTCTTTTTGAACAAGGCTTTCAGTTCCATGGAAAGAGTTTCAATAGAATTCGTCAAATGGTACGTAAGAATTCAATTGATAAAATTTTCATTTTGTTATAAGTTTATTTTATTTTATTAAAAAAAAATTATTTACCTATTTTTCTCATATAATGGTTTTTTTAATATTATTTTCATAATAATTATAAACTAAGTATTATTTTTGAGATTTTTGAAAAAATGCTTATATTTGTTTTCATTTAATAAAAATTGTTATAATATCAGAGTATAATATTTTGCATCTACACAAATCAAAATTATCCATTTTGGTATTAAATTTATTATTGAATCCCCTCTGATTTTAATTTGATATGATTTGAATTGAAAATTAGATCAGATTATCTGATATAATTAGATTGAAACATGTTGTCACTTCTGAGAATCATTTTGGATTTATTTAGAATTTAAAATTCCATATTGTATATTTGTACAATGATTAATGTGCATCATTTTTAATTACATTTATTGAAATGTTGATGGAAATTGCCATTCTGTTATATTCTATTTTTAATGGGCGCTATTATAAATCATCAAATGGAATGTAGGATTTCCATTTATCAATTTTAGTTGGGAATATATTGAGTTGTACAAATAAAACTCTGGTTCTTTATTATTAAATAGAATAAAAATATGAATTTTTGTTGATTGTTATAATACTTGTTATAATGGAAATAAACATCAAAATTCGAAGTATTAATTAATTAAAAATATCAGTTTAAAATATTTTTTAAACTTGTGTATTAGAACAGTTTAAAAGTATTGTTTATCTTCTCTTGAAAACTTTAAATATATTATATATAATATTCATTAATAATTTGTCTTCTTTGAACAGCTAAGAGATAAGCCACTTTCAAGTTTGATAAAATATTATTATTTATGGAAGAAAGCTAGATCACGGACAAGCCTTATGGATCGACAAGTTCGCAAGTTATCTGCACAGAAAGATGATGGAAGGTTTGTTATTATTATTATTTAATAGTTTAAATGTTAGTGTGCAGAATATTCATTCTAATTATGGCCCAATAGCTAACCTATAATAAAAAATATTTAGGGAAAAATATTTACTTTCTTACTATTATTTTTTTTAAAGTATGAGAGTTTAAAAAAGTATGCTCCATTTTTATAAAATGTTTTTTATTAATTATATACTGTTCCTTTATAGTGGATCAGAAGCCCCCTCAGATAATGAAAGTGATATGGACCCAGATAAAGATAATGTATGTATTTTTTAAAGTTTATTTTTCTTATAGATACAGCTGCATACCTTATCATTTAGATGTTTAAATTATTGTAAAAAATGGGAATTTTCTATTTCAGAAGACAGAAGGAAAAGGCAATTGCTCAAATTGCAATGTTTCTGCCCAGTTATATAGCACCGCTAAAGGGGCTCTATGTAATGCCTGTACACAATATTTCAAGTAAGATTTTTTTTAAACTTTTATAAAAATTTCATTATAATTTATATGTGTTTTATTAGGCTTACAAAATTGTAAAGATACTTAGAGATTTTTAGTTTTTATTTCAACATTATATATATTTTAAAATGCTGTGATTTTTTTCTCTTTAATAATTACATAGCATTAGCTTTTTTTCTTTTCCTCTTAAAGCAATGAATTAACATGCACATCATTTTATATTAAGAGTAAACTATGAATTCAAAGACATTCAAACTTTTAAAATTCAGATGTTAAATTTTCTTATGTGTATATAATATGAAGCATGTTTCTTATTTATACATATAACTTTGTTCATTAAAGAATGTTTATCGGAAATATATAAATATTTGCAATTTTTCAACTTAGAATAAATTTTCTATCTGAAGAAATTTTTTAAATCAGTTAACCCCCCCTCTTCTTTTGCATTATGTATTTTCAACATTCCTTCTATTGCAGTATCTACTTTTCTAGTTAAAAGATAAATGTATTTTAATTTTATCAAACAAAGAATTTTTTTACTGATCTTCTCAAATAATTTTGAGATTTGTTTTAGAAATCTATCTTGATTTAAATGTTTAATTAAAATTAACAGATAAACAGAAAAAAAAGCAAGTTTTGTTTATCTATTTATTTTGTCTATCCTTTGGGGGGGGGGTATTTTGTTGATAGAATTGTGGAATCTTTGTATACAAACGAGTTTTTTTTATATATAGTTTTTATTTATAAAATGGTTTTAGATTTCCATAAAACAGATTGTTTAAAACATGAAATATCACTTTATTATTTTTTTTGGTACAAATTGCAGTGTAAAGAAGTGATTTTTTGTCCTAATAAATAATTATGCTATAGTAAAAATGTGTAAACAATCTAAATTTATCATACTTTTTTTCTTTTTGCAATCAGATTGAAAGGAATAAGGAAAATGGGGAAATATAGATTTTCAAGTATAAGTCTACATTTGTGTAATAGGTTTTTATACAGTATGCTAAGGATTTGTAAGACCACAACTAAATTAATGCATTTCTGAAAAAAATGTAATATGTAAATTTTTAGCATGTGTATCTAAAACTAATCATGAAATATCTTCTATACAAATTAGAACTTAAATAAAAGTTAATTAAAATTTTATGAAAACTAATTCATTTTTCAAAAAATAAAATTTAGTGTCTCTTAAGAAATTTCAAGACCTGTAAAAGTTAAAACATTATATGTCTGAGTAAGAAATATGTAGGGAATTTTTTTCTTTCTATGAAGGTACTGTTAAACTTGGAAGAAAAATAGTTAAGTTAATGGAGCATTTTAAAATTGACATTCACTGTGATATGTTTAAAAAAGAGGATGCAAAGAAAATAAATCTGCTAAGGGGGATGGGTGACAACATAGGATGATTAAAAAAATTTGCGACTTTTGATAGTCAAAATTTTTTTAAATCGTTCTATGTTGTCATCCTATCATCCTTTCAAATCTGGAAACTTTAAACTGCTTCAGTTAAAAAGTTCTTATTATTGTTTGGAAGCAAATAATATAAAATTTATGAAAATGATGAAAACAGATTAATTAAAACATTATTAAAAGGAAAACTGAAATATATTAAAAATACTGTTATAGAAAAAAAATGAGTCGAAATAGTATTTTCTGATGAAAAAGGAATTTTCTTTATTTGTACATGTGGTGACATCTTAATAAGCCAGTGACTACCACTAAACATTGGTGGCCATTTTTGTATAGTGGATAAGTTACTGGACTTCAAACCCAAACATCACAGGTTCGATCCTTGGCAGAATTCGACCTATGTATTGGCACAATTCCGCCAACACCTCTGCCAAATACATTTATTATAATATATTGGTTTTTTAATATGTAGGATTACTCTGGACAATTATTTGTAATTTGATCTTAATGATTAATTCTGGAATATTCTCTTAAAATGTATTCTGTTTCCTACGATTGAATCTTGTATTTATTTAAAATATATTGCAGACAATTTATATATATATCTTTTTAGGAGGACTGGTATATTACGCAGCTCAGGATCTATGCGATCGGCTCGTCACAATCCTGCTAGAAGTAAAAGAAAACCGCCTCGTGGCATGCATTTAAATTATGATGATTTAGTAGCTATAGTTACAGCTGGAAATGGTGAGGAGGATGCTATTTTACGTAGTATGGATTGTGAAATTATTTCCTTTAAAAGACAGGTAAAAATAAGTTCTTATAAATTTGTTCATTTAATATATATATCTCTTGATCTGTGCAAAAGTTTTCACTGATGGATGAATATTTATAGGTCCAAAATAACAAACAGATTATTAGTCAGTTAAAACACAAAATGGCTGCAGGTATCGATGCATACCGACCACCAGAAGTGAGTAACATTGTGATTTTTAATATTTAAAAAATTTTCTTTCTCCTTTATAAAATTTCTAATAATAATATAGCTAATAAAACTCTTGCCTTTAAAAAAAATTATTTTTAAATTGTATTGAATGATGATAATAGGTGATGTTTTAAGCACTTGTTGATGAAACTGAATATGTTTTCCATATTCTGCAACCGATTTAAGTGTTTAGTACATTGCTATAAAAATATTGTCTAATTTTGATAGCAGTTTTTTTTTTTTCTTTTTTCAAAAAATAATTTAAAATATTTAATGTTATCTCAATTTAAGCTAAACTGCAGTATCAGGATAAAAAGTATCAGATTACTTTATTTTTAATGTTGTCTTGCTGCTGTGTACAAAATATAGGTTAATAAAATATAGTTTATAATTGAGGGGGAAAAAATCAGCTTCGTTTATCTGAGCAAAATTTATTAACTGAAATTGAATTAGCAATGTGATCAAAACTTAATCAATTTCAGCTCATTTGTAACACATGCCAGTTTTCAAAGAACTCCTGACCAATGTCAGTTTTATTTTTTTCTAATATTCTGGAAGCATTCTGAGGTTCTTTCCAAAAAGCTTTTGATAACATATCCTCTCAAACCATTTAGAAAAACGGCCTTTCTTCAAAGTTTTATTGTTTTTCTGTCTCCTTTAAAATATTTTTCTAAAATGCTCTGGTTCATGACAGATATTCGTCTCCATATAGTTAAAGTTTGTAAATTTAAATGAATGAATATATTCTTCAATGAGAAATCACCCAAGTTGTTTTGTTCACCTTCTGCTTAGGAGGGACGTTATGGCTTGGCTCTCTTAATGAAGATTATTAATACACATTGCACCTGGTTTGCACATTAATAAGTGCTAATTATATTTGAACTTATACTTTTCTGCAGAATTACTAAATTATTATTATATAATTGTACAAAACTATTATTTGAGCTGAGATAACTAATAAAATTGAAAATATTTATTTCTATTTTTATTTCATATATTATAAAAAAGAAATTTATATAATATATGTAAGAATTATTTTATTAGTTATGAATAAATTCTTGGAATTAATAATGCAATGAATAATTTGAATCAATTACTGTTTATATATAAATTATACTGATAATTAAACATTTTTTAGGGTGGAAATAGAGTAAACAATCGATGGCTTAATGATGAATTGCTTCTAGCTGTGCAAGGTAATTTTTCTTTCTTTTCTTTTTTCCATTCTTAAAGGAAATTTTCTAAAATCATTTGGATTTTTTTTCTTGTGTATCTATATTGTCTGAAATTTATTTTAAGGTATAAGAAAGTATGGACGGGATTTCAAGGCTGTTGCTGAAGTTATTGGAACCAAAAATGAAGGGAGTGTTAGAAGTTTTTTTGTAAACTATCGTAGACGGTTTAATTTGGACAATGTTTTACAAGAATATGATGCGGAACATGGTACAAATGAAGAAACAGAAGAAAAGGTAATTTCTTAAGTAAAATTTCAATGTATTTTAATTGTGTGCATATTTGTGTGTGTGTGTTCAAAATATTACATTAGAATAATCCTTTTTGGCAAGTTATTATCTAAATTAAATTAAGGGGACATGACATTAAAATTAATATGGAAAATTATTTTAAAAATATATTTCTGAATTTATAATTACTAATTATACTTTTTCTAAAATAAGTATAAATAACTCTTCTACTAATAAAAAAGAATGCCTCTATTTTGAGTGGCAACCTGCAATCTTGTCAAT
Organism: Argiope trifasciata; assembly: GCA_026543055.1. Classification (NCBI taxonomy): domain Eukaryota; kingdom Metazoa; phylum Arthropoda; class Arachnida; order Araneae; family Araneidae; genus Argiope; species Argiope trifasciata. The sequence continues at coordinate 98,810 of JAPMOQ010038724.1, forward strand.
TTAACTGATATTTAACAAATTTAATACTTATCTATTTTGTAGAGTAAGAATGTGTGTCGTCGAGTGATGTTTAAAAAAATTAATAGAAATTTTTTTGTAGTACTTTCTGAAGAGCAAAAATCATTTTCACATAAATTGAAAATGCAAATAATTTTTTTCCTTAAAAAATTTTTTTTTTATTATACCATTTTTTAGTTTTTTCTATTTCTTCAGTTTTTAAAATGCATATTGTATGATATATTTAATTGTTGAAATGGAATTGAAATCTTTCTCTTAATTGTTATTAACATTTCTTTCTGGCTTTTTTCTCAATTGGTAGCAACCAAAATATGAAAATTTGACCACTTCTTTTTTTTGTCTTTTGTAGGTTTTAGTATAATGCATGTTTTTAATGAAATTTTTTTTGTACTTAAAATTAAAACTTAACTTTAACATGACATATTGGTGGAAATCCTATATGAACCTAATTTTAAGTAATGCATTCTTTCCTGTAATATAATTAGATGTATAAAAATATTGTCAATGTATAATGAAGTGAACAGAACAATAGAATGTTTCTGAAATCATATTTATTCTAGTTTACACATCTATTAAAATTAGAATAAAAGAAGCTTTATTGCAGCAATCATGCCATAGTTAAAAAAGATATTTAATAGGATTTTTTTAGCAATCAGTGATCTTGCAAACCATTTGGTCTCCAAAAGCAGTTGTTAATGAAATTGTTTAGAATAAAACAGACTTTGAATGTAAAAGAAGTCAGAATTGATGCAAAAGTATTGAGTTTGAGATTTTATTAGTTTCAAGGATTTTTTTACCCCCCCCCCCCACAAAGGGCATTCAAATAATAAAAACCATAATGATAATCAATGATGGTACATGAATTATAACTACAATAGTGCTATAGCTTTTATTATATTTTGCAAAATACATTTAAGCAGATAATAAATTTTGCTTTGTTTATAAAAAATAACTATTTTGCTGAAATGCAGGCATTTTTCCCATAAAAAATTGTGTTTAGGTTATAATTTTTTTAATCAAATATTTAATTTCAAAATAAAGTTCTGTGGATTTCAAAAAGAAATTCATGATATGTTGAATTTGAAATAAGAAACACGTATAGGAATTCTACTTTTATACTTTCTGAGAAAGGTTTCTAATGCATATTTTTAAAAATCACTTTTTAGTTATCATTAATTATTTTTTATATCTATTTCAGAATTTTAGGTATTCAAAAAAAAATTTAAAGATTCAATTCTTATAATTCAGGAAATTCATATCTTCAACGTCTTCCTTTCACAGACCATTTAACGGAAAAGAATATTTTTTACTATACCTGCTATTGTAAAGATAAAAGGCAGTTCGAGAAGTTTCTTCTTGCTGAAAAAAGAAACATGTTTTTTTCCTACATTTTTTGTTAAAAATTGAAATTAGAGAAAATTGTACTAGATTGTGAATCTATTTAAATACGAAACATAATTGCCATTTTTTTATTCACTTACTGTTTGCTTTACATTTTATTTCCACCTTTATTAATGATTTTCATTTTATTTGTGTGTGGGGGTGCGAGAGAATGAATGAGTGAATTATTGCATTGCTGTAACTTCACCAGCTGCCTTTGTGAGCATCTCTCATTTAATGTACAATATCTTTGCATTGCAGATGGAGACAGAAAGTGTACCATCAGTTGGAAACAACAGTCATCCCAATTCCCCTGGAAATCCACCACAAGCTGCACCACCCCTTTTACATCCTCCTCAGAGTCCATCAAATAGTTCCAATGCTAATGGTCAGCAAAGGTTGTGTCCACCTGCTCTTCAACAAGCCAGTTCAGCTAGATAAATTTTCACAGCTTCTATAGACTTAAGCAAATGAATTGGATACTGCCATTTATTTTTATGTACATCTTATGTTGTATGGTCTGAGTTTGTTAATGAACGATTAAATTGTACAAATGCCTGTAACATTGGCAGTTGAATTTTAGATTATCCCTTTAACTGGCTGAAAGTGAAATTTTCCTAAGAGTACTTTTATGTGATTACTTACCATGTACAACAATTAAAGTTAACAAGAGTGCTTAAAGAAATTGCCCCCCCTCCACCAACAATTTCTTTCTTGAGAGGTTAATTTGTTCTAATGTGTAATTCAGGATTTAAAAAAAAAGACCATGAATATACATTTTCATTAAGAAATTTCTACGGAATAGTCTCTATTCATTATTATTTTGAATGTGTGGATTTTTCTTTTAAATAGAATTAGGTTTAATTAAATGTCTTTGAATTTGTAAGAGCCGTTGAAGAAATGTCATTTAAATTTTAGTTTTAATGCTTTTGAAGAAAAGCATATACTAAAAATGTATACTTTTGCAAATTAATATTTGAAAGCTTAAATCACTATTCAACAAAATATCAAGAAGTAAAAGAAAAACAATATTAAAGAAATGAGATGCTGCTAAATATGCATTAATAATTTGCAAATAATAATAATAAATTAACACAAAGCTATGAGAGAAGAATCCCACATATGTTCATTTTAATGATGATAAGATTCATGTATCATTGTGATTGAGTTTTCTTTTTTAAAAAAATGCTTCAGCAGTCAATAAATGTGACAAGCTATCCTTAAATGGGAACATGATAGAAAATGTTGGCATAGTCTCATTTTAAATGCAAAGACATTAAAAAAAAATAACAAATTGGAGCACTTTGGGAAAGATGATTCAGCCATCTAGAAATATGATAAAATCAGCAGAAAAAGGAAATTCTGCCTCTTGAAGAATTAAAAATAAATGTTGTGGCATATCTTTAATTTGTAAAAAATAGAAATGCAGGTTCATAAATTACTGAAATGGTTACTTTCTCTGTTAAATATTTGAATGGTTCATAATTTTTTGTGGCAGAAAATCTTTACTATTCTGTGGTTAGTAGCAAAATATTGCTAAATTCATGTAAAAATTTTCACTTGTTATTAGAAGCATTAATTGCAAACACTTTTTTTTTCTTATAATTTATTTCAAAAATGTGCATGCATATTTATGCAAACTATCTTAGATCTTCCATTTCCAGATTTTGAAGTACATCTTTAAAATTGGTTACATATTAATTCTGAATTTTTCCTATGGAAACAAACTATGATACAGTGAAAGATTGATGGATACATGTACAAAATAAAAAAGAAAAAAAAGTCCTCTATTTTTTCATTGTAGTGTGAAGTCACCTAGAATAATCTAAGAATATTCTGATTTATTAGATATAGCATCTTAGGCTGTAACTCATGATCACTTTCTGAAATGTATATCCCTTATATCATTCTTTAACCCATTTATTTAGCATAGATTCTCACAGCCATGCCAGACCTGTTTTGCTTTGTGAATTTTTCATGCAAAGGCTTCCACATAGCAATTGCTATTGCAGTTTTACATTTTTAATCTGGCAGCATCTAATCTAAATGGCAGAGAATGATTCTAATTGGGGTATTCAACCTTCTGTTTTGTTCCAAAGTAATGCTGGCTAGTTTTTATAAAAACGCTTGAATTTGGTATGGAGTGGTTGTTTAATCAGACTTTATCTTTGCTAGGAAGCAGAATTGCCAGTTTATTATAAATGAACTTTGATGGCTAAACATCTCATTACATCTCAGCTTATTCATTTTTAGTACTTCAACTTCAATTCATTAAAAACACCATTTGCAGTTCATGAAAAAGTTGCCATATAAGCACTTCATGGATCATGGCAGAGATACTTGTCATGTGGTGTAAATAGTAATTGCTTAAGAGAGTTTCAAGAGATTTAAGTAAACATTTCTAATTTTTGTTCATCAGAAATTTAGTATTAGTGTCGTGTACGGAAGTATTTCTAAAGGTTGTTAGTCAGGATGAACTAGTGATTGAATTGTTCTGCTAATGTATGTATTTGTGTATATATATTTCACATTATATATTTAAGTACTCGCTAGAATGTACATTGGCGTCTATCTACAACATTGTGCATATTTTGTTCATGAGTTCCAATTATTTAATTGCCTATTTTGACAAAAATATTATAGGTTTTTAGTTTTATTATAACTAAATTAACTATTAACTCTATTATATCTTTATTATAAAAATCCATTAGTTTTGTTCACAAGAAAAGTTATTATAAATGCAAGAAATTTCTAAGGAATTACATTTTTAATGTTTTGTAGTATAATAATGTAAATGTCAAGGAATTAAAGGATAGCATTCAGAGATAAAAGGTATGGATAAAGTTAAGTTACAGATTTTTATTTGATATATATTTCTTATAAGTTTTTTTATATAATGATAGAGAATATGCATAATTGTTTTGTGACTCTTTTTTAAATTATACTTTGTAATGTTCTTTACAAAACATTATGCATGCTGTTCTATGCATTTACTATGCAAAAAACCATAATGGCCTTCTTTTCCCAGACATTTTTTATATAAGACAAGAAAATTGTATTAGAGTAAAAGATGCTACTGTAATTTCTGCAAAGGAGTTTTTGTAGTTTAAAATATTAAATGTTTTTCTAGGCTAAGCTATTTTTAATGAGTGTCGTCGATCTACATTTATTCATTATTGTAAAACTCAGTGTTGGTAGCAATGCTTCAGATGGATCTACTTTTAACATAATGTCAGTTTTTCCATTTAAGATATTTAATTGTGAAATCTGATTTTTAATTTATAAAACTGGAGGTAACTCATAATACTTAGGCATTTCTCTAATTTTTCTATGATCTTTGTGACATAGAATTAATGATCAGCTCTTTTATTCTTTTCCATTGTTGATTTAAACTTTTAAACATATAAAATTCCAAATAAATATTTGTTTAAAAAATAGGATCTTCACATTTATGTTTTATTACTTCATCACTCTTTTTACTCATACATTTTTTAATTCAATCTATAGCATGCACATTAATTATACATGATATGTCTGCTGCAGGAAGTTATGTAAAAGTGAACTTTTTGGGATGATTGAATAATTTTGTGCATATTTCACTCTTTTTTATTTGATGCACTATACATATTTATTCTTTTAGTGATAGTGAGTGTTAGATTTTTTTTCAGGTATCTATTAGTTGTAAATTTTTTTAGTATGAAAGAAGTACAAATAAACTATAAATTTTATTGAGGTTTTTCCAGAATTTCTATGAGATCCTTTTAAAGCTCTTAATAAATATAAATTACAGTTATAAATCAGCAATTTTCAGCTTAGAGGAGACTTTCATTAATTGATGAAAATACCATGTTCTGTAGTCATTTTTTAAAAAATTAAATATTTGTACTTATTTGTACAAACTGAAATGTTCTATCTTTTGGATGCTCTTTTAATGTTATAACATAAAATAAATGACAGTGAGGATTGGTTTCAAACTATGGTACATGTACCATTTATGGTAGGTTGTATTATTTTTGATGCTGTTATTTTAACATAGCAGATTATTTACATGTTGAAAATGAATATTAAATAGCAATCCTTTTAATATTTTTTAATCTGTATTTTTTTTCAATGCCTATTGGCATTCCTTAACTTGGTATCTATGGCAGTAGCCCAATGGTCATTATTACTTTTTGACCAATTTTGATACCAGTAGTAGAATTTTCCAATTTAATTTTGTAAATTGTAAGGCTATCAAAGTTTACTGTTTATACCACATTGACAGATCTATTATAATTCTATATATTCTATTACATCTATCTATCTATTATATATGACAGATCTAATACATGTACACAAATTTGGGACTTAAAATATTTTATCTTATATTGTAAAATTATTTTCATTCATTGATTACCAAACATTTAAGATGCTGCCTCAAGATATTTTTTATGAAGGTACATATTTTTATTTATATTTATTGGGTACAGAATTAAAAAATATTGAGAATCCATGGTATGAATATTAACGAATTTCTTCTCTGAGCTGATAAACAATATTATCAAAATATTTCAATTTCGTAATAAAAGCTCCACAATGTTATTAAATTGCATTATAAATATGAAATGTTCTGCATTGAAATTTTATTTTGGTTTTAAAAGTAGCAAATGAATCTAAAACACTCTTCTGTCAAAAATACATGTTAGTATAAAAATTTTGGGGATGAACAATGATTGCTTTTAAATAGTTTTGAACTGAGAAATGGATGAATTTATAAAATTTCAGCATTCATACTGAAATAATGAACGTCTGTGTTTCTCAGAAATATACATTTCTAGTGTGACTACTACCATATTAAAATTATAAACTAGGTAGTTCATTTCTTCTTGGAGAAGAGACTGCGGCGCTTTTGCTCATCTTTTCTCTCTTCACTTCGTCTTAATGGCAAAGTTTGTGAATAACCTGGACCTCCAGTCTCCTCTGAGGATGCCTGCTGTAGGTGTGATAGCCAGCGAAGCATTTCTTCCTATAAGGTTAAAAAGGATCATTTTAATTTAAAAAATAAATTTTGTGCTGGGTATTTATTCTTAATTCTTGCATACTAACTATTTTCCAAACTCTTAGAATTTTTACTATATATGGCTAAGAAGACTGAGGAATACATTAAAATTCAGATTAAACAGTATTTTCTGCAGTATAATTATTTCAAACGTGCAATTCTATCCTATAAAAAAAATCCTTTTTTGTTAGTACAATTTTTAATGGTTCAGAAATTAGTTATTAAATTATGGATAGAGTGGATACCTAATATACAGCTTAAAGAAAAGTATGTATTATTATTACATTTTTTGAATTAGTGAATACACAAAGTATAAAGCAGAATTTTTCAAAATTGGTTTTATTTCTATAATAATAATAGTAATTATTATATGGGAGGGAAAATAGAAATATAATATAAACATTAATCTTGTATTTATGCCAATGAAACCTCATTATATTGATTTCTTGTTTTACATTTGTACTGTTTTCTGCATGCAGACGCATTTCTTGAGCAATAAAGAAAATATTATGCAAGCTTTACAGGTTCATTTGTGAATATTTTAAGTGAAAACATTTTGTGAATTTTATATACAAAAAAATAATGGCAATTATGAATCGCAATTTATATGCAACGAAGTTTATATTCAATAAATCACAATTGTTTATCTGTGTTCAGCAAACAATATACTGTGAATTTAGAAAAACATTTAAATTATTTCATCTGTAAATAAGGTTGGTTATTAGTTAGTTACTCAAGTAATTATATCTTGTATATTTTTGAATCTTAAATAAAATGCTATTATAATGGATTATTACTATTTCTTTATATACTATCTTACCTCATCCTTAGCTTGGAAAAGATATTCACCTCCTCTTGCGAGTCTAAAAAATGCAAATAAATTATTAAAATTGTATAAATGTAAAATATAATTAACTCTCTTTTCAAAATGCATGTGCTTTTTTTTTTGCCTTTTTTATATAAAAAATCAATATAGATAAGACAAAATTATGTGTAGATTTTCCTGAATATAGAAGTTGTTAAGAAAAAAAATGTCTACTTATCAAAATACATTACAAAATTAATAATTTTTTATTATATTCTTTTTTGTATAATGAGGACAAAGTTTACTTGATTTCAAAATGAAAGTATTATGTTTATTTTCAAATTAAACATTTCTTACTTCACAGCATATCCTTACTCAATAGCTTCTTTTTAGGGTTTTTTCCCCCGTCATTGCTGCTCCTATTTAACCACTTAACACATGTTTAAATAAAGACTGCAAGTTTAAATATTTGTTGCAATAAATAGGACATCATAAATTGCTACTCTTGAAAATGAAATTACCACTGAAAATGTTTTACTAGGAGATCTTTAATAAGAAACTGGTCCAGATGTATATTTCTTTTAATTCATGTTCCTTGTAGTTTGACTAAAAATGCAATTGTTCACTTTAAATGCCATACACACACACAAAGTGGTAAAACTATTTATTTCCTCTACTATCTGTACTATTATTTTTAGTTTGGAGTTCAATTTTTTTTCCTTCCCAATTATATATAAAAATTTAATATTGTGCTGTATTTCTAACATTAATATTTTTTATTCTGATGGAGGAATTATTTTAAATATATTTATGTAACAACAAGACTTGTTTGAGATGAACCATATAATTTTAACTCTGATAAAATGTGAAATCTGACACTTAAACCAGTTTACCTCTCACCAAATATCCATTTCACTTGGGAGAGAATAATGAAAGGTAGTTTATTTTTAGAAAAATGCCTTTATGTTCATGTATAAGGCATAAACTGTTGGATTATTTTCTAATAAAATATTAAGCATTTTATTTTTTAATTTATGCTTGCTTCCAATTGATTCCTTAAATATTAAATCAATGTATAAAAATTAATTTTTATTTATTTTCCTAAAGTTACTTTAATTCTATGGCAGTATATAAAATGATTCCTATAAGCTATGATATCTGTCTAACTCTTTAGCATTTTAATTACTGTTAAATTTTTTATTTATTTATTGAAATTTTTAAAAAATGTGTGTTAAGAAGCAATATTTTAACACAGTGGGAAAGAAGCATACCTCAGCACATGTTAGTCTTTCTCTTGTTTTAAAAATTTAATAAATAATGTATAGATTCAAACTTTTTAAACACTTTATTTATAATTACATTTTCAAGTAATTTAGCAAGTTTCATCAATTTATATAATAAATAGATATTAATCTAAATTGCTTAATCTAAATACAGATACCTAATATAAACAGTAACTGCAGATATATTGAAGAAATGATATTTTATTAAAGGATGTAAATATAAAAAATATTTTTATTTTCAGAAAATTGTTAGCACCCTCCTTTCGAATTTTTTGGGGGAGGGGGAATTATTCAGATATTTTAGTCAAAATTACCCAAATAATTAGAGATATTCTGTAATCATAATTACATTTTTAAAATATCAAATACTTACCTTAATTTTAAGACATGTCTTCTCTTTGTATAATCTAATGCTATCGCTGCTTCGCTTCCTCTCAAGTCCATTGGAGGCTCTCCATGGTAAAAATTGTCTGGTTCCTTACAAAATATATAATTATTAATTTCATAATTTTGCATCACAATAAATCAAACAATAATTTATCATATTTAGTTAAGAGCCTGAAATTATATAAATCTTGACTGATATGAAATAACCATTTAACTTTTTATTTTATTGTTTTAAATTGTTTAATATAAGATTAATTATGTTAACATTAATTGAGTAATTAATTTAGTATAAGATTAATTGAGATTAATATGTTAAATTGTTTAGTATAAGATTTCTCTAATGATTTTTTAATTGGGTTGGTTTTAGCGACCAGTTTTTATAATACCATATTAATGCTATCGATTTAGTCATGCCAACCAACTTTTATGAAGGACATCTTATTTTAGGTTGATGAAACCAGTTCAGTTGGGGAGGATAATTTTTGCTCCGTGGTGTTTTCCTTCAAAATGCATAAGTTGCCATTGATAACATAACTATGGATCTCAAATTTTCATAAATAAAAATTGACAAAATCAAACCAGTGGGTGTGGTTGGAAGGCTAATTTGTTGCTTATATCATTTTTTTAATTACATAAATTTGTTAAATTCTATTAAAATATATTTTATAAAATCAGGTTTCTTCTGAAATGATATTTTATCCAAAAATATATCCGTCTTCATCTGTGTATCAAACTTCTGTTGAATTCTAAGGACCCATAATATGTTTTGGCAATATCTTTTTTAGGAGAAAAGATGCTAAATCTGTCTTGAAATTTCATTGCCCTGTCATTGAAACTATAAAGATCCGAGACAAAGCTGACAGTTTTAGTTGGTCAATTGCATGGAGAAATAGCAATGGGGTTGAGCTCAAGCGAGTACTCTCAGAACATTTTTTACTGCTGCAATTGATTAATAGAACAATTTTTTTGCTTATATGTAGCTGTTTGTGGCGATTCTCCTCTGCGGAACGATTTTTATTCCTTTATTTATTTATTATTGTAAATTTATATTTTGAAAAGTGGTGGAAAACATCAACTTATGTTTCCTTTAAAGTTTTGATTATTGCATGCATATTTAATTTGTTAAGTAGCATTGTGTTTTTTTGTAAATAATTCAATCAGAACTCAGAGAAATGGTATTCTTTAAGAAGCAATAAGAACTATTTGTTCTGGAAGAATGAATCAATTTCTTCTGTCATCTCCTGGTTATTCTCTCTCTTTTTTTTTTTTTTTTTTTTTTGTAAACGAATTCTGAATTTGTTTAGAATAAAAGGAAAAGACAGTTGTGTACTGTCTATAAAGGTGTATGTTTGTTTAAATAAAGCCTTTTCTTGATATCAGGGAGTTGGCTAGTTCAGATGTGAGATGGGGTCTAAATTAATTACGTTAATGTCTAGGGCAAATCTGCCCGCATTACAATTGCAAGTACTGTTCTTAAACACACTTCGTCTATGTTTTGTTTAATATGTATTAATGTTGGTACCATTATGTTTTAGCCAATTGGGCTTTTCAAAACATACAACGGATGGATGGATTTTGAAAAATTTCCGTAACAATATTTTTATAAATGTAACATGTGCATTACTTTTTGTACATGTGTACACTTTTTAAAGCAAAGTAAATTTCTAAAAGTTTTTACAAACAAAATAAAAGATTGATACCTGTTTGCAATGCTTTTGGTCTTTATATGTGTACAGCATACGGTCTCTTACTAGTATGTAAACTTTTTCCCAGGACCTGAAAATGATGACGTATTTATATAGCATCTAGATCGGTAAACTTTAATACATTTACATGGATGCTCATAAGGGAAGTACAGAGCACAAAGCAGTTAAATTTCATTTACAAAGTTGTGAGAAAAGTAGACAAAATTTTTTTAGAATATTTAAATACAGTAAAAAAAAAAAACACTTTTGTAACATCATTGGAATAATAGAATATACTTTGCATTATATATTTATTTTAGATCTAAAGGAAAGCTTCAAATAAAGTTTTTAAAACTGAAATTTGCTCTGGACTTGATTCGTTTGCGTACTGAACACTCCATATCAGCAAAAAAACAATGGCGGAATGTTTAAATTTTGGACTAAAAAAAGTAAAATTAAATAACAAAACCTGGGTGTTTTTTCTCATTGCTAATCTGTTACAAATTGTGTCAAATAGTAGAAAATTCGCCAAATATCAACTAAAAAAATATAATTAGGTTGTCACATTTGACAATTTATCGCCTTTAAAAAAATTGTTATTTGATGTTTCAACCGTAATTTTTAGTTTTATAGCTAAAACCAATTTCCTTTCTTACATACTTAAAAGTTTAAAAGTGGTTTTTAAAAAATGATTTGGGTATAATTTTTGTAAAAGAACAAATGACAAAACTGATATATTTAAATATGTAGCATTATTATCGAATGAACTTGGTAGTTATTTTATATAATTATGCATTATATACGGTTATTTGTTTGATATTTTGACTAGATTTTAATGTATGGTCTCTTGAAGAGGAATTATTTGGGAGCGATCTTTCCTTAAATACAGTCACTTATTTTTTTATTGCAATTTCAAAGGCCAATTGTTATTATTCCTGTTATTTATCCAAGATTGGCGAGTTTTTGGACTACTAGCACGACTTGGATGTGCTTGAGGAGAAATCCATTGATAAATTTTATTGACATTTTCCTTTTTCAAATGTATGAAGCTATGACTTTTCTATGAATCCATATTTAATTTAGTATAAATTTATGAGCCGACCATTAATGAGATAAAGTGACAGGCTTAATTCAAAAATGATTTTTATGTATGGATGCTTAATTTATTCTGTGCCAATTATAATTGCTACTATTTAGAATCGTTTCCAATTTTGTCTTATTATTTTCATCTGAGAACATGCAATAATAAATAAAATTTAATTGTCCAGTAATATTTGTTTATGCCAAGCTTACACTCGACTAGTTATAAGATGACAAGTAGGCGGCGCATGCGTAGAAAGGCTGAAAAATAATGTTCGGACGACGGCAAGGAATTATCCCTACACGACAACAACATGCAGCTATACTTTATTTTTTTCTTACTGCAATTGCGTTTTTAGAAATTGGCTTGAAAATAATTACTTATCATAGATTAATTCTGGCATTTTTAGTTCTGTGTTATTTCTGATGCGATATTTTTTTTAAATTATATTTTCCATTTATTTTTTATAGTTTTGCAATTTTAGGTATGCTGAACTTTTTTCCCTCAATTTTACTATGTTCCTTTGTGTAATATCTGTCATTTTAAAACGATACGCAGTGAAAAAGAAAAATTCAGGGCCGCCAAAATGGCAATTTATAGCCAAGCATGGAATGCCTGTATCTGTCTTGTGACAAACATAAATCAATTTTCCTTTCTATTCATATTCTGCTTACTGGCCGTCTTATAACTAACTGGCCGAGTGTAAACCCGGCATAAATAAGAGACCAATTTTATTTAATACAGAGAAATGTATTTGAGCCTAAAACTGTCAGAAAATTTGATATTTCTTTGAATGTCCTTTTTTATTTTATCCTAAATAATCGTGCAAAAATACATTACTATAATTGAACTGATTGTAACTCAGCGTAATTTATTTCTTTCATTTTTGTTTCCCAAGATTTAAAATTTGTAAAATTAATTAATTAATCTAGTTGTGAGCAGATTCGATACTGCTCGGTTTTAACGGCGTCCAAAAAGAGGCAAGAATTTTTTATTTCCAAATTATAAAAATATACTCAAGAGTATTAACATTTATTATGAAAAATTTTAACCTTGCGGATCACATTCTAAATAGTTTTACAGTCGAAGGTACAAAATTGGTGAACATTCTTTAGGCCCTTTTTGGTTGCTATTGCTTATCATTCCGTATTCTGCTGCAGATTCATTTTTTTTTAAATTTAATCCTTTTCATAAAACGAATTCATTTATTGTAGTAAATTTAAAATGAGTCAAAGTCTAATATAGTGGTTTTATTCCTATTTTCATGTAGTCCTACCTGTTGGTTGCTCTTTTGGTTGCAGATTCGAAGTTATGTTTCCTTATTAAAGGTCCTTCAAAAGGTTTTTGAGTGAGAGAGCTTGGCCTTAAAACTGGAAAGAAAACTGATATTAGAATGCATACAATTATCATTTCTCACAGATAAATAAAGTGCATTTCTGCTATTTTAAATTTAAAAAAAACTCCTTTTTCAAACTAATAAATAAGTAAATGGTCATAATTTTTTTTGAATACTGAACACTACCTCCTACATCTATACATATTTTCATATTAAGAACTATTCTAATAAAACATAGTTAAGGTATCCAACTAGGCCGAAAAATGAATTTGGATGAAAATTCGCATTTTAATATTTTCGCAGTTTTAAAAAATAGGAGTGTTTCTCATTCCAGTGATATTTTTATTTTGTTTCTATGTCAACTAGAAAACAAGTCGGGACACAATATTGCCCCGTGAGTGATGCTTATTTATAAGCATTTAAAAATTTATTAACTTAAATGCAATTATTGAAGGACGAGTTTTTCATTATTCTACTGTAAGAATATCATTATATCTCAAAAAATAATAAAAATATTTTATAGAAATATATAATTAATGCGCGTTATGTTATGTAGAACGTAATGAACCTTATATTTGCTGCTGAAGGCTCTAGAAGTGGATTTATGATGGTTGAATGTAAATATTGTTGAAGGAAATCCAAAATTCCGTGCATAATTTCATATATTACCTATTGTAATTTTATTTTTGAGTATAATTCTTTGATTATAGTTAGTTAGACTCTAAGAAAAGTTGCTCATGTAATGTTAAAAAAAAATGAAAAACTTTTTAATTTTTTTTTATAGAACAAAATGTTTCTAAATAAGTGCTGAAATTAGCTTCAAAACATGCCTTTTCTTCAAAAGCTACGTATATATTGAAATCATTTTTCTTTTATTTGTCATTTTATTCTTATGTTTATGTTTATCTTTTATTCTTTATTCTTAGTAAAGAAACTCCATATACACATTAATTTTTTTTCTTTCAAAAACCTTTGCTGAACCTAGACGGATAATTTTAGGTTTTATTAATTAAATTATCAAAAGAAACATTTTTATTTATGGTATTTCTTTTCATAAAATAATCAATAGTGTTGAAATATTCAAATAATTAGATCAATCTCAATTTTGAAATCAATATAAATTATCTGCATGTTAATGTATTGTACATCATTGAAAACAGCAAATCGACGACTATTTTTATTTTCATGCTACAAAAACATCATTTTGTTACAACTTTGATTAAAATTTATATTATTAAAGGTAAATTAATTTTTTGTCTTCTAACGTTTGTTATTTTTATTTTCTAAATATATTTCTTTTGTTTAAATATTTGATTAAAATCTAGCTGAATGTTTGTTAAAGTGTGTTTTGAAGTCAGCGAAAATTTTCTGAATTGGACAGTTACAATCGATTTATTTCATTAAAAAGTTTATTTTTATATTTACCGACTCTTGTCAATCTGAATGTGAAAACAAAAAAATTGCAAAGCATTGTTATATATTTTTCCATTGATACTTACTCTCTGCCTTCTTTTCTCTTTCTGAAGCTTGAGTATCACCCTCAGTAACATCTGACTTGGTCCTGGATTTAATCATACATTAAAATTAGCTTATTATAAAATTCATTAGCTTATTACAATTATATAAATGAAATATTTATATAGATTAAGTTCCTAAGTTTGGCAAAAAATATTGTAAAAGGAATAATAGAAATGGTTAAAAAAATGTGCTTGATAAAAAAAATAATAAAGAATCAATAATTTCATCTTTTAGAAAAAATTTGAAAGCAATCAGGCGAGAAAAAACTGCAGTTGTTTGAAATCAAAAGGAATGTTGGCGGGAATTATGGGATGGCATGGAGTGAGCACATCTCCAATCGACGTTCCTTTACGGATAGTTGTAACTTTTCTTGCTCCATACTGATCTTTTGATTCTGATACTCGTGATCAGGTAGCATGTAAACGTTGTATTTTGGTTCTTGCCTCATGTTGATCTCGAGACTCGAAACATGTAAATTTGCAATTTGTAAATGATCTGTTTTATTGCTGTCTTGTCGTTCCTCGTTTCTTTGAGAAGCTCGAATTGGCTTCTTTTAGATGTTGCTCTGCTACATCAATTAAATGACGAATGTTTGGGAGCATTTTTTTTGTGGAAGCAATGAACATGATATACATTTGTATAATAGAAATATCGTTTATAGATTCACTTAATAAATAGCAAAATGATTGTTTACATTGTAAAATTTCCATTACATATAACTTGATTGTCATCGATAATAATAATTTTTATTTTGTACGTGTGAGATAAACTCTGAATAATATGTTTGGTTTGCTGCAGACAAAATAGTGAGCATGCTGACTGACAACATCCTGTGTAGAAGACTATTCATTAATGAGCAGGAAAAAAATTAGCGCTAGCACAAAGTATTTTTGGATTTCATTTCACTCATATTGACTGCCATCAATCATAATAATTTTGTTTGATATATTTGCGATTAATTCCGAATGGGATGTGCTGTTTGTTGTAACTGCCGTTTTGTCAATTTTTTAATATAACCTCACGGAGTAATAGGTTTCACCAAATTTCATCGCAATAGGTTGAACAGTGAGGCAGAGCATAAGATACGAATAACAAAAAAAAAATAAGTTTTTATATAAGAGATATGATAACTATACTATGTCTATAACCTTCGAGTAAATGCAAGCAGTGAGTTGACTAATTGCATATAAATCGGTTGAATAATACAGCAGCATATAAGGTATGAACAAACAAAAATTCATTTTTATATAATCGATTTATGTATTCTTTTAGAATTGTAATGCTTGGTGTTCTTTGAAAATTGTAAGGGAAGAAACTTTTTTTTTGTATCTTTTGCGATTTGTTTAATATTCGTTCGGAATTCTCAAGATGAATATTAGAAAATGTGATTAAAATATTTTCTTTTTAAATTGATTAAACACAGAAAATATATTTATGCCATAAGTTTGTAGATATATTTGAATTAATAATTGTTTAACATTTAACTGTGCAAAATTTTTTGTACTCTAATATTTCCGGAAAATAATGCAAAAAACGCTGGAATTTTATTAAATTTTTAATTTCAATTTCAATTTAAAATTAATTTTTTTTAAAAAAATTGAATGTTTTAATTTAAAGTATTTCGTAAACTATTAAATAATAATTCAGAATTCAGAAAATTATCCGTTCGTTTCGTTCTAAAAAAGTTGTTTTTAGTCAATGACCTTTCTTTAACGGATCGTAATTTTTTATATTGAAATTATGCTGCCGTCTGTAATATAAGGACTAGGGCCCTTTTGGATCTAAAAAGAAAGAAAAAAAACCAAAACTTTCTAATAATTGATCCTTTCCTTAATACTCACGCAATTTTTGTTACAAATTAAAAGATTCTGAGCAATTTATGAAAAAGTAGTCAAATATTGGATATAACTAACGTTAATATGTTAGATATTAACCTTTTTGAAGGAAAATATTGCATCTATCGAATATTGTTGTAGCGGAATGTTTTTATGAACTCAAATGCATGATCGATCACTCATTATGCAGATAGTGATGCAGCGAGGATCAATGGCAACAGATACATATTTTTTTCTTTTATACATCATATTTAATCATTTTGATTTTTATCAAGATTTAAATTTTTACAAAGCTAGTGACTTTGCGAAGTTGAATTTGCTCATATTGATAAAGTGTCTGATGATAAATAAAAAGCAAATATTTCAAAGAACACTAAATAAAATCAATCAATCAAAACAAATGGAGTTTTGAATGTTTGATACTTACGTTGATGTTTCTCCTTCAGCTGCTAATCTTTCTGCAGCAAGTCGCTCTTGTTCTTGCCTATCTGTCTCTTGCTTTTTTGTAAAATCTCTTTCATACTAATATGCCGAAAAATGAATCAAAGATTATTTTTTTATATATAATTTACATGAATATAAAGCAAACTTCTATGAACCAAACTTGAAGATTCATAGAACGAAAAAATCGATATGGAAATATATTCAGAAATATACTGGATATACAGAATACATATACAGAAATATACTGGAAAATTTTCATTTTCTTTCTAAAATTGATAAATTGGAAGGTACAACTTTGATACACACCACCAAAAATTACGCGCCAAATCTGGCACTCCCTACGGACTTTTTAGGGTTGCTTTTTAGGTAGGATTAATTATTTGTGTTTCGCGAGAATCCATCTTGGCAAGAAAAAAAAGGCGCCAAAAGCAGGTATCTTGCTTGGCGAGAAAAAAAAGTCGCAAAATTTCCAATTTGGGGGTGTATATCAAAGTAGTTCCAATTGGAATCTAGTTTAAGGTACTTTAGTCACTCGTCAGGGAAGCGAAAGTCGTCAATCTAGATTGACCAGATAAACAAATCTAAAAAGCCGTTGTTGTAGACCAGAGGTGTCCAAACTTTTCGCGGCACGGGCCGGATCGAAATTAGATCCATGTTATACGGGCCACATGTATATACAAATTGAAAAATATCATTATGAGTAAAGAAGCATTAAATACTATTAATTAATACTATTTTACTGTAACTTGAAAATACAAGATACTAAACAAAGTATAATTATATAATTATTTTATATAAATTGAAATATTTTCATGCAGCATCTAATGCGAATGATGAAACTGTTTTTTTTTTTTTGTTTGTTGAAGAATGTCTTTATAGTTGGGATCAAACTTTGTTACACCAATCATAAGCAATGACTGCAAATGATCATCAGATAAATTTGCTCTATATTTTGATTTGAGATACTTCATTCGAGAAAAAGTTTGTTCGCACACGTAAGTAGTCCCAAACATTGAAATGAATTTACGAGCAAATTTCTTCAAATTTGGAAACTCTTTTGCACCCAAATATTTATAAAAACCTATTAAGTTTCCTTCCTTGTATTTGTCCTTGATTTGTTCGTTTGCTTGAAGATCAATAATTTCTATTTGAAGCTGGTTTGAAATTTCAGCAACGTTGCAATCAAATGGATTTTGGAACAGCCGAATTTCTTTTGAATTCATGTCCAAATCTGAAAATCGCTTTTGAAATACCGAAATATATATTTTTTATTTAGTCTTATAACTTAACAGCGCGATAGACATTTGTGTTTGGTCAAGTACAACAACTCCGTTTTGTTGGCCACATAGTTTTTCGATATACCTTTATGAAAATGAAAAGGTTTGGGCGAAAACATTATTATGTTTTAGAACCCTCCGCGGGCCGGATAAAATCACTTGGCGGGCCGGGTTTGGCCCGCGGGCCGTAGTTTGGACACCTCTGTTGTAGACCATTTTGATTTTTGACGTTGGCGACTTTGGCATCTTTGGCTAGGCGATGAGAACCTTGAATCAAGATTGAATCAAGAACCTTGATCAAGATAGATTTTAATCAAAGCAACAATGCATGCTTAATTTTCTGAAGTTAAAGAAAATTCAAGCGAATAAAATTATCAAAGAAATTTATTTTAAGAACAATTTTACAATCACCATAATTATCAAAGCCCTTTTTTTGCTGCTTTCATATTTTTTTATTCCTTTTTTTTACGTTTTTTAGAGAAATGAATTTCTTTTTAAGATTTAACGATTTCATTTTAGACTTTAATCTCACTCTAACAACTCGAAAACTAAGCTGCATTTAAAGTAAAAGTTTCGTTTAAAATTATAAAAGAATATGTAAAACCGAAGAAGCATTTGGCACACCAACAAGTGTTTCTTATCATTTCATGAATAATTTCCTATCTTTTGAGAATTTCATTTACAATTAGTATCGGCGAATCCATTTTTAATATTTAATTTATTTCCCATTATACTTAAGAAATCAATTATTTGTTTTTGACTAAAATGAGTAAACCTTAATTTTTTTTTTCGAAATTTTTTGTTTGATATAGGGAAGATATTTTGTATATTAAAGTTTATGTATTAGTGTTTTTTAAGAGATCGACAATTTTTATAATAAAAGATTTGTTGTGTAGAAATTTCTGATACATTGAAGTAATGGTGAATTTCTGAATAGACAGAAATGACAGCTGCCTAAGGTCGCTGATTCTGAGTTGATCCCGCAGGTAAGTTGTTTAAAAAAATTATTTCCTTATTTACCTAATAAATAAGTGTGTAAAAAATACACATTTTACGAATGATAAAATATTAACACTTTGATCTATATGATTGGTAAGGCTCTTATATATTTCCTTACTTTCTTTTAGTTATTAAAATATTTGTTACTTTTGGACAGCTATTTTCAATACTATGCTGTATAAACCTGAGTACCGCGAATCTTAATTTTATTACTAAGCACAAATCTATTTCTTAAAATTGATGCAATAAAAATACTCTAAATCATTGTCAGACTAATTAAAAATGTTGATTTAGTAAACTATATCGACTATTTATCACAGGAAGGATCCCATTTTGAGCGCTTTTCTACGGTTGTGCTGAATCCGCTATAATAGCATAACCAAATTCATTAGATTTCACTGCACTTCAGACATAGCATCCGTAAATATAATTATACTGTAATAAATACGTAATGGTAACACTAATTACTTACACAAATTACATGCGATTAAATGAAACTAAAATAGTGGAAGGAAAAATTGGTTTTAAGTTCACAATAATTAACACCAGATTATTTTTTATAATTAGGGAAGTTCAAGTAAGTTAGTATTGATTTTGTTGTTGATTTTCGTGCAAAGTTGACTTCTTATGAAATCAAACTTATAATGGTTTATGAATTATTACAATTAAAATTATTTAATAGTAAGCATTTAGTTAACTTTTTGCTGGATTTCAACGATTCTGTTACTTAGTAAGGCATTGAATTCGAGCTCTAAAAAGTTCAAGCAAAGATAATTTTACTATACGACTGGAAGAATCATAGAAATGTATAAAATACTGGACTTGCAATTTTTTTTTGGTTCATTTATTGACACAAATAACATCCAAATTGTAATCGAAGGGTTTGCTGCAAAAAGGATGTATCTCCAATTAGGTGAATTTGGGGATGCACGTACTATCATGTAAAATGAAAACTTTTTCGTCTGATACTAGAACGGTAGCAAACTCGCATTAACTCAAGCGATGGAGCTGTTCGTCTCAGTAATTTGTTGCAAAACAGAAGTGGCTCCAGGCTCTATCGCCAGTTTTCTTCAAACTTGAGTAATTAGAGCTACCTCCTTTGTGCAGCGAACCCTTCAATTCTTTTCATTTTACAGCAATTTTTCAACTGGAAATAATAGTTACCACTAATTAGTCATTTGATCACAATTAGAATATTGCTTAATATATTTTCGCAATTGTGTTATATTTATAAATAAAATTTATATTTCGAGTATGTTGCACTATGAATTTAACTTTTTGTGCTATATCGACTCTCATTTTCTTTACAAGTGGGGCACTCTCTTCTCTTTTAAAAGTAAAATCTTCAATGATAATCAATACTTTCACAAGCAAATGTTGAAAACACATCGTGCAAAGGAGAACTAATTTTTTTTCAAAAGCATGCTCGAATTTTTATTTATTTATTTATTTTTGAGATTAAAAAATATTTAAAATATATCAGTGTAACCGTCACAAATAAAGTCAGTGCGCCAACCTCTTTGCCAATCAAGTGTGGCAGTACGAGGCTAGGTGCAAAACTGTAAGTATCTGAAACCTGCCACCGCGAGATTTACTTATGTTAAGCTTTTAAATATAAATATTTGAATGCATGAAAACATAGACAGAAAATTAGAGAGTTTCATAACACAATGAACAGAACAGCATAAGACTTTTAAAATAATATGAATTACTGTCGCTCGATGGCACTTAAAGTTCCAAATCATTTTGCTGATGTAGTCGTCAATAACAAGTTAGACTAAACATTTAATTGAAATGTCGAGCAATCATTTGTAGTGGAAGATTTATAAGCCAGATAACATCCTCAAGCCTTCACTTTTATCTAGTAGTTACGTTATCAAGCTACGAACTCTAAAACTGCGAGTTCCATCCTCGCTATCATCAATAGCAACATTGATGACCTAGGACGATAAATAAATAAACAAACAAAAACACAACCTAGTGCAGCTGTTTGGGTACCCTCTACCCGAATAAATGAATAAAAAAAAGGCAGGGAATAATTAACTAATAAAATAAAAAAGGCGGTAAATAATCAGCCAATAAAATAAACATCTATCAAAGTTTGAGCCAATCCATTAAGAGGTTGACCTTTTTCTTCTATACAGCCGACCACCCAGCCACCACTGCTTCTGCCAATCTATACTTTCAGATGCATGTAGACGAGATGTCAGTAATGACTTAAATATATAAAATTCCGTATGTGATTTTGTGGCTACAGTGTAGTTCTGTGTCAAATTTTTATTTCATTCTGTTGGGTAAAAGGCATTTTAAACACATATTCGACTTTCGTATGCTATTAACCTTTATGTACTTTCGTACGCTAACTATTATAGGCTATTAACACGCCAGAAATCCATCGCCAAGGATTACATCATAGATTCAGATAAAATCTTAAACAAGTAAAAGGTTAATATTTCGTACCTGCTATATGCTAACGCTGTGCAAGTCATTATCTGATATGACACCTTTATTATGGTGAGAAAAAGTTTTGAGGAGACTACACGCGATTGACAAGTTAATGGTCTTAATATGCTCCAGCAATCATTATACCTTCTACCAGGAATGTATGGTGAATACTTCATCGAATTTTAAGAGAGCTAACCTAGTAATTAATTTCTAGAATTTTCAAACAATTCTATAGTTTTGAGGTGTAAAATATGCAATCCAAAGACATGCTATTAAACAGAAGCAGCCATGAAAGCAAAAGTACCGAATCGTCATAAAACCCAGAATGGCGTTTCATATGTTCATCCAGTTCATAAAGTGCTTGCTGATCAGCAGCAGCCTTTGCACGGCGGTCTTGCTCTTTCAATTCAAGCTTGAAAAAGTTTAAATACATAATAATTATTAAACGAAAACATGGATATACACTTAATGTAATAATTCATATTGAAAATAACGGAAAATTCATAAAAATACATGTAATTAAACAATATTGATGATTATTGTCCACTCGATTTCGAGCTACAATTATTTATTACCTTCAATTATTCAAAACCTCCTGACAATAACAGGATCATGTTCTAACATGATAATAATTTTTGGGCAATATTAATGTTTAATCAAACTGTGAATTGATGCTGTTTTACAAAACACAAGTTTTAAGTTCTTAGCAATTAGTTAACAAAAAAAAATTAAAATAGCAAACCTTCTTGATCGTTCAGAATAAAATTAATAAATTCGTTTTGTGAATGTTTAAGAGCAATAAAGAACAAGGGCTATTTCTATTTATTTTTATTCTCGAAAACTATATTATTTAGCATTCAAAAAAATAAAAAAAAATTAATAAACAGAATACCGTACATATATTTTGTCTTTATTGTTAGGATTGAATCAAGTTCTGTAGGTGTTCCTAAATAATGCATGTTTAACATCCTTGCCTCTCGTAAACATTCAAAACAATGTTTTTTTTTAAATTCTTTCTTTAAATTTTATGCAAGCAGTTTTTAAATGGAAAAAACTATCGCTAAAGAAAATAACTAAGCAATTAATTGCGAATAATTTTCAAAAAGATTTTGATCAGAATAAAAATAGTTGAAAACATTTCTGGTAAAATCTAAATGCTCCAAATCAAAATTTACTTGCGAAACGATCAGATCAATTACAAATAAAAAAATAAATAATCGGATGACAATGATTTATAATCAATTTGACACAAGAAAAAGTTCAAGAACAATATTCTAAAATTTAAACGATACTTGATTTTAAGTTGAATAAGTTTGAATGTACTGACTTTGTAAATTAAATAAAAGTAAAAAAAAATTAAATCATTCTGAATATATTGTAAAAACATCTCGATAATTTGGAGGACTCCGAAGTGTCAAGAATCTCTAAATTGAGTCAGTATTATCAATAGATAGGTTCTATTTGGTAATTCGCAAGGTTTATTAGATATTCAAAAACATATTTTCATTAATAGATGATTGACTAGCAAAAAATAAATAAATTATAAAGTACTTTTCATAAGAACTTATCCTACCCCCTCAGAAATACTTAAACGGCATAAAATTCACATATAGTTGAATATTATTTCCATAATAACCTCCGCTTAAAAATTTAACTTGATTAACTTTCCAAAATTCAACAAGAATTCATACTTTGTGAATTCATTAGATGTGTTTTAATAAAGATACTTACAGTTGTTAAGATCTTAAGAGCTGCAAATCGTTCTTCTTGGGCAGCAAAAGACTTTTCAAACGCTTCATGTTTCTTAATTAATTGCTCGACTTCATCTATCGAGTGCTAGTTGAGAAAAAAAGAGAAATATTTAAATTATATTTAAAACTAAAATCATTTTTATTGATTTTTTGAAGGGTTAAACTAGAAAATCGGCAAATAAATTTGAATGTCTTACCCCCAGTTCTTGGCTTAAAAGATACGGTTCTTGAGCAATCAGCCATGCTTCTGCTACTGCCGCATCTCTGGCGAATTGATATACTTCAAGGACTACGAAAAGTGAAATGTTTTTAATAAATAAAATTGAATTTTAGATTGCATGATACTTGAAACAAACATATTATGATTTCAAATACATATTTCATCATATAGGGTTTGTGATTCCTATTGCTTAAATTACTGAATCATCTTGAATCCAGACAAAGACCTTTTTTAATATGGACTAATAATCCGGTGACGAAGATGACATATGAATTTATTTCCCATTCTCCTGATTTCCTCACATATAAGTGAAAAGTTTAGTTTAGTTTAGTTATACCAGCGGGTGACCGAGCTCCGCTCGGAGAAAACAGGTATCGAAGCTAACTCGAAGATTTAAATTTTCAATTGTGATTTATCAAAACAATACATGCCATAAGAAAATTTGTGAAACCATTGGTGAAAAGATAACCGGTTAAACCTCGGCTTTTCATCGTCCACCAGCGATGTCATGTCTTGATGTTCCATTGGAAATCCCCATCTGCACTTCCATGTTTGCTGACCATGCACGGAGCGCTTGGGTTCATATCACCACACGGGTTATGGATCATGCATTTCGAGATCAGTTCCGGATCATCTTCTGGAAACTTTATTAGTTCGCCATATTGGCTATAGATGGCAGCCCGTTACCGCTTGAAACCTATTAGCCATTATGGCGAACTAATAAAGTTTGAAAATATCCTATCTGTAACTCCGAACTGCTCGACCGTAGCGCTTCAAAACCGGCGCCAATCGATTCCTCGTGGCCAAAAACCCCAGAACCCCAAGTTTACCGGAGTTTATTAATTCTGGGGCGATTTTCGACTTGGCAACCATTTCTCGTATTATAGTATAAGATTAATGTCCCGTTTTAAAGCAACACGAGGGCTATTATATAAGTGTAAGTGTAAAGACATTTGATTACATATTTAATGTGCACTAGACTCGTATACACACGGTTCTGGTACACTTTACAAGTAGATTTTCAAAAACATTTGGAAGATATTCATTCGATTCAGAAGCCAAGTCATTGTCTACAGTGATCTCAGGCTCTTTGACATACAAATATATAATATACTGTAGAGTTCAAATTTTTCAGGTCTTATTAATTATTTTACTACTGGAGAATGAATATATACAGAAGCCATTTACTCAATGTTCCCTTCATAGTAAGTATTCAATATAATGCCATTTTCAAGAAAAATCATTCGTACAAAGTTGCCACTTCCTTTTACCACATTCACATGTCCTTTTGACTTCACTTTTTAGAAACTTGAGAATCATTGCCCAATAAGCAAATTCATCAGCCGAGGAAAGGATCAAATCGTACGAGATAAGGAGACTAAACTTGTTCAAGAAATAATCTAATACTATAATACGAGGAATGGTTGCCAAGTTGAAAATCGCCCCAGAATTAATAAACTCCGGTAAATTTGGGGGTCTGGGGTTTTTGGCCCCGAGGAATCGATTGGCGCCGGTTTTGAAGCGCTACGGTCGAGCAGTTCGGAGTTACAGATAGGATATTTTCAAATTTTATTAGTTCGCCATAATGGCTACTTAAATTTTCAAGCGGTAACTTGCTGCCATCTATAGCCAATATGGCGAACTAATAAAGTTTTATGTTTATGCTGTTATAGGTTTATAATATGTTTCTTATGTATGTATATATGTTTGGTTTTTCTAAATAAATTTGTCAAAAATATTGAATTTCAACACACTTCAATCTTTACCTTTACTTTACCTTTGTATAGAATAGTTCCCTTTCCAAACTCTAACTTTGTTTAGAATAGTTTACAATGGTGCACTTTAACCGGTTATCTTTTCACCAGTGGTTTCACAAATTTTCTTATGGCATGTATTGTTTTGATAAATCACAATTGAAAACTTAAATCTTCGAGTTAGCTTGGATACCTGTTTTCTCCGAGCGGAGCTCGGTCACCCGCTGGTAATAAAAAATGAGAAGTTTTAAAAGGTAATTTAAAATCAGGATATCTATGAATCAGTCTTGACCCAGTACTTATGACACTGCCTTTCCATCGGTGGAAAAAATGTCAAGCCAATAAGTCGATAGCATGAAATTCCTCACTTGTTCTTCAGAAACTTGACTGTTTCATCGAAGTTATTACTTAGTATAGCTATGTGTTTTGGCATTTCTAACACAAAGATGAGAATACGAATTACAAGAGGAGACTTAGAAACTGGGTAAAAAGGATCCATAAAGGTCTAGCTATCAGCCTACATCCAGCGATAAAGACAAAACATAAATGTTTTTGCGTCAATTTTAAATGTTCAACATGATTAAAAGATGTGAAAGGATTAAAAATATTACTATGCCTCGTGTGTTATTTACCCTCGTTAGTCCAATATTACAAGTCTTATTTTCTCACAATCTTCAGTGCCTTTGTGGTTTCGCTTTTTTGGAACTTGAGAATCGTTGGCCTTTAAGCAAATGCATGCCAAGGGAAAAAAAACCGATGTGGAATCAGGAGGAATGAGTTATTTGTGGAAAATCGGATTCTAATGTTTTGAAAGGCTATTCAACAAGAGAGAAAGCTGTGAGTTGGCACCTTATCGCAAGGAAGCATTCGTAACGAGAAGATTTGAATACTTGCAATCATGAAATATACGTACACAAGTTACGTATCTAAATCGAATGAAACATTTTCTGATTATTTGTTTACTTGTTAATCTTTGCTTATATTAGAGAAAATGGCTAAGTTTATTTAATACTAAACGTATTTCAGAAGATTTTGAATGTAGAATATTTCAAATATATATATTTTTTCCGGAAGTAAAACGATAAATTAAAATAGCAGATAAACAAAAAAATCATAAATAATTATTCTACACTGTAAGTCGCATGCATGTATAAATGTACTAATAATTCAATAATTTTATTTAATTTGGCTCATTTATTGAACAAATATGTATTCTTTAATTAATTTTATCAGTTTTTATTTTATGGCAATTTCTATATCACTCTTGCAGGCCTTTAATATCAATATTATTAGAATGTATGTCAATGTATTAAAAGTTTTAAAGCAGAAGATATATTTATATAATCCTCGGATTGACTAGAGTACTTCATTTAATGATAATCATTAAGTTATGCCGCCGTCAGAGAAAAATGGTAAAATAAGCAATATCTATATGTTTCGGATAGACATACAAAGTGCGAAATTATTTCCTATTTGCACTTCTATCCAGGCTGTTAAAATCAAATAAATTATCTATGAATTCAATATAAATAAAAGCTTACTCAGTTGCAAATGCTCCCATCTTTCCTCCCAGCGGTCCATCATTAATGTTCTTTGATTGGTCAATGATAAGAGTTTCTCTTTTATCTAATAAAATAAGATCCAAACAATTATATTGCCTGTAGTTCCGAATATTTATAACATTTTAAATACTATAAAAAGAGATTTTTTTCTAAAACAAATTTTTACAATGTTTTAACTTTTAAATGTTGAGCGTTGCTTTGGATTCCATTGAATTTTTGAAAGCATAATAATTTCTTCATGGTCTTCTTCATCATCATTTAAATTAGAACCAGAAAATTGTACATCTATTAATTTATAAATGTAAGAAAAGTTCGTCTCTCAATAGAATTGTAGAAATAATTATTGATACAGAAAATTAGTTTTATTAAGGGAGAAACGATGTATAATTAAAATTTTATTTTTTGTACCATCTAAATAAAGTACTTTATCACGACAATTATTCCGACTGAATCAAGATTATGATTAAATTATTTAAAAATATAAGAAATGTTAAAAAACATATAAAAAGGTCTTTAATTATACATCTTTCCCACTTTTTCAATAATACACCTCAAATTTTTTTTATTGGTATTTTTCAACAATCTTGTACTTAAATGAATAAAAAAGCTTAAAACCTTACCTCATTAGAAGCATAGTGATTGCGAGCAAGTAATTCTTTTCCAAGATTTATACAAACTGATATATTATCTTCACGAGTATCTATTTCAGCTTTCAAGCTTTGGTGGTTGTTCATCAATAATTCAACACCGGAGACATCCCTAAAAAAATATGAGAATGAAATTAAGCAACCAAGAGAAATAAATATATGAGCAACTATTCAGAAAAAGTCAAAATCAGGAAAAAATGGATTTACTTTATCTAATGGATTCTTGCTTTCCTTTGGTGCAAAATTTTATTCAATGTAACTGCAACTTTAGACAGATTTTATACAACCAAATGCAAATTAAAGTAACAAAGGAGAGATACAGAATAAAAACTGTTAGTAAATACTTCTCACCGATTAAATATTTACTAATCATTGTAAGAAAAATATATGTAGAATAAACAGCTAATTAAAGTAAAAACTATCTTTGAAGAATCTGTATATATTTTTACAGAGATATATGTAGATGAAACAGTGAAGATAGGCAGATTTGTAAGATTTACTGGACAAATTTCCCATTGTAAACATTGAAAAAAAATATGATTGGAAGTGAAATTTTTATACAGGGTGACCATTTTAATTGTGGACCAAAGATTAAATTAAAAATCTTTAAGGAAGGTATATACTTTAAATTAGAGACAATGGAAATTGTTTGTCTAGAAAGTTTCTTGTATTTTTTCTAATAAATGTATTTGCATATAACTAACCGCATGCAATTGTTGGGTAATAGTTACAAAAGAGGCTATCAAAGTGCGATCTTTTGCGATTAATCGCTAACACAAAGTTAATACACAAACACTTACAAAAAAAAACAACCCGAATATAAATTTTGGCTTCCTACTTTTGAACCGATTGAAACCAAAATTTGACAGAGAACTACAGTTGTAGTCTAAAAATGAAATACGAGATTTCATGTAATGCACATTGGCACAGATAGACATAATTCCAAAAATTTTTTTTCAGACTCTGAGAAGTTTGAAGCATGGTTACTTTTTCTCAAAATCTTACGTTAAAATCTTTTGAAGATTGCCAAACTTTTTCTCTCCATACATCATATATTAGAAAGTAAAATTATTCTAAATGGCTTAAGGAAATATATTTGGACATCAGGAGTCAATAAATGTACAGGGTGGTTATATTTAAAGTTCCAAATTGAAATGGCCATAAAAGAGAAACTGCTTAACCAAATGTTGTCAAACTTTGGTAATAGTTTAAAGAAGGCTCTTTTCAGCCAAAGAAGTTCAAACACTCGCCACCAGGGGTAAGTGGCGCTGTATGAAATATTGTAAAACAAAATAGGACGTGAAGATAGCGGTTTAAAACGTGTTTAATCATTTCTGAAATGTGTTACAGAGCATGGTCAGTGAATGTTAACTCAAAAGCATTGTTTATGGTAATAATCTTTAAAAAAATTGCGGAACTATATATACATTTGGAACTGAAAGATGTGACACACCGATATGTGCTTAAGATTTCTCTTGATATACTAAGCGTTTCTATTGAGAATACTGTAATGCGATTTAACTTTCTTAGCTTAGAAAATGGTGGACGCCATATTGTGCAATATACATTCTTTGTAAAATATTTCAGAAACGATTCAACGCATTTTAAATCGATGTCTTCATGTCCTATTTTGCTTAACAATATTGCACTCAGTGGCGTGGTGAGTGAACTCTTTTTTGATGGAAAAGAAATTCCCTTTACCTCTTTTAACTTATCATTAAGTTTGATAACGTTTGGTCCAGCATTTTTCTTTTATGACTATTTCAAAGTGGAGCTTTAATTATAGCCACCCTGTACTTTAGGAAAGATTCTAATCAAATTTATATAAAATAATTCTATCCAAATTTATATAAAATTCCAAATTCCTAACAGGGATAGTTAATAGAATTATTTTGACACATTATCATTTTAAATAAAACATTCTACCCTTCAAAAACTGAAATTGATCGAATTATACAGCTTTGAATATTCTCAACATTAGAGCAATGACTGCTATGAGGAAGATCTTCCAATCAAAGTATGTAGTTTCCTTAAAATGCAGTAGATTTGCAAAAAATTTAAAAATTCGTAATTTAACCAGTTTTGATTCGCCGAAGAGGGATTCTTTTTTTTATTTAAAATATTCGCGCGACAAGAATATTATACTAATTATAACGAGTAGAAAGAGAGGAAAAAATAAAAATGAAGGTCTTAATCTTTCCTGAGGAAAAATAAATAATCCAAACAGCTTAATATATAATTTTTTGCTTAATTTATAGCGCCATTTGAGTATTTTTCAATTGTAAATCTATATCTATCACTAAAGATTCAAAAACTATCAATTTGGTGACTACCAATCAAGATTAATTTATCAGAAGACCATCACAATGAGGTTTATTTTAACTCATCAACTCACCTTGGCTTTTCTGATGTGTTCATCAACCTGACCGTCTCCTCCATCCATTGCATGAGGTCTCTCACCATGTTCAAGAAGCGGAAGAGATCCCCAGTGTCGGCCAACTTTTCTCTTCTGGTCTCGCACATGTGCAGTAGTTTCTGCCAAGCATTCACAACTTCTGACACTTTGCTGCTAATCTCATTGGCCCTCTCGCCTGCGTAGATGGAATTGAAACGAACTGCATCGTCCTGAATTTGTTGGACCTGGAGTTGGACATGAAAAAGTTTCAAGCATCTTCAAACTAATTTGAAACAGTTAGGGTGAGGGAAACAAAAGCAGGCTCATTTGGGTATTTTTTAAGGCAAAGAATACCAGGAATGTAAGTACTTTTAAATTTTGAGCTTTTTTTTTGGTGATTTTCAGATTACGTCGAAATTGCCAAGCTGCGTTAAATAAAAGATGCAAAGAATTAGCAATATGACTGTATTTCCCCAGAATCATTTATGTGACATCTCACAAAGGTCGCTGTCATCGGCATGTGTCCAAAAAGCATTATATTGTAATATATGTGTGTTATTAAGACAACGATTTGTTTTCCATTTCAAGTTCCTGACTCTTTTTTATGAAAATATCAAATTATTGGTTCTGATTTTCGTGTGCTAGATTATAGAGAGACTACTATCGTTTTTTCATGCATGTGAATGGATAATCAAAATAAATATCCCATTTAAAGTAAATGTTAGCGCAGTTCGATTGTATTTTAAGGTGGAAACTTCTGAGTAATATCATATAATTCGTTTAGGAATACTTACTGCTGATCCCAAAGTTTGCAGATCATGTTCAAAACTGATATGCTTCCTCTGCAAACTGGAGACGCTGACTGCGTCTCTTCCAAGCTCATATGGCATCTCATTTTGCTTTTCCTAAAATAAAATACAAGAATGAAATCATTAAAAAAGTTAGAGCTCAGTAGATAACATTTGAAATATTTAATGAGAATTGATGAAATACTTGTAAGAATCCATAAGATACCTAAAAAAATAATACCTTGCATCTTCTATAAAAAAGGGACACCAAAGATTATTAATTATCTATATCAGAGATGGGGAAACTACGGCCCGCGGGCCAAGTCCGGCCCGCGGAAAGGTTTAATCCGGCCCGTTTAAGAGTGCCGTCGTGAGAATGTTTGAACCCATTCTTACTTCATAATGTGACGACCCGCATAAAAATCTTTTCTCATTTTCCAAGAATACAATCTTTAAAATTCACTATATCAAACAATAAGATTAAAAAATACGAAATTAATTTGAGAAAACTATCTTCAGAATTTGAAAGGAGATTTTAGGACTTTAGAAAAATGGAACCAGAGTTTAGTATTTTTGCGACCCCATTCAATGTTAATTACGAAGAAGTTGATGCAAAATTTCAACTTGAGTTAATAGAACTGAACTATAATACTCTCCTGAAACAAACTTTTCATACAGTACCATTACTAGAATTTTATAAAAATTTAGTCCAAATAATTTCCCAAATTTAATTACTCATGCAATGAAGATAATGACAATGTTCGGCTCATCTTATATATGCGAATAAATCTTTTCAACAATGAAGCTTAGGAAAACTTATTTAAGAAACAGAATTACAGATGAGCACCTTTCATCAGTTTCAAGAATTTCTGCTTCGCAAATGGAACCGGACTATGATGAAATTTTGATAAAACAGTCTCAATTTCATTTTTCTCATGCACCATCAACCAGTAAGGACACCAGAAAATAAAGTGATAATACTTCACATCAAGAAACTACACTAAATTCATTTTATATTTTGTGCTTATAATTTTCTTACCTTTTGCTTTTTTACTATTTAAATAATAAGTGTATGTAATAATATATGTATATGTTTATAGAACACATAAATTTTTTAACGATTAAGCATTATTCTTTGGCCCACTACTATCGTCTAGTTATTACAAATGGCCCGTCTTAAAAAAAGTTTCCCCACCACTGATCTATATCTATACTTATAATAAAGCTCAATGTGTGTGTGTGTGTGCGTGTGAGTGTGTGTGTGTTGGCGCTCTACAGGCCAGACCGTTGGACCTACAGCTACCAAATTTGGTACATGTATACCTTGGAGGTCCGGAATGTGCACCTTGGAGTCCTTTTTTGAATTTTTAGTTAGAATTTGAGTTAATTAAAATTTAAGCGAAATTTCGACGTTTTTTCGCTATAACTTTCGAAAATACGATCGCATAAACATGATTTTTACATCAATTTAAAGATTAAAAAATTAGCTTTCTAATGGCTTCAGTGTTTTAATTTAAAACTCAAGCTTCTATTTTTAACGAATTTTTAAAGAAATATTTTAACCATGTTTTTTTAGTATGTGACTGAATAAAATAAAAGAATGCCGGAAGTTCAAATAAAAAAAATATCATCGCAAAATAAATCTACAGATATGCAACTTTCAGCAAGTGACTGGATAAAATAAAAGAAATATAAAATGTGATATTTTCTAAAAAAATAAATGCAAAGGAAAGGTTTCTACAATTGTTTGCAATATCTATATCATTAACTCAATATATCTTCTTTATTTACGGTAAACCTGATTGAATTTTGACAGGATATGCATTGAAATCCCGACTTAATGGCATATTTATGTAATCGTTTGCAATATCTGTATCATTAATTTAATATTTTTTTTTCCTTTCTCGCTTTCTTTAAAACACATATTTAATAATTTGGCAACATCACCGATTTTTTTAAATATTTTGGAAGCATAATCGATGGTTAAAACTAACTGATTTATAAAATTAAAGAATATTATTAGGAAAAGGTGTACTTTTAGAACTTTCCGTCCATCATCTTAAAGCAAATGTTAATTTCAGGTCAATCAATGCCCGGAATTACTTCAAGGCTAATGAATATGTGATTTAATTGAAAATTTTAGAACGCTTTACTCATGGCGAAACAGCTGATCGCCAAAGGCGGCTAGTAATGTAATATAATATTAATTCATTGATTTATAATCTAATATTTTGTAGTTTTATCATATTGATTAAAGATTATGAAACAACAGAAGGGATAATTTTGAAGACAAACTTCGTATTTCGAAGTCGTGGTCAGTCATGGACGATGTCAGTTCCCTTCTTCCTTGATTTTAAATAAGCAAAGTAACAGAAGAAAAGATGATTAAATACGCAAGTAACCAACCTCACAATTTTAGGAAGATACTAATTTAAAAATTATTTTATTTTGTATTTCTTTTTAAGTACAAATGTCGTGCAATCGAATTCTCAAATTAAAATCAAATACCATTTAGATTAATTTGGGAAATCATTTAACTAAAATACTTAATTAATAGACATTTACAATTTTATGCTATTTATAATTTTAAACAAACCATAATGATTTAAAATTTTAAAAATTGTCCTTTTTTACACATTATTTTGAAAAAAAAATTGCAAAAAATCATAACATTTTATATATTTTATTATTACACGTAAGGTAACGAAATAAAATAAAATATTAGGTTTTAAGTTGAATTTTTAATTTTTTTGGATGTAAAAGCACTTAGCTTTAATATTAGTTTACTATCTTGAGTCATTTCGGGCAAATGAAAAAAAGTTAAATATTAGTCTTAAAATCGTACTGCAAGTTCTGCTTTGCCCGAATTTTCTTGGGACAGCAAGTAATAATTAACTGCAATATAATCGAATATTGGGATAGTAATGAACTGCAATATATACGAACCCGAGATAATTCGGGATAATCAGACAAGTGGTTAAATCAAATGTTCTGGTAAAAAGCAGCGTTCACTTTCCAAAAAGAAGGAGATAAAACCTGATTTTGTTCGATCAAAAGTATTAAAAAATGATCTGTAATGTCAAAAAGTTATTTCAATCCTAAAATGTTCTATAAATATTTTAAGGATTTTTTACTTACAATAATACGTCCAAGAACATCAGCGCAATCATAAAAGAATCTGTGCAACTTCCAGGAGGCTTTCAGCATCTGAGTTCTGGTCTCGATCAGCTCCAACAGATCTGCCCACGCTTCGTTCAGCATATCCTTCCACTCAGCAATTGTAGCACTGTCACCATGATGGGCGTTTATCAGTTTGTCGGCATGGAAATTGATTTTGGATACTCTCTCACGACCGATTGATTGTGTTTCCTTGGCAAAGTCCTTGAATCGAGCTTGTAGCATCTATTGATATGGCAAAATAAGCAGGTTATTATCATTTTTACGCTAACAAATTATATGCGTTTCGAAATGATTAAGTTGTATCTAAAACTGCCAGATATGGCTTATGACATGTGTATAAGACATATGTATAAGATGAGATAAGATATGGCATATGTATAAGACAATATTTTAAAAAAATCAAGAATTTTTAAACTGTTTCTTTTTAAATGGTAAATGAATAATACCATTTTTGGCCACATCTCTGTGTGGTCAACTAGTAAAGGAGCTGATACGAAAAGGAAATGAACTGTTTCTGTATGGCTGTTCAGTTATTAAAAAAGAATACGTTGAAATACTTAATAATTTTAACGAATTACCACGAAAATCAAGCAAACTAGATGTCTGTAAAACTAACTATTGAATGTTATATTACCACAATGAGCCAGCTATAGATTATCTAGCAAAACATTGCATTTCGATATTTTCACAACCAACTTATTCACTGTGACATTTTCTCGGATGAAATTGTTGGGAACATTTCTTGAGTTCTGAAAAAGTGCAATGAAAAAAGACGGAAGTAAAGGAGATAGTGAGAAAAATAAGCTTGAAATAGGCAGTTACATACTAGCATAAAGTATGGCAGTATGTATATATTAGCCAAAAGTAGTTACTTTGATGGAAATTCCTGGGAAATATATTCTGATTTTACTCATTTTTCGATTATAAGATATATTCCAGAATTTTCTGGACGTAGTATTGTGAGATGTTTTGCGATTTCTAACATAACATGTGTGGGATAAAACTATCCCAAAATAATACCAGGAAAACACATAACACAGATATTTCTCAAACATTTTTTTTTTTTCAAAAAAGAAGGATAGAAGCTGCTAATATCACAAATAAGTTAAGATTTTTAAATTAAAATAAACTTGAATATAACCCATAGCAGCAAAAATAATAATTGCTGCATTTCTTGATATTTAGCAATTTAATGAATATTTTACTTTTAATTTGAACGAACAAATATTACTCACCGTGACATGTTCATAATCTTGTCCCAATTCTTGAGATCCAGCAACAATCTCTTTATCTGCAATCCATTGCATGAGGTCATCCACTTCTCTGTTCAAGCCGAAAAGCTGAAGAGCTTCGTCCAGTTTCGTTCTTTTCTCCAGAGCAAGATCTTTCAAACTACTGTATAGTTTTTCTAACTGGGCTTGTCGCAGAGTGATTTCATGGCTGAAATTCAAGATGAGAAATAAATATTTTCGAAAAATTTTGTAACCCATATCGGATCAGATACAAAAACATAGACCAAGTAGAAATGTTTCTACGATTAAATAAACTGAAGATTTACTTTATTAGAAACAAAGTACAGAATTTATTAATGAGTTTGAAAAATGTTGCAAATAAATTCCGTACATATTTGAACAACTGAATAAATATACTGAGATTATTTTTAAATTGTATGAAATTGTTTGTCATTGTCAACTTCACAGTAAGGCATATACTTTATAATATCTTATTGAAACTGCATGAGACAAGACCATAACTAGAGATATGGATGTCTCGGAACAACAAATGGTAATGAGATCTTTTCTTTATTGTTTTTTAAGTTTATCGAAATTTTTTTCTAATTAAAATTGTTAATTGAATGAAAATTTTTCGATAAAATGTTTCGTTGATGTGTGCTTTTATTATGATTTCTTTTTTATGAAATTAAAAAAATATGATATTGGAAATTCTTTTACATTATAAAAATGTAATTTTCCTAATACAATTAAAGTAAATTTTTTGCTATATTATTCATTTGTTATATTTAATGCATATTAATGTCATATTGACTTTTGCCTTAAGGTCTCCTGAATATCATGCTTGCCGATATGCTTTCTTTTTTATTAGATTAGAAATAAAAGTTTTCTTTCTACTTAAATAAGTAATCTGAAAAGTCAAAGTATAAAAATCAAGCAATGAAGTTTTCCTTTCTTTCCTTCCTTCCTTTTTTTTTTAAAAAAAATAAATAGTAAAACATACGATATTTTTTCCCTTTTATTCGATGGGAAGCTCTATCTCCCAAGCTGAACTCAGTTTACTTCCCGAGTGGTATTTGAACTAAATACCATAGTCCCTTAATTTTAAGTTGTGGATAATTAGCTAGAACAATGCCTAAACCAATATAACACTTTCTAAATTGTTATACTGACTTGGGGACAGCCGAGTTTCTATATTATATTGTATGTGCCTTACATAGTGCCAAGTTTCTA
>JAPMOQ010038724.1:139458-150431 GCA_026543055.1 Argiope trifasciata
GGTTATTAAAAGCGAAAAAATCGTATCATGCCTCAGATATCCTTCGTCCAAATTTTGTTACTGCTTTATCCCAAATCATTTCTTAAAAGATGAGAAAGGGAAAATATTATGATTATGTCATTCTAAAGAGATTCCTGGAAAAAGGATGACTGGATTTTCCCCAATTTTCTGGATAAAGAAACCATGAAATGAAAAATAAAACTGGGAAACCCGTATTTTTTTCCATTTAATTTTTAAGAATAGTCATAGCTGTCAATTAAATATAATTTAAAAACTTACACTCTAAAAATAAAGTAATATTTAAGGATATGTTTATTCAAACATTTCAGGCACAGTTTTTAAGTGTATTTCATAAATTTTTAATTGCTTTTCCCTTTTAGTTCTTATAAAAAAAGAACCCACTCTAGCAGTAAAATATTAATATTTTGATATTTCCTATATTCAAAAAAAGCTTTGTGATTTTTAAATATAGATAAATCAATAATTTGAGCAGAATAGGATTTCTACCAAATATAGACTATAAACTGATTATTTCCTGCGTAATCTCATGTCAGTAATAGAAGGAATAAGAAAAAAATTATTTAACAAGTTAAAAATTGAATATAAATATATTTTCGTAAAAATTAAATATGTTGCATTTCAAGCAGGGAAGATGATATTGATTCTCAAATGCCAGTCTTAGAAGGTACCACAGATATAAATGATTTATGTGCTAATGCTTTAAAAAAAAATTAAATATGAACTTGGAGGGGAAAAGCACCTTCTATTTTTACTTAGTCATTAACACCAAGTAGAAATCAAAGCCGATTGGGACATGGATAAAAATATGGCGGGTTTCCACATCTGAAAACCAACAATATTTAAACGATGCATCAAATCTAAGTCACCTTGCTCTCTAACAATAAGATAGGAACTAAAAACACAAGAATACAAATTTCTTTTAAAAAATTGTTACGCACAACTCAGAAATCGTGGGAAAAATGTGAAAAATAAATCGATTACCAAGAAATGATGTTTGGTTGTTTAATTGGTTCTATTGGCGCAAGAGCAATACTTGGCTATGCTGCACCAAACTTATGTTAGATCAACAGGATCACGGTACCATAAAATAAATGTTCCTTGCATACATAAATAGAAATGTCTAAAATAATGGAAAACAAGCTCAAAACATGTGAAATATTTGAATAAATTTACTGCAAAGAATTAAAAGGTTTTAACCAGAAACAAAAAGGATCATGCAATAAACTTTCACGAAATCGATAATCTTAAAATCTAAAGTTGGAAAAAATATATATATTCATTTATATTGGAATTATAATATGGGAGCATCTTCTATCCCATTTCTGTGTAGTACAGGCGGAGTTAGAGGACTAATATCTTCAGATGTGTCCACTAAGTTTTCGGACATATATTCTAGTGTATCACTCCAAAGAAAGGATGATTCTTTGCATCACTCACAAAGAAATAATGATTCAAGGTTTACTAGATGCATAATGTAGAATAACATTTTCAAATACGCATTGTAAGAACTGAAATAAAAGGCAATTACCTGTCCTCAACGTGAGCTTTCTTATACTCAATTTCATCAGTTTTTTCTGGGGCTAGATTTTCTAAGTATTCAGCTTGATCTTTCAATTCAGTCACTTGTTTGGCCTTGAGAGCCATTTGAGTTTCAACTGCCTGTGGAACGCAAGAATAAACGAATAAACACAATAAAATATAATCATAGTTATACATGATGAAGCACTTTTACCTAACCAAATACCAATTTTTAAAAATTATTTTTAATGAAATTAATTATTAAATTTTTCTGGATAATTTTTATACATTAAAATCATACAATAAATCATTTGGACATTGTAAGAAGTGCTAAATGTAGTGATAAATAGCTTGTGAAATAATTCAATACAGCGCGGCGATGAAGAGTTGGCGATTGACATTCGATTTCAGATATATAATAAATAATTTAAAAAGAGATGCTTGAAATTGACAGATAAAAATACGGTTGCAATAATTTTTGTCATCTCTTTCCAACAATGAAATGTCTTCATTCACGTTTATGAAAAATTGAAATGCATCCAAATCTGGCCCAATTTAGGTTCAAATATTTGCCTTAAATTAAATAGATTTGATCTGAAATAACTCTTCATGTAATTCTTAGGTTAGAATGACCAACTCTTAAGAACTAGATATTTTCTGATATTTCAGAGATTAATTACATCAATGATTTGAGAGCCCGTGATAAGGAGAAAGTTTTACAGCTTCTCTTAATCAAAGCAAGCTTGGTCGATCTAGATATCTGAAGTTTAAGTCCATCTTTTCCCCAGGGTGAAGGATTGTCTTTGTGCTAAATTTTCGAAGATAGTTGGTACAGATTTGTGTTTTGTATTGAGTGAGCTAATAGATTAAATATTCATATGAATCGGCAATAAAATCTCCAGCATTCATTCTGATCGTTACAAGAATTTAAACACTAAAGCCTATATTGATCTGCCAATTTTAGAAAAATGATAGTTTAAAGCATATCAAGAGTAAAAACCTTGATCTTTTCCATAGCTTCAATAACTCCAGCATATAATAATCTCCTAAAATATTTTTTTCAGAAAATTCAATTATAGCCATTTAAAATTTTAAATTTACCATATAATTTTCCAATATGCGAATAGAAAAATTTCATTTATCAGTCAAAATTTTCAGGAAAAATTCAAATTAATTACGATTAATTAAAAGTAAGTTAAATAAATTATTAATTAATTTAACTAAAACTAATTAATTGAGACAAATTATGATTAATAAAAATTAATTAAAATAAATTGAATTAACAAATCAAAGAACAAATTCAATGCTAAATAGATCTTGCACGAAACCATGAAAAATGTATTTAAACTTGAGTGTAAATTAAAAGTGTTGTACCTGTTGCTTCTGTAAAATAAGGTTAACACTTGTAAGATCTTGTCCAGTTTCAGCAGTAAGAACCTGGTTTTCGAGTTCTGTTATCCAGTTATCAATGTCATCGCAAGTCTGCATGTACAAAACTTGACGGTTGGCATCAAACAATCTTTCTCCCTTTTCTTTTGTAGCATTCTCTAACGCTTCAAATTGCTGCTCGAGCTCTGCAAGTTGGGGATAAATTATGGGTGCCCAGTTCCGTTTTTCTCTCACAAGGTCTTCGCCACTCTGGAATTAAAAAAAATATTTAGAAACCAACAATATAGATATATAACTTTTTTTTATTAAAAAACTGAAAGAAATTTCTTTATAAAAAATATGAAGATCAAAAGATCTTAATTGCTGATAATGTTTTCTAAGTAAACTGGAATTCCGACCATATTTACAATATTGCTATTTAAAGAAAATTTGGGATATTATTCCTTATAATATTCGTTATTATTCTATTTCCATATATCGTAATAGAAACGTTATAGTATTTTGCTTTTTAATCTTTTAACATATTTTCTTATTTATTATTACGAATTTTGCTTCAATCTGCATATATTATTTATTTATTTATTTTCAAAATCCTTTCCAGATGATGCCTTTTATATGAATCCAGAATTAAGATTTAAACGCAATAACTAAATTTTATCAAATTAAGATGTTTAAGTGATAAATAAGCTCTAAAAATATTCAAATATTGTATTATTTTCCAAAGCACACAAATGTAAAAAAATTCGGTACACAAGATAATGTGTTAAGATTTCATCAAACAATTTTAATTTCTAAAATATGAAAACATTAGATTAAACATTGTGCTTGAAATGTATCCAAAAGTTACACAAAACGTAACAACTGCCAATAAAACCCAAAACCTACATAGTAATAGCAAAAAACAAAAAACAAAAAAGAAGAAGAAGAAGAAGAAACTGGAATAATTATATCAAGGGGAAAGTTACACAAAGCTCTGTTTATTTATATTATTCGTATTCCCCCTACCCCGCAACAATTGATAAATAAAATACCAAAATGAGGTTGAATTTGAGCAAACTGAAGGTCGGATACTAAAACTATTTATTTCAAAAGTAATGGACACAGGGTACCATTTAGTAGTGATTATAGTTACTTAAGTACAAAATGCATTGCCGTCCCATGAGTCCAATTTCCAGAAATGCATAAGTGGTATACTTGGTTGTGAGAGACACTAGTTGGTGATGCATATATTGCAAAATCCATCGTGAAAGGGTTAAAGTGGAAGATAATGAGATTCATTTGTGATTCACAGATATCGGGATTCACAAGAGCATTTTGTTATTCACGCAATAATATTTATCTTACCTGCTGCAGTTTTCTAAGGCGATCTTTATTTGCAGCAACTTCAGCTTCAAAAGCTTGATGCCTGGTCCATTTGCTATGAATGGTTTTAGCACTGCGGTAAGTATCATCCTGGGCTGTGATGTATTTTTCTTGAGTCCATTCAGAAAGCTTTGAAATAAATAAATAAAATTTACAAAATTAATACCTAATGAAAATATAATAATGCAATAAAAAGTAACTTGTATCAAATTTTTGTATAAAGCATATGAGCCAATTTTACCTGCTTGCAATCTTGGAGGAAGTGTTGAAGTTGCATCTGATCTCTTAGTTTGTCCATTCTTTGAGCTGCTCTCTCGTGATTAGCATTGCGTCTGTAAATATTTTTAATAAATAAAATAAATAATAAAATATTTATATCCTTTTTTAAAAAAATATTACCAGAATGTTTAGACTTTGCATAAGTTTAATAATGACAATGTGCAAATAGGAATTAAGAAGGGAGAAATACTGTTAACATGCATAAATAAAAGCCAACATTAATTTAATTTTGTCTATCAATTTTAGTATTGCTTAAAATGTATTACAAAAAAAAAAATCAAAATACCATCGTAATTTTTATAAACGTAAAAGTGATCGATCATAAGTTTTTGAAAAGGATTATTAACATTGAAGTAGAATAGGACAATGCGTATTTCTTTTGATTCAAAACATCTATTGCAAAGCATTTTAATATAAGGTTTATGTAACCAGGATCATAACTCAATTTTTTGATATGAACTTCCAGCTATTATCATAGCTCAGAACCTTCTCTTGGAGACTGATAATTCTCAAATCTGGATCCTCATAGAAACCAAGAACTCAATACAATATCTAAAGGGCTGGCCATGAATTCATGTCAAGTTGGACCAAGTCATTCTCTCCAAATTAAATACATTCGCAAGGACCGGGTTACTGAGCATACAATGGATCGCTTCTCAAACAAAAAAATTCTTAATTCGATATATTATTGCCTTTTTTAAATCAAAAAGTAGATACTTAAGAAACTGAATTTTACCTTTCAGCCATATTTTCAGCTTTTTTATGAATCTTATCTGCAGCAAAGTTATTATCTTCGCACAGTCTTTGTGCAAATTGGATGACAGCATTGACTTTCTCGTCATTAGCCTCCATCGTTGTAAGGAAAGTTTCGTGTTCCTTTATAAGACCTTCTGCTTGTTCTAAACTGCTCTATAAGAGGAAGGAAAAGGAAAAAAATTAAAAAATTATAATCATCTGAAAGATGATAAATTCTGTACATTTTAAATGCTTTTAAATTCTTTTCTTGTTTAAACTCCACGATGTGTGATGCATTCGCTTTAAAAACCTTTTTCTTAGCCAGTCAGTAGTATTTTGATGATTTAAATTTTTAAAAAACGTTTTTATAAACTAATATGGAAAATAGAGGACAGGAAAAGTTTTGAGTTTTCTTACTGATTTATATGTTAACTAACAAGAGAAAATAAATTGTTATTTAATTTGAAATTATTTTAAAGTTATATTTTGGACAGAAAAAGCCAACTATACAAATATCAATAAAACAATTTCTGAATTTTCATAATTTCAGGAATATGGAATGATGCTTTTAAAGGACTTTTTAATTCACAATTTGGAAAATAATTTTGTAACTATATAAATATAGAAGAAAAGACAAATATTTATTAAAAAACAATATGAAATAGCAACAATTATGACAAACTTGGGAATGATTAAAGATCTCTTTTTCAAGCTTACAGTAAAGTTTTGAAGTGCATATTTAATAAAAATTTGAGTAAATACAGCAGAAAGTTTTAAATTTCGGTTGGCAGATAACTTTTCAAGAATCATAAGATTCTTAAAATTCACAGAAATGATGTGTTAATTTTTAACTGAATATTGTCTTATGATTTTTTTAAAAACATTTTTTCTCAAGAATAACTATCTCTTTGAAGTACGTTCGAGAAAATCTTTGAAAATTTACTTATAAATTAAATTTCATTAGAGTTCCAACTAGTTTATAGCTTGATTCAAAGAGCTTTATAAAATAGAGAATTAAAGAAATAGAAGGTAAAGATCTTTTAATATATTAACGAGATTTAATTTAAAATATATATATAAAAGAGAATCTAAATATAAAAAATAATAGACTTAGTAATAAAAGAGCCCCTAAATATGAAAATATATCTAAGGGTGTTCAAATGAAAAGGTACGAAACGTCGTAAGAACATAACCGTTAATATATTTGCTTATACTGCTATAGGAGAACATAGCGAGACATCTAGGGGTGCGATTGGAGTATCCTACTTAGATCAGAGCATGCGCAGGAAAGAGTAGAAGTTTTTATAAAGAGTGTCGTCCATATGAGTGTAGCCACGCATGGGAAGGCAGTATTACTCCAGCATTGAAGAACCATTATTTCCGATTCGTACAGTGAGACTACTCAGGTCCATCAAGAACAAGAGATCGGGTACATTGAAGAGTGGGATACTGCTCTGTGATAACGCGTGTCTACACGTCTCAAGGGTAACACACACTGAACTGACTAAGCTCAAGAGAAAGCCGTTCTACCATCTGCCTTACAGACCAGACATACTCCCCTGCGATTTTCATCTGTTTCGTCCCCTAGAAAGACATCTGAAAAGAAAGCGCTTCAACTCTGACGACGAACTCAAGGATGCTATGAAGAACCGGGTCTCGTCGCAACCACAGAAATTCTGAGAACAAAGAATCCTTCGACTCGTTAATCATTGGGATCATTGTGCAAAGGCCTGTGATGTACGATTTAAGTAAAGACGTGTAAAGATTTCATTTATATTCACAGTGCCGTTTGGTATCTTTGAACACCACTTTTCATTTGAACACCCCTTGAAATAAAAGAGCCTCTAAATATATAAAAGTGCTATAGAAAAAAAAGAAATATTACTAAGGCGAATATTGCTTACTGGAGTTTCATCCTTCATAAGATAATTCTCTTGCTGATTTAATAAAACCTCGGCCTGCTTAGCATCCCTCATAAACACCTGGAAATCCAAACTGTTCGATAGAACCATTTGTCTGTTCTCCCACATCTGCAGCAATTCAGTCCATCCATCTTGAAGAGCACGTAGTCTCTAAAATGAAAAGAGTTATTCATAAAACGGTGTCTTGTTTATGATATGTGAATGCAGATTTAGCATTGAATATGGCATTTAAATGAAGTCAATTTCTCAGAAATTTCAATATCCGAGAAATTGTAGAGATATTTAAAAATTTGTCTGCAAAGAAAAACTGTATCATAAAAAAAATATTGATTGCATCATTCTTCACGTTGCGATCCATTTTTTGTCTATTTTTAAAAATATTTAAAAATCAAAATTTAATAACTTATTGAAGAAATTGCATTGAAAACAAGAAACTATAAACTAACTGAATATATGTTAGGATATCGCTAAAATGAAAAGTTATCATTCGTAAAACAGTCTCTTGTTTATGATAAGTGAATGCTTATTTTGCATTCAATACAGGGTTTAAATAATGCCAATATCTCAGAAATTTCATTATCTGATAAATTATAGAGGTATGTATAAAGTTTGCCAACAAAGAAAAGATGTGTCGTACAGAAACTGTTGACTGATTGTACAGGTCCTCAGTTTGCTATAATTTTTATATGAATTATGTTATTATTTTTTAATAATTTAAAATTCTTTTAAAAAAATTAAATTCGAAGCCCCTGATTAATTATAATCTGAATAGCATTTCAATTAAAGCTTAAACATTTAAAACAATAATTTGAAAAAGAATATCAGAAGCAGTCAAAAAGTATCAGTATAAAATGTAAATCAGTCTACACATAAAAAAAATCATTTTATTTAGATTTTTTAATTTATTCATATCGCTTTACACTTAAAAAGCATTAATTTCGAGCTACAAATATTAAGTTTTAGGGGAAAAGCTTTCGATTAAGTTTTTCATAATTTAAATTACTTTAGTATTTTTGAAATGATCTTTAGCGTTTACGCGAATTGAATGCAATATTTACCATAAAA
This sequence comes from Argiope trifasciata, assembly GCA_026543055.1. Classification (NCBI taxonomy): domain Eukaryota; kingdom Metazoa; phylum Arthropoda; class Arachnida; order Araneae; family Araneidae; genus Argiope; species Argiope trifasciata. The sequence goes on from JAPMOQ010038724.1 coordinate 147,750, forward strand.
TTTAAATAAAAAATCAGCACTGGATAATGAAGCATACACATTTGCAGAATATGAAAGCCCTGACTCTTTAAAAGATATTTTTATAGTAATTTGACCTTGTGAATTGATTTAATCCATAAGGCAGGTCCTCTTCAACTTATTCAAATTAAATTAAATTATCGTTTAAATTTTATAAAATAATTAAAACGACATCCCTATCTTTTGCAAACCTTATATTTATTTACTTTTTAATTCTAAAAATATTTTACAGTGAAAAAAAAAGATTGCTTCTGTGAATAAATAGTGTTTAGATTGTACTAAAATGTTTTGCACTTTTTTCCCTTTTTCGTTTAAAATAACATTTAAATTTTAATTCTGTATTTTTATACATAAAATATTCAAAATGAAAATTCTTTTAAAATTAACTTATAATTAAAAAATTCTGTATTTCGGTTTGTCAAAATGTATTACTTAAATACTACTTGAATAGAAATAGCTTTAAAACCATTAAAAAGTAATGATAACTGGTGTTCATTTTGATAAAAGAGATTTTGATTTTTTTTATTGTCTAAGAGCTTCTAGAATAGGTATTTCCAAATTAAAAAATTTGCGAATCAACTTTTACAAATTCAGTCTTTCTCGATCCACTTTGAAATCAGAGTATTGAGCTTTATTTAAGTCTAACAGCGCATATTCTTTATAAAAAATGTTTCACAAATTAAAAAAAAAAATTGTCGTGGAAAAGCATTTATTATTACACATAACATATTACTAAATATAATAAATATTTGTAACTATTGGGCGTGACCTCTAGTGTCCCGAGACTCTGGCAGTCAACTTCCAGCCGTCAACAATGTAGCATGTTAGAATTTTCACTGCCTCTTTCACCGTGTTATTGTTTTGTGTTATTAATATTAAATTGTAACTAAGTATTTGTGTTCGTGCTTTTAGATAAAATATATAATTTTTAAAGTTAGCTAGAATTTTATTTATTTGCGTAGTCAATTACTTTGTAACATATTTATATAGCTGATAATGAACCAGTTCAAAATTAATGCGTATGTAAACTACATTAAACTCAGCAAAAGAAACTTCTTATTAGTTGTTTAGGTTTAGAGTATTACTTAGAAATGTAATATTGAGTGAGGGCGTAAATTTAATCAAAACGAGATGTAATAGATGTATCACATATAAAAATAATTTTTTATAAGTTATTCGCACATTAGAAATAAAACTAACTGCTTTGACACGAGTTGTTTGTTTGTATATTGCGTAATTCTTTTGTCTTGTAACTACATTGTGGTTTGATGAGACTTTGAAGTACTTATGAAATCTTTGGAAAGTGTGGAAACATATATATACTTTCAAAACTTTATAGCGACCATCTCTAGAGGACGTTTTATAGCCTTGCAAAATAATTGTCGAAACATTGAATTAAATTCTATAAAGAAAATTCCACAACTTACTTCACGTAAGAACATGTACTGAGCGTCAGTTTGGTCTCTTGTAATTTTCTCACCATATTCCATCAAATTATTATAATCTTCCGTGTAATTGTCGATTTCTTCTCTGATTTGTTGATGCTGAGTGATGAGATTCTCTGCTTCAGTTAGACTCGATGGTATATCTTCTGATGCGACGTCTGTCTGTGTTTTGGTCAGCCAAGACTGGAAGTGATCTAAATCTCTCAAGAAGCGATGCAAATCCCCTGCCTCCTCTAATTTTGCATCACGCTCTTTGAGCTGTAAATAAAAACAAATTTGAAATAAAAAATAATATTTGTAATATAAAATAGTGTAGGTCATGAAAGACATAACATAAATCGATAGTTAACATGTTCCATAGATTTTTAATAATGAATAAATAACTTTTGATTAATTCTTAATATTATTTAATTACTGATAATATTGTTATTTATAATTTGTTTACATTATTTATAAATTGTATTCCCTTAGTATTTCATTGTATTCTAATTAGTATTTATTAATTTTTGATAATTATTCATTGCTTTTAAAATCCAAAAATAAAATATCCACTTGTACAAAATGAAACGAAATATATGGACATAGTAAAAAGAGTCATACATAATTCATGTTTAACAATATATAAATTAATAAATTATTTTCAGAATTTATTTGAATTGTAAAATTTATATATATAAGGAATTTGTTACAAAAAAGTAACATCACTTATAAAAAGACAAAATGTGTTATGCAGAAATGTTGTAGGGTTAAAAAACATTTGATCGATTTTGATTGAAAGATGCCATATTGTGTAAAAACCTATTCTAAAATCCTCCGCGCTTTGCGCATGCATTAGGATGGGTTTAATTCGCCAAAGTAGGGGGTGAGAGGAACGACGAAAGGAGGGGATGTTTACATTAATACTCGGATTACTCGAAGCCTGAATAGTTTTTAGTTATATTAACGTCCCGTTTGAAGCAACACGAGAGCTATTTTGGGACGGACCTCGTCATTTTGAACCCCGGTCAGATGACGAGGACGACACCTCAGCTGGCACCCCTCTCTCCACACCACGCCACGCCAGAGGGAGGAAATTTGGCCTGACAGATTTAGGATGCAAGAGACCCTCTCACATGACGGTTCTTCAGTGGAATCGAGTCTCGAACCTGAAACCCTTCGATTCCGAAGCCGAAACCTTACCACCAGGCCACCACGTCCTACGAAGCCTGAATAAAATAAT
>JAPMOQ010038724.1:150441-229168 GCA_026543055.1 Argiope trifasciata
TCCTACGAAGCCTGAATAAAATAATACAGTCAGAAATCACGATATTCTCATACAAGTGAGAGTATGTGGGGGTGGGGTGGGAGGATTAAACAAAAAATATCTGATAGGGCGAAAATCAAGGTCAAAGAATGACGAAAAAATCCGCTCATCCTTCAGCGTCTCTCCCCTTAATGAGATAGAATCGTCGTAAAAATGAGCATATCAGTCTACGAGACGAACAGTAAATCTTAAATTATTTGTGAATTAAGTTTGAACTTCTTCTTATAGAATTTTTTCATGAAGGGGCAGTTACAAAATATAAATTAACATGAGATATATAGGGAAAGATGGTGGGGTCATATGACCATCCCAAATACGACCTTCCAAAAGGATTGGTAAAAAGATGAAGGGACGTCTGTAAAAGTTTGGATCATGAAATAAAAAGATCATTTAGTTAATTTAAGGAGCTTTAGGACCTTTAACAACTAAAATAGACCTCGCAAGTTGGTCAAATGTCACTTTCCCTAACGTAAGAAAAAAGGTTTGAACTTAATAGATTTTTTCACCACAGTTTTATAAGAAATTTAACCTTATATGAATTTTTGAGTCAATAAATTAATTTTCATTATCTAAAATGTATGTGAAAAAAAAACATGTCCTGCACAAATGTCTAAGATAGAATTTACCTCAGCTCAAAGTTTTTCAGAAAATAAGTAACTTACACTGAAGTGACAAAAGTCATGGGATAGCAATATGCAAATATACAGATGGCAGTAGTATCGCAGCGAAAAAGTATAAATGCGCAGTTCGTTTTCCAGAGCTTTCATTTGTGTTCAAGTTATTCATGTGAACAGGTTTTTCGTGATTTATGGTGGCACGACGAGAATTAACAGACTTTGAACGTGGAATGTTAGTTAGAGCTAGACGCATGAGTTATTCCATTGCGGATATCGTTAGTGAATTCAACATTCCGAGATCCACAGTATCAAGAGTGTGCCGAGAGTATGAAATTTCAGGCATCCCATCCCATCATGGACAGCGCAGTGGGCGACCACCTGCACTTAACGACCGAGACCACCGACGTCTGTGTAGAATGGTCAATGTTAATAGACACGCAACACTTCGTCAAATAACTGCAGGAATCAATGTGGGACGTACGAGGGACGTGTCCATATAGGACTGTGTGGCGAAATTTGTCTTCCTTGGGCTATGACAACAGAAGACCGACTCGAGTGTTTTTACTGACAGCACGACATCGCCTGCAGCGACTCTCCTGGGCTCGTGAGCATATCGACTGGTCCCTAGACCAGTGGAAAACCGTGGCGTAGTCAGATGAGTCACGATTTCAATTGTTATGAGCTGATGGTAGAGTTCGAGTGTGGCGCAGACCCCACGAAGCCATGGACCCAAACTGTCAGAAAGGCACTGTTCAAGCTGGTGGTGGCTGCATAATGGTGTGGACTGTTTTTACATGGCATGGACTCGGTCCTCTGGTGCAACTGAACCGATCATTGACTGGAAATGGTTATGTTCAGCTGCTTGCAGATCACTTGCAGCCATTCATGGACTTCACGTACCCGCACAACGATGGGATTTTTTTGGATGACAATGCGCCATGTCACCGGGCCAGAACTGTTCGCGATTGGTTTGAAGAACATTACGGACAATTCCAGCGCATGATCTGGCCACCTAAATCGCCCGATATGAATCCCATCGAGCATTTATGGGACATCATCGAAAGGTCCGTTCGTGCCCAAACTCCTGCACCATCCACACTTTCACAATTATGGACGTCTATACAGACAGCCTTGCTCAATATTCCTGCAGAGGACTTCCAACGACTTGTGGACTCCATGACACGTCGAATTGTTGCACTTCGCCGGGCAAAAGGAGGACCGACACGATATTAACAGTCATCCCATGACTTTTGTCACTTCAGTGTATATTAATAAGTGTTACACTTATTCCTCAAGAGCACAACTTGATAAAAATACAAAGTAATAAACATTTTAATAAATTTATTGGAGTTAATTTATTTTTCATGGTGTTAAAATATCATAAGGCTTTAAAAAACAATTTTAGCATATTATCAAGCACAGAAAAATTATGTATCAAAATGCTAATTTTGTATGATTTTCTTTATTATGTATTAGCGTGCGCAGAAAGTTTTATATTGATACGATAGATCATTTATGCTTAAGCCTGGACTCAAGCTTTAAAAATGCAGTATTGAGAAAATTGACTTTAAACTAAACGTTTCTGAATGAAAAGCCAACATTGGCCTTCAAGATTAGGGCTGTATCTTGTAAAATAATCAAAATACACACATGTGCAATACTAAAAAATGTTCGGACGGGCTTCGGTTATCAAATGAAATCATTAAAAAAACACTAAATAATAATACTAAAGGTCCTAAAACCCCTTATGTGTTTAATTGCAATTGTAATTTTGATAATATGAAAATAATTTTGTTTGCGAGTAGTTTTACCGTGTTTAGAACATGAATTTTATTTGCAGATATTTATGTGTTTTTTAGCCATTGTAACAGCCAGAACAAAAGAAGATTAAACAATAAATAATCTCTGTATAATAATTTGGAATATTATAAAAAAAATTTGCTCATGCATCTTAGCGAAAGAAAAGGAAAAAGGCATTGTTCTATTTTTTTTAATATGGCCTTTCATTTATAAGAATAGTAACAGCGTTATTTATTCGAAATCTTTCTTACTAAGAACAGACTACCTAAATATATTGTTATCAAAAAATAATCTCAATAACTTACGAGATTAGTCAGTTTTTCCCATGACACTTTAATTTTTTCAAGATTCCTCTCAATCTTTTCAGCTTCCTGAAAAAAAAAGTGTACATAAATATTATTTTAAAAATCTTTTTGAAAACTACAGTCAAAAAGCAAATTTCAAGAGGAGGTGCAACTTACCTCTGGGTGTTCCAATTTATTCTTTTCTGCTTCCTTTTCAAGGTTTTCAAGCTGGAAAACAAGTGAATACATTTGATGATATTTTAAAATTTAATTTAATCCTTACTAATGTCTAAAGTTACATCTTAATTCAGCCTATATAAACTTCATTCTAAAACGTTCTGTTATTTTCTAATCCATTTCCACCTTTTTATTTAATTAATACAACAGAAACTCCACAAAAATGCTTAGCTCAACGGTCCGAGTGAAGGGATAAAAAATTGTCAAGCTAAGTGAATTAAAAAAAAAAATACCTAAATTTTACCTAAATACTTAAATTACTAGATTATCCGAGCACAGAGATCCCTATCAGAATCTTGCAGTATATAATAGTCGGGTTAAATATTTCTAACTTTTTTTTCTCTCTTCTGCTCCAGTGCTGATGTGAACCTATATTAACTTCATTCTATAAAGTTCTCTTATTTCTTATCCAATTTCCACTTTCCATTTACACTCACTCTAGAAAATTGATTTCAGCTTTTTTCACGCTCTGAAAGAAGGGATAAAAATCCCTAATGTTTACAGCATTCTTTTAATGGCACATAAAAAATCCTTGATTAAGATTACATATGCCAAAAATGCCTAATAAAATCTCATAGCAAAATCTCTGAAAGAAAACATTTCTATCCTTTTTACTCTTATACAACGGTATAGACTGACGCATCTCCTTCCTCTCTCTGTATATATATAAGTAAACAACCATAAAAGCCTTAAATAATTAAAACTCATTACCAGAGTCATCAAAAATTAAACCGAATCTAATTATGTCGGAATCGAAATTAATTCGGAATTAAACAACAAAAAGTAAACAAAAATAAAAACTAAATGAAATAAAACCTATTTATGAAACAAATCTAAATTAACATAATTTAGTAAACGAACAATTGCTAATATATTCCATAACAATTTTAAATAAAATTTAATAAAAATAATTTGTTAATACTTCATTACGTGTAAAGCATATTCATTTAAAAAAATGAGAAATATTTTACCTTAGCATGTATAGCCGCTAAATCTCGTTCCATACCGCTTAATCTTCTTTGCAGTGTCATAATACCGACCAAATCATCACCCAGATCTTCGGTTGCTTCCAAAAGCTTTTTCTTTTCTTCAATCCAGGTCTGGAAAATTAAATTAAAATAATATTTAACTAAGCTTTCATAACGAGAAGAGAAAATTAAATAACATGTCAAGATAGATAAAAAAAAATAATGTATGTACATTAAAATTTTACAATGTCAGAAATATTCTATGTTCATCACAAAAATATTTTTTAATTTCAACTATTTAAAAACTTATTAAATGCAATCTCCACTCATCTTTAGTATTTCAAATGAAAAATATTGATTTTCAACGATGCCAAGTTTCTTTTTATAATTTTAAAAATATGATTCAATAGAACTGAAACGTGTCATTTTCTTCGATATTCAAACAATATTCCATTTTTTTTATTAAAGTACTTGGAAATAATTTACAAATTTACATTACATTAAATTACATTAAAAATAGATTAATTTATTAATTAAATAAATAGGTTTTGTTTGATAGAAGATACATAAAAATATTGATCATGCTATTTTTTAAATATTTTTTTTTCAAAATGTCTTTATAAATTCTTTAAAAAATTCGGTTCTCATTTTTTAGAATATTTTAATATTTTTACGATGTGAGTTTTAAAGAATTTTAATTTTAAATTTAATTATTAATAAAGCTATTCAAAAAATTAAACTCATTATTTCCTTTTTATTATTTGTTTACTCAAAAGTACAAAATTATAATATATTAAAAGAATGCTGGTAATATTTAGGTATCCGAACACATTCGAAGCACTTTTTTAGATAAACGTGGTGTAGACCATACCAGAAATATGGTTTAACCATGTTTCTGTTTTAAGACTATTAACGATTAGCAACAAAATGTCAAGATTTGAAATAAACATGATTAATTTTTGAAAATTGGTTATTTAATGGCACAAATTTAAGAAAATTCTTTAAAAAAACTTCAAATTGGCTACACAAAATCTATTACTTGCATCCGAACAAAACTTATACCAAAATAAACTACACAGTCCTCTCAAGGCAATGAATTACAATCGTACAATTATAATTATAAATAAAATTTTTGGAATCAATTGAAAATTTGTCACGGAATATTTAGTAAATTTATGACGTTATTGTGCAAACAATAGGCTTTAAATTTTAAAAAAATCCTTCACTTAGTCTAAATTCTTTTGATTTATTCTCTAGAAAATAGTATAAAGGCAACTTTCACCAAATTTCATAATAATATGATTATTATATTTTGTGTTATATGATTTGAAGAGAGTAAAAATTAATTTTGAGAAAAATACCTTTAAAGTATACTATAGCATGTTTTAATAATAAATTATGTGTATACATATTTATAATTTACCACATTTTTGGGTCATACCATCTTCCTTCTCAGCTTTTATTGATTTCTCTTTTTTAATCATTCTATTTTTTTCTGGCAATTTTTGCATTTGGCAGATTTATTTATTATGTCTTTAACGAGCTCAGTAAATGCTCTAACTGCATTTGTATTTACTGAGCTCCACTAACTCCAATAACTTTAAACTCAAATAAAGTTATTGGATACACATCAATAACTGAAAATATACTCAGTAGTACCTCAAAAACTTCGCTAAAATTTATTACAGAAGTAAGTGTCCCTAATCTGAGGGTACAAATTTCCATAAAACACCGTTGAAACTTTCATTGGCATTTTGTCAATTATTTTTACGAGCAAAAAAAATTTCCGTATTTAAAATTAAATTTCTGTTTTTACAAATTTTTCACATGCTTTTTGACTCTTTAAATCGCTACTTCCAGTTATTTAAATGTCCACTTCCGGTTTACATTTTCATTACAAAAAATATTAATATCTTGACTTCTAATTAACGTGGAGACAAAAGTATGCCCGTTTGGGATAGCTCAAAGACTTTTCTATGCAACAACAGAATTTTTTTAATGTCAGTTTTAGCAAAAATCAGCCTTTTCAACGTATTCGGATACCTTAATTTTAACTATCGATTTTTTTTTATTCCTCCTTCAAATTTTTTAAATAGGCATTTGTATCAATCAATAGATTTGGAGCTATAGAATCAGATAAAAAATTTCTTCTAATTAACAGATTCATAACTTTAAACATGGAGTAAAATACTTAAGTATACTTACAATAGTTTCTTTGCATTCAATATGAAACGTCTGTATTCCATGAGCAGACTGTATTTGTTCCTTTTTACGTTCAGCAGTTGCTTTTAATGCAGCCCACCTATGGAAAAATAGCATAAACCAATTTAAAATACAATAACAATGTTTAAAAAAGTCGTTCAACGGCTCTGTTAATAAAATATTTGAAAATTATTGCTATGGAATCGAAGTTTTGTACTTGTATAAATTTGAAATTTCAGCTTATAAAAGCTAGTATTTATCCTTTTTTTATCTGAAAATTTCTGATGGAAGATTTCAAATACTATGGTACAAATCATTATAAAAAAAGTTTTTGTTTGAGTTTTACATTTTTTTATGCAATTCTGCAAATAAAGGAAATTCAAATACTTAAAAATCTATATTGCAAAGCTATAAAAATCCTTTTATTAATCGCTAAAGATTAACCTGATTAACTAAATTTATATATAAATATTTCCACTCCAAAATAATATTATTATTATTTAACATAAAATAAAAATTTCGAATCAATTGAAATTATTATACCGAGGTTACACTAAGTCAGTTATAAGACAGCAAGTAGGCAGCGCATGCGTAAAGAAGTTGAAAATTGCAGTTCGTAATATGGCAAGTATTTGTCCGCACGGGACAACAACATGCAACTGTATTTTTTTTTATACTTATTTTTACTTATTGTGCATGCATTTTTAGAATTTAAAGAAATTTTGTGGCGCGAAAAAATTGATTACTTATAAAAAGAGTAAAAAATTCTGACATTTTTTACTCTTTATTCTTTCTGATGCGAGGTAATTTCCCTCCATTTTATTATCAGTTGTTTTTAAATATTTTTTTCGAAATTTAGGTATGTTGACCTTTTTCTTATTTTAACATGTTTCTTTGTGTAAATATCCATCATTTTGAAATGATACGCAGTAAAAAATAAAAATTCAAGAATGCCAAAAGAGCAATTTATAGCTAAGCATGCTATAACAGAATCTATGTCATGTAACAAACATAAATCAGTCTTTTTCTGCGCATGCGCTGCTTACAGACTGTCTTATAATTTTCCTAGAGTAAACCTAGCATTAGTAATAATTGATTTATACAATTGATATGAATAACATGCAGACGATAATTTTCTCTTTTATGTATTCACTCTCAAACAAACGATAATAATTTTTAAAGTAATCTGTTACACTAACCTTTCATTAAGATTATTTTGTTGGACCAATATCTCTTCTGAATTTGGATGATCGACATGTAGCAGTTGCCGAGCGAGTTGGTTTATGACTGCAACTCTGGAAGAGTTGGCATTCATTTCTTGCTCAAATCCTTCGAAGCGGTGTTTCATCACTTCGATATCTTCAATATCATTGCTCATAACCATACAGTCTAACATTTTTTCCTAAAAAAATATAATACAGAATTATGCAAAAAGAAATTTTGGCTTAGTAAAAATTCTTTAATCTCATAATTAAAAAAAAAACATATTTCTTTATTGTTTTATATATATTATTATTATTATTATTTTATATTATATTATTATTTTATATATGTGTACTTCATATTTACTTTTTAATTTATTTATTCCTAACATTTTGCCTTTACACTCTTTTCAAAAAATTAGAAATTATTGCAAGCAATAAACGAAAGCATGTTTCTGTATATGTTGGTGCTTTTCAAGCCAGAACGCTTAGTTTCAAATTTGGAGTGAAACTAAGCTAAGCTAAAAATTTTAATTATTTAAAAATTAAGCGAGATGTCGGAGAAAAAGTGATTGAAAATAAGTACGATTACACAATAAACAGAGCTTAACAAAGACTATTGAAATACATGGTGGGCAAAAGGTCCTTAAAACTTTAAAAATTCATAAAATCAGAAAAAAAAAATGAACAAAATAAAAAAGGTTTGCAGGTATTTGCTTTGATAGATAACGAGATTTTTTAAAAATAAGAAATAGAACTCAAAAAACAGCTTATAGATGGCGCTGATATGAGCGACTTGGTATGAGTTGGATATATGCATATGAGGCAAGCGATTATAAATATTTTCGCTCTTGATCTAGAACCAGTTTTCTTTTGTGTACTATGTATGCGAAAAAGGATGCTGAGTGGAAAAAATAACGGTTTGTTGGCGAAGCTGTTTCACATGAACCAGGAATCAACAATTGTTGCATTGCGTAAATTCCGACTTCAGAAAAAGGTGAAGCCTGAAAAAGGGCCTTTAACAGTTGCAGACCTCCTAAAGCTTAATTAGTGATTTGAGGAAACTGGATAGCTCGAGCATTGTGTAAGGTCCAAACGACCAAGTTTAAGACAAACACAATAAGCGCTTTGTAGCCGAAAAGAAATTATTAGCGTCAGAATCTAAATGTGGACCACACATTAGTATAACAAACGATCTGTGATATAATTTATGTTATTTGCCTTCTTCTTCTTGCATATAGCCGACCACCCCACCACCACTGAATGTAGCTGTATCGACAGGATTTGTTGCGTTCGGCTGCTATGTTATTTGCCTGTCTTTTCTTCCACCTATGTACAAAATGCCACCTATCGGCAGTTGTCGGAATTTTTTTCTTACCTTAAAAAATCAAGTGAATTATAAATGCTAAATCGAAATCTCTTTTTTTTTATTCTGCTTAATTTTCTGGGTTTTATAAATTTTTGAAGTTTTTATGTACTTTTTACCTACCCTGTATCATCAATTTAAACCTATGGATTTTTTACCTACCTTGTATCATTCCTTTAAACCTATTGCAATTTAACTCCTGAAAATTGAAACAGCAGAATATTCTTAAAAACTGGAGAAAATATGAATAAATTCATATATAAGATATTTATTGATATGAAATGTTTTTAATATTTTTATTAAATTGATATGGTGGCCAGAGACAACTAAAAAAGAGTAAAGATATTATTTTAAAATAAAAGCACATACCTTTTCTACAATCCATTGCTTAATACCATCAGCTTCATTGAACAATTTGTACAATGATAAAGCATCAAGGAGACGTTGTTTCCTTAATTTTGCCAACTCCACTAATTCTTTATATCTACGATCTATACTGGAAAGCCTATCCAAAACTTCTGGAGCTGTCCTATGCTATAATACAATTTATAAGAATGATTTACAAACTAATGTAGCAGTTTTATATACTTATTTATCAAAACTGCTAGAGAATTAAGTAAACTAATATTAAAAACCATTATATTGAGGAGTATTGATATACTGATGAAACATTATATTGTTAAATTGGCGAGTTTTTTGCAATTTGAAACAAGAAAATAACTAGGCATCGACTTAAAAAATATTTTTTTCACTACTAAAAATTTAATTTTAGAGAAATAATTTTTTATATTGTATACAACTATAAAAGGTATTGGAAAATGGTAACATTTTTAATATTAAATAAAGTTGAGAAGCATTTTTTAAATAAGTTTTTGATATCTTAAACAAGAAAATAATTGCATCCATTCGTTAAAAAATGTAAGTAATAAAATTTTAATTTTAGAGTTATAAAAAATTCTATTTAGTACATACCTAGAGAAAGTAATAAAAAAATTAAAACTTTCTTCTTATTAAAGAATTTTAAGCATCATATAGAAGAGATTTATTACATAGCATATTTAGTTTAGCCATATTAATCCTCAGTGTAACTCTTTAAAATCACTATTTAGATGCGATGTTTGTAAATAAGTTCATATATTTTTCAAAGAAAGTGAACTGATTTTATATTTTACACGATTATAATACAATGGAAACCTGTAATCGTAAAAATAAACACTCTTGACTGCGAAAAACGCGGAATGTAACAGAAAATGAGCTGATTGCCCACCATTGGAAATCGTGGAATACATAGCTGGAGGATTAACGTCCTATTTGCAAGTAATACAAGAGCAATTTTGGGTTTGGACTTCATAATTTCAAGGCCTAGTCAGCTAGAGAATGACATCTAAGCTAGAAATCCTTTCTCCAAATTTCCGCGCCACATCAAAAGGAGGAAATTTAACCCAGGACGTCGGATTAAACATCCACTAGGTGGGTATATGCAGAGAATCTTTTGTGAAATCAGCTTTCGAACTTGGAGTCTTCTATTTCCCTAAACCGAAATCTCATTACTTTGTTATTACGGTTCTTGATACAAGAAAGTTATTCATAATGATCATAAATGATAAATAATCGCAATCCTTTGAAAATAAACTGTGTAGCACAACAGCCCAAGTGCCTTCAGTCTAATATATATCTGCTTTCTTAACCAAGGGCCCTGGAGTGTAAGGTATACATCGCGATTAGGTGGTTAGCCAAAGGAGGAATTCCCAGTGTTTAGATCCCAAGTATGCTTGGTCCTCAGTCTATTAACCCATTGAAAGGACGAAAGGCTGAGTCAAACCTTGCCCAGCCTGATAATCGAACCTCGGACTTATGCGTTGTGTACCACTAAACCACCGGGCTTCAATCTGAATTAACAATTCAAGGAAAAATCTCGGATGTTTAAAAATAATATTAAATGAACCTTTATAAAGTTTCCTTATTGTTTATAACATGAAAATAAAACCAAATTTTCAAAACTATTAAATTTTTTGCCGCTTTACTCTATTAAATACATTTTAGCATTAAACTATTATTAATAGAATAAAACAAATGGTCTAACAGAAACCTAATTAGCAACTTAATAGTCACAAATTAAACAATACATGATCAAATTTATTACTTCATCTCCAAGAGCTCCAGCTTGTTGATGTAATGAATCTATGGTGCTAGCGAAATTCTTCAGGTCATCAGTGGTATCCTAAAAAAATTGTAAAACCCTTTATTAAATTATAATGTCGTTATTATTAAATTAATATTTATTTAACTAACAATATTTTTTAAACTTTACCTTATGCTTCTTAAGAAGAGACTGAACATTAGCTTCATCTCTACCAATATCTTCACTAGAGACTAATCGAAGGGTGTCCAGCATCCAAGTGTCCACGTCATCAGCATCAGTAAAGAACTATAAATAACATATCAGTCAATGTATGTTAAGAATTAACAGTAAAGAGGTAACAACTTCAAGACTTAAACTACTTAATTATATTTTGGCAGTAAAAAGTACCAAACAGTTTTTGTCCGCATTTTTAATAATTAACGGTGACTAAAGTGATAATAACTGAACAGCTGAAACTACTTAATTTCATTTTGATAATAAAAAGTACAAAATATCTCTTGTGCATATTTTAACAGCTAATTATTGTGAAGAAAAAGATTCAGCCGTTTCTTTTACTTTCTTTAGAACATAATACAGTAGAGTTACAGCATTCTGGAGGACAGATAACCAAAAATGATTAATAAAATTGCATTCAAAAGCAACTCTTAACTGCAGAAAATATTATAAAATGTATTACTTCATATAGAAACTTTGTTGTAATTTAGGTCACTTGTCTAAGACAAGTCCGCTGACGAAGTCAACGATTCAACGATTTGTCTAGTAGCTTTTGAAGGGGGGGAGCACTTTCACACACCATATACACAGAACAAAGGGCAAAGAATAACATACCCGAATTAGGATTCGAATCCGGGAAGCCCAGATCATGGGGAAGGCAAGCCACCCATAGGCCAGGACACCGGTATAGAAGCTTTTATAGTACATAATAAATGTTATGAATAAATTCAAATTTTAATTGTTTATAGCACATTAATTCTCACTTGAGGGCATTTTAGATTTGAGAATGAAAAGTCACCAGAATGGTTGATGGTTTTCGCAACCCGATGGGTATAGAAATGATGTAGAGTCGACTATACCCATATCGATGACTGGATGAGTTTCTTAGGGGAAAAGCTGCACCCTTGACTGGTGATGAGTTTATAACTCAACCTTATTTCACACCAATGCTGTAGCGAAGATCCGGCCATTTAGATCTATCAGTGTCCCATAGGATAGGCCAGAGTAGCCAGTGTTAATTATGTCATACAAAAGTCATTTAAAATACAAGTCATCTGTGTAAAGTGAGTTTTCACCCTTTTGAAATAGGCAGCTTATAGGAGAAGTCCCATTAATGTGGTGCCATATTATTATTCTATTATTTGTTATGGCATTTATATGCAAAATTATTTTTTTTTTACATTTTGTCCAATAATGACAATGTAAACAAATGTTATCTGAAGTTTCGTTTCTTTTTCGTATTTTAATGTTAATAAATAATAAAATAATTTTATTGAAAGTTTAATAATAAGTTTTAATAAAAGAGTTGCCAGTAAAAATTATTTATAAAATTTAATATAAATCATATTCATTAATTTTTATTAAACTGGTACATTTTATTCAACTTTCAAGTGCTTTTGATTGCAAGAAAATATAATTAAAGTCTTCTGTCCTCTTATATTAACCATTTTCAATATTTAATTTTACCTGGTGATAATCAACAGCGTCTGTTAATCTCTTCATTCTCTGCTGTTGGAGATTCCTGAGATTGGCCAGCATGGTCTGAATTTCATCGATTCTCTCACGGATGCTGTCCGAACTAAAATGATTGGCGGCAATTAAATCTTCGCCAATCTGAACAAGAGCTTGAATTTGTTTCTCTTGGTTATTGATTTCCCCTTCAGCAGCCTTAAAAATAGAAGAAAAAAATCATTTCCTTTAACGCATAAAAATGGGTAACAGAATATAAGCTAATATTATTAACATAGTGGTTTAACAAATCGTGCTTATTGCATTAAATACCAAATTAATTTTTGAAAAATAGATTCTTTTGGTTTTCGATTATAATTTTGGTTGTAAAAATGATTGAAATTAATTAAAATAATGACTGAAAAAATTTTAAATGAAAGCTAAATCATTGCAAATGGTTTTCAGTAAAATGTTTGCTAAAGTGGAAAAAAGTAAACTACTATAATTTTTTAAATGAATTAAATCATATCCTATTTGCTTTTTGCACAATTTTGCAGCAGAAAAAATAAAAAATTCGCCGATAGATAAAATAAATAAGAAAATAATAAGACAAGTAAATTTTGTCTTTTTACCTTGTTTTTACTAATAAGTAAGTGAATAGCTGTTAGATCATGACCAATATCACCCGATGATAATATCCTTTCTTTCTCTTTAATCCATGCTTCTTCTTCGGCCATATCCCAGAAGAATTGCCACAATTTACGAGACTCAATCAGGTGGTTATGTCTATCAGAAGCAAGTTGCACCAACTCGATATAAGCAGCCTCTAGTTGCTTTATTCTTTCTTGTATGTACTGAGGATCACAAACTTGATATCCACCTTTTAGGCAGAAAAAGTTGCATATTTATTTTTTACAAGAGATGTAATATTATTTAAAATAATATTTTCAGGAAATAATGTTTTAAACAAAGAGGGGAAATGAAGTATTTAAACGAAACCATATAATTGTGGAAGCAAAAAAATTAAAAAATAAATAAAGAGGTAAATTTATTGGTGAATTCATAAATTAATATATTTATCAAAATTTTTTCAAGAAATTCCAATTTACGCATTATTAAAAATACTTGTATAAGAAAAAAATTCAAATCCTAGCAAGATAATCATAGTAAAAAAAATTCCGCGATTTATGTAAGAATACAGATATATTTGTAAGTTATATGTTTATGAAAACGCTTGTCTCTGCATTAAGAAA
The DNA here is from genome assembly GCA_026543055.1 of Argiope trifasciata. Lineage (NCBI taxonomy): Eukaryota > Metazoa > Arthropoda > Arachnida > Araneae > Araneidae > Argiope > Argiope trifasciata. The sequence goes on from JAPMOQ010038724.1 coordinate 164,215, forward strand.
AAATTGAATCTCTTAAAAAATGAAGACAATATTATTTTTATAGATAAGTGACTAAATGTAATTGCATTTTTGACTATTAATCTAGTTCTAATGTTTAAATTGGATTCAACAGAAAGTTTCATATTATTTTAATTTTGCTTCATGACTTCAAACTAGATTTCAGTTTTAATTCTTTCATCTTAAAGAATAAAATCTATAATTAGAATCTACTCATTAAAAAATAGCACAATAGAATTTATAACTCTTACTTTTGCTCTTAGTGTCCAAGAATGCCTGAAGATGCTGAATTACTGCTTTAACGTTCTCTCCCAGAACATTGATGTCTGCTTCAATCAAACTGTGTTTTTGGAGTAAGTCGACCACCCCCATCAAATGCTTTCCAGAATCTTCAGTAAGCAATCGACTCTACGAAAGTGAGAAGCAGAAAAAAATCAGATTTTCATTAAACTACCAGCATGTTAAACATATATACAGTGAAACCTCGTTACAACAATATTTTAGGGACCAAATAAATATATTGTTGTAGAGAGGCATATTGTTATATCGAGGGCCCACATATTTTGAGGATTTAATAAGATTTTTTTTTTATTATTATTAGTTTAAGGTGCATAACATACAACTTTTAAGTCTGTATTTAGAAGAAGTTAATTTGGAAAATACTAAAAATGTCCGTAGAGAATTCACAGATTGAAGAGCTTCCTGGGATGACAATAAGGACTGCGATGGGCCTGTATTATCATCATCATCTTCATCATTGTTTCCTATCTCATCAGTAATTTCAGAGAGAATATCTTCATCAGTAACTCCTGCGAAAACCATAAGATCATCATCTACTGTTAAATAGTCTTCTATACTAATTCCAAACTTTTTACCGCTTGTTTCTTCAAGTTGGGATACAGATTTTTTGATGTGCAAAACACCTTCTTGATCATCTGAGAGATCATTGTCTATGGAATTTTCATCATTATCAGATTTCTTATCTTCCATAACACAAAGGCCAGCCTTTTTCCAGCAATTCCGAATGGTTTTTTCTGTTACTTCCCACCAACTTCCACAATATCCACAATGAGTCTTAATAGACGGAAAAAATAACAAAAGAAAACGAAAAAAAAAAGGCATTTGAAAATCAAAATATTATTATAAAGGGAGAAAATAATACTGAAATTTAGATTGAAAAAATCGTTTTACAGAGGTTTATTGTTCTAGAGAATATCGCAATATTGAGGGGAGATTAACATTAGTTTATATGCAAAATCACCGGGACCACAAAACATTATTGTAGTAGAGGGAGTTATTGTTGTATCGGGTATCGTTGTAGCGAGAGTTTACTATATATGTTATATAAGATTTTCTTAAAATTTAATAAAGAGAAAATTTCAGATTCCTATTACTTTCCATGATTTTTTAATAGTTATTCTAATTTCATCAAAAAGTGTTTATACAATTTCTATAACTTGTGACAACCACGGAACCTTCTTCCATTTATAAAAGTGGTAATTAGCGATAACAATTAATTAGAAATTCGATAAATATATGTCTTTTTAAATTAATAGTCCCTATCCTTTAAATTAATAGCTATTTTAGGAAGTAAGCCTTTTTTTAATTGAATTAAATTCATAATTTAACTAAGACATCTATGTTGCTTATCTCCCTTGGATTTAACACCGATTCCAAAGAAGTCCAAGAGATTGGGGAAAGAGGGGTGAAATAGCTTCTGAGTGAAAGGACTCCTGATCATCCGAGGGCAGAAGTCTGAATTTAGTTCACATGAAGATGACACTCACACACTCCCTTGCACAACCCATTTTCTTTCACACACCTTATAGGTACAACACATGGTAAAGAACAATAATTTCCGAACCATTATTCGAATTCAGGACTCCAGATAACGGGGAAGATCGCTCTACCTCTAGGTGAGGACACTAGCAAGACAATTATTCCAAAGTTTATTAATGTAAGTAATGATATGTGTTGAGGAATTTTAATCGAATTTAAAGAATGAACCTTATATTAATTATTTTTGTAAAACCAGGCTCTGACGAGTAGACAGTTGTGACACAAGAACTGCGTGATGTCAGAAGAGTCCATTAAGATAAGTTAGAAGGCAGACATGAACCGAAATTGGCCAAGTCTGGTTAAGCTTCTCTTCTTCATAATATGTTATTGTAGACATGAAAGTTGTGGAAAAAATCCACTAAAATCTAAGATTTTATAACAACCCTATATTTTATTGACGATCTTTTCTCCGTTTTATTCTTTCCTATTTTTCAGTATATAATCCTTTGAGGTCAAAGGCAAACGGACAATTAGTCAGAGACATGCATTAATATGTACTGAAGGCGTATACATTTTTGAGAAACTTATGATTTTTTTAGAAGTTCACTTGGATGAAGTAGGCATAAAGATTTTTAATTCTGAAGTTGATGAGAACTATGTTTTTAAATTTAAAAAATTACATACCTTGAGTTCTTCCATGTTATCGAGAATATATATCATCTCCTGGAAAGTTTGTTGAAGTGTTATTGAATCCTCTAATCTTGTGCGACGTGCACGAAGAAGTTCTAACAAGTAGTTCCATAATCGAAGAACATTGTCTCGCCTATTAAGAAAGAAAGTTGCCAATAAACCTCATCAAGCAACAGAGTAGATTTTGTGAAGCAATTTGTTCATCGCTTCAGTGAAGTGACGTTATTTTCATATGGCGCTGTTAGTTTGCTTATGGTTTTTGACTTTTAAATATTTAATTTGCCTAATACCGTTTGATGTTTCCGAATTCGTTTTCAATTTGATTTAGTAATCTTGTAAAACTTGTAATGCGTAAAGTATATTTGTTCTCTAATGTTTTTTTTTTACTTTATAATCTCTCTTTTATGATTTATGTTTCTCAAAAATTCTATAAATATTAAATAGAATATAATTTTAAAACCAGGCTGTATTGTATCCTCTGTATTTTGCTACACATATAACAGGTTCTAAAATATACCAGTTTTAAGAAGCCTTGCATTTCCTTATTAGGATAAAGTTGAATTTATAGTATTCTTCTCACTTCTTTGCTTTCGTCAACATTTTTAGGTCGCTTAAAACATTTTTTATTTGTCTTCTATTATTTCATTGCAATTTGACTAAATTTAATTGAAATGATTAAGTTTAATTGCGATTTGGTTAAATTTAATTGCAATGATTTAGTTGAATTGCCATGTGATTAAATTTAATTGCAAATTGATTAAATTTCATTGTAAAGATTAAGTATAATTGCAATTTGATTAAATTTAATTTCAATGATTAAGCTTGGTTTCAGTTTGATTAAATTTAATTGCAATAACTTAAAGTTTCCTTCCATTAACACCACTACTACTCCAATCCGACTCCAATCCGTAAAACCGACGTAATACAGTAAACAGAATTTTTGGAATGCTTGATTAATACAAACAAAATAAATTCAATTTGATATGGGAAGGGACGTTTTCTGGCAAAAAAAAAAAAGTTTTGGAAACTAATATAATAAGTTCCAAAAATACAATAGTAGAAAGAATTAAAAAAATTAAAAAGGAAAAGTGAGTCTGGATTATTTAATTTAAAGGATAAAGGTCTATTTCATTTTGCCTAAAGAATATGATATGGAAATTAAACGGAAAAGTCATAAAGTGCAATTTAAGAGTTCTTTAAAATAATAGTATCACTTTCAATGTTGTACTTTTTAAATAAAAAAACAGAAATAAATTCGGTAGTAAACACTTTCAACGCTATCAACGAGATATCTCATTTTTAAGATACTTCCAATGACAGGTTTCTGTAGACTAAAATGTGTCTCTTATGCCTTAACCTCTCTTAATTATTAAGATAAAAGTAAAAATATTCTTCATATATTTATTAATGTTCAACCTATCTAAACTGGCATAAGAAATAAACTTTAACCCACAGACACCTGTCATTGGAAGTATCTTAAAGACGAGATATCTCCTCGGTAGCATTGGAAGTATGAAGGAAAGAAGGACAGGAGGTGGTAATTTTGACATCACACATCTGTATTGTTGATATGAGTATGGATGCGTGAAAACCACTTTTTAAAGTCAGCGTAATAAAGGGGTCTGAAAGTATCATTGTATATAGCTTTGCTATACTATTTTTGAAAGCTTTGGTCTTACATAAAATCATATAATATCTAGAAGTCAATTACTCATGTTAAATCATTGAAAGTTTAGTGAATCAAATTTATATAAAAAGATAAGTGCTAACAAAGGCCGGGTAATTTAAAAAGCAAATTAGATAACTGACTAAAGGCCCCAGAATTTCGAGGGATCCTCGATGATTTTTTAACATTATTTCCAGGAGAAAAATTTTATTATTAAGAAATAAGTATTTGAATTTATGGAATTTAATAATCAAGAATCGTTTTAATTTGTAACATTATCATCAGTTATTTTTCATCCTTATTATTAGCCTAATATGATTTTTTGTATAATTGGAAAATGGTTTACAAATCAACAGAACTGGAAAGCGTTGCAACAATCGCAGTATTTAGATGTGTCAAAAATAAGTTCGCAACATTTTTACCATGTTATTTAAAATTACTTTTGTACTCAAAATTTCTTCATATGCGAGACAGTAGAAGAATTCTCTTGAAAAATGATCTACAATTATTTAATTCTAATTACTACAATTATTATTTACTACGGTTATTATTCTGTTAGTATTTTAATATTTTTTGTAAAGGGAAAGAGGCAAAGCATTCATTATATAAAGGTCCATGAATTTGTACATACCCTGAAACCGTGGCAAACAAATGCTTTTAAATTAGCAGAATGATACTTTATCATCGCAAATTACAAATTCCTTAATTTTTATTCTTCTGAATCAAATAAATTTAAGTGAAAATTCCTGTTAAAAATTACACAGAGAATTCCTAAAAGACATTGGCAAAAAAGTTGTAACATTTTCCGACATAATAAACTATAGGAATCATAAATGAAAATTATTTTTAAAAAATAAATAATTAATGAATTAAAAGCATGGTTAATTAATTAATTCTGTGCATTATTACCTCTATAACAAACATAGAATAGAGTTAGGGAAAATTTTAGAAAGTTCTGAATTATTTATCTATTCCTTACTTACCTTGCTTGTATTCTGGCAATGTCGTGGTAATTTTCAGTTTCCAGCTCTTGGGCAACAGCAACAATTGCTTGCACTCTTTCTTCATAAGCATATATATCTGTCTCAATGGCTTCATGCTTCTTTGCAGCTGCTTCTACAGAAGGAAGATCAAAGCCAAAATTGTCTTGGGACACCAATCTCTGATTCTCACTGAGCCAAGTTTCGCGCAAGCCAGCTTTGCGATCAAATCTGGCCGCTAGCTGCTCAAGCTTCTCTTGTCTGAAATTTAAATAAATAAAGAGTAATTTATATATGTTATTCTCCATAAGAATAAACTATAACTAGGAAAGAATATTATACACTATATCTTATTCTTCAATTAATTTAAATATACCCTAGTTTATAGCATCTATTTTCCATAAGAATAAGCTTTAATCATTAAAGAATATTCTTCAATAAGTTTAGTCTTCAGTTCTTCAATCAATTTAAATAAAATATAACTTATAGCAGCTATATTCTCCGTAAGAAAAAGTTATAATTATAAAAGAATATTCATCAATAAGCTTATTCTTCAATAAATTTAAATAAAGCTTAATTCATAGCAACTATTCTCCGTAATAATAATAAGCTTTATATAATAAAGAATATTCTTTAATATAGCTTATTCTTCTATCAATTTAAATAAAGCATAACTAATAGCAACTATTCTTTGAAAGAATAAGTTATAATTATTAAAGAGTTATAATTATTCTTCAATATAACTCACTCTACAATCAATTTAAATAAATTGTAATTTAAATCAATTATTCTCCATAAAAATAAACCATTATAAGTAATCTTCTCTAATCATAAGATAATAAATTAACGAAGCAACAATTCATTTCAGAATTGTAATTTTCGATTTAACAGATATATTTTCATGATCACTAACTTTTCCTTCTTAGACAAAAAAATCTATAAAAAATTGAATTAAAACTATTCTTGGCCTTTATTACAAAAATCCATGTTCAGAAGCAAAAAGTTTGAATTTGAAGCTAAAATTTCATGTCTAGTTTATAAGTTTTTTCTTATCTCAAGTATCCATTTTCGAACAAATTTTTTTCTTTAAAGAAAAAATTCTGCATCATTGAAAAAATTTAATATTTGATTCATCATATTTTCGCGAAAATATAATTATAATAACACTAATGTCATTTATTAGAGATTTCAAATTTAGTTACTCGACACTTTTTATAGAAAAAAGTTTTTAACAAGGCAGGAGTAAAACATTGAATTGAAAACAAATTACCTTATGTCGGTGTCAATGAGCTTGGGTGTCATTGAGCTCAACCCTGCACCAGTTTTATGACACATTATTAATTAGCTGTCTTTAGAGACCAACTTGATAGACCAAATTGTCGGTTTTCGTGGTTATGAAATTATTAATATTGACAGTATTTATAAAATACTTCATTTTGTTATACAATAAGAAAAAAAACTAAGATTTTAATAGAATCTGTCGACTATAAGCCATTTTTTGTGCAAATTAAAAAGTGTATACTGAGAAATAAAAGCGCGAAAAAAATATTCTACTTTGGAGTTGATTTTTAATTTTAACAAACACAAAAGGATAAGATTGAATGGTTTAATGGAAGCTGCAACTAGTTTTTTTACAGATTATGTATAAAATTAAAATTTTAAAATTAGAGAAAAAAACTATATAAAAGTGTATATTTAAAATGGAAGTGTTTTTCCACAGATTTTAAGGAAGTGTGAGATAATATTTTAAGAAGTTAGAGCTAAAAAAATTTCTATAATTGTAACAATGTTTTTAAAAAAGTTTGGGAATTTTGAAATTGACAATTAATCTTCTTTTGTCTGGAAGTACACATATGCCGAAATTAATTTAGGTTTTGAAATAAAAATGCATTTTTTCCTCTGTTTCTTATACCTATTGGAAGTCTTTATATGCTCAAAATTCTTTATCTGACAATAACTTTGAAATTGTAACTAGCTAAATTTATTCTGAATAATTTATAATAGATTTAAAAAAATTAGTGCAGTGTAATTTTAAAAATTATAAATCATTGTTTGGAATAATAACAAAAAGTACATATTTTATAATTACCAGCGGGTGACCGAGCACCGCTCGGAGAAAACAGGCATCGAAGCTAACTCGAAGATTTAAATTTTCAATTGTGATTTATCAAAAAAATACATGCCATAAGAAAATTTGTGAAACCATTGGTGAAAAGATAACCGGTTAAACTGCACCATTGTAAACTATTCTAAACAAAGTTAGAGTTTGGAAAGGGAACTGTTCTATACAAAGGTAAAGTAAAGGTAAAGATTGAAGTGTGTCGAAGTTCAATATTTTTGAGAAATTTATTTAGAAAAGCCAAACATATATACATACATAAGAAACATATTATAAACCTATAGCAGCATAAACATAAAACTTTATTAGTTCGCCACATTGGCTATAGATGGCAGCACGTTCCCGCTTGAAAATTTAAGTAGCCATTATAGCGAACTAATAAAGTTTGAAAATATCCTATCTGTAACTCCGAACTGCTCGACCGTAGCGCTTCAAAACCGGCGCCAATTGATTCCTCGTGGCCAAAAACCCCAGCCCCCCAAGTTTACCGGAGTTTATTAATTCTGGGGCGATTTTCGACTTGGCAACCATTCCTCGTATTATAGTATTAGATATAACAAAAATAAAAATAATAACCTTATAAGTTCATCTCTGAGTGCCAATTCTCTTTCATGTTCAGCTTTTTCTAAACTCTCCCATGCTCTGTTGATATCAGATATCGTTTTACCCTCTGGAGGAAAGTACATTCGCTGATTGGTTGTTCTCATCCTACTCTGAATGGTGAACAGCAATATTTCGAGGTTACCTTTTTCAACAAACCTGGAAATGTGAAAATATAATTATGAGTAATTATAATTTATTATTATTTTTACTTTTTTAGTTACTTTACTTACTATTAGTATCACTTTTTTTAAAAAAAATGTACAATATCGAGTAAACCAGGCGATTAAAAAACATTTAATTAATATTCCACATAGAGTATTAATATTTGCTACATTAGAATTTAAAATTTTGTTGACAAAAATGGAAGCATAAGAAAAATCCTCTGTTTTTGAATGATTAACTTCTCCTAAGTTACAAGTGCGTGTTAAATCATTACTTTAGTATCAGTAAAAGTATAGAAAAGGATAAATGTATATTAGAGAGAAAATTTTAAAAAATGTTATTAAAATAAATAAAAGTTAAAAAAAGAGAACTTTTTTTAATAATTTCTAATTGAATTATTAATTTTGGAACTTTAAAAAAACATTTTCTCCATTAACTTACAAGCCCTCACTGAAGACAATTTAATCATAGTAGAATTATTATACAGAATCATTTCTAAAATCATGATCCTACAGCTAATTTTCAAACCATCGAAGATAGGTACATTATTTTAATTGGAATTTTAAAAAAAGCTTTTTGAGACAAAAAGAATTTTATTTTATGTTTCTTGTGGTAATAAATGAATTTCTGGAAAAAAAATTAGTAAATCTAAACTGATACAGAATTTTCTAGTTCTGTTGATCATATTTGGAATTTTTTTCAACGCATTAGCATCCACAGAAAAAAAAACTCACGATTCTGAGATGAAATCTGATCTATCTATAAATATAACATCATGAGCGCAACAGCCCCTTATAGACCTTGACTACCACAACTACGCGCACTTTCCAGTGCCTATTATCTCCACAACTCTCTTCCAGTTCTTATCCTCAGAACTCTCAGGTCTCTTTCCTCATCATCCAACCATCTAGTTGGAAGTCTTCTTTTGGACCAGGATCCCATAGGATTTTTAAAAGTGGATATTTTGAGAACACCGTTTTCAGGACTTCTTCAGATATGGCAGAACCATCTTAACCTATTGTTCCAAATAACCAGGATTATCTGTGGTTATCCTTAGATTTTGTATAATTCAAAAATGAATCTAGTTCACCAACATATCTCTAGTACTGGGCCAAAGATAGTTTTAAGGATATTTCTCTCGAACATGTTTAGAGAACATGTTCTTAATAGATCAGAACATTTCACTTACATAGAATGGATTATGCATAAGAGTTTTACACATTCTTAGTTTAGTTTTTCGACTTATTAAGTTGGATCTTAGATGTTTCTTCAGTTCAAAGAAACATTTATTAATCCTTTTTATTATGTTGTCTATTTCTGCTCTGAGTTTATTATTGTCATTAACGATTGTTCAAGGTTTTCAAAGTTATTTAGACTTTTCGAAGTTATTACCTTTAATACACAGAGGAAAACTGTGATTCGAATAACACTATTTCATATAATTTTAGAATATTTCAATAGACATCCTGAGGAAACTCTCTAATCCACAAACTACAGAACTGACAGTTGATTGGTCTAAAACAATAAAATTCAAAACTACATCATTTGTCCACTTTTTTAAAAAATGCTATTGTGTTGAAATTATTTTATTAAATATGATTAATAGAATGGAGGATTATGCATCAATTTAGATTTAGTACTTTTTCTTTTTCCGAAATGTATTTATTAATATTACCAACATAAAATATAATACTTTCAGTCATGAAAAGGATTTTTCAAACTGGAAGATTGCCAGTAAATCTGGACATTTAAAAATTAAATAATGATTATCGATTTTTTTAATTAAGTTTAGAAAGAATAGATTTGTCTTATATCATTTTTACATGCATTGGAAATCTATATATAATAATACAATATCATACTTTGGTGGTTTTTCCACAGTCCTGTAAGAATTAAAGGCCAGAAGTTGTTGTTGAACTCCGAATAACGAATTTGCAAATTTTCTATCTGACAAAGCAGCAATCGTTTGCTTGATCCATTTCAGAAGATTGGAAGTCAAAGTTTCGTATTCGTGGATCATTTTCTCACTTTGCATCGCTTGACCAACAACCTATTCAAGAAAAGAATTCATATATTAAAGATTTAAAAAATTCTAAAAACAGTTGTGCACTTTCTTCTATCGAAATTTTTAGTTAATTTAAAATTCTTACATTTCCAATACGACGTCCCTGGACTGTTTCTTGTTTCATTTTAGAGAAGTAATGGTAGTAGGTGACTACATACGTAATGATTGACTTTTCATCTGGATATTCTACAAAGATATCTGTAAGAAAATGTATAATATAATTATGGAGTAAAAAGGATTTGCGAAACTCCCATTTTTTTAGAGAAAAGTCAATATTATTTTCATAAAATTTTATAATCAACATATTAAGGTGTACCATAAGTTTCTTTCCAATTTCTAGTATGAAATGAATACACAATATTTACTGTTAAAGATATTATTTAGTTTCTTATATCGATTATTATTTAGTTTCTATTATCTTAGATATTATCTTCTGATCTATTATCTTCTTCCACTTCTCAGGAAGTCTAGAAAATGTTGTGTTTTGGATGAGAAATTGGTAACCTCGAGGTGCGCTTTTACTTTCCTGATGGATTTAAAGCGCTTATCGCAAAGGATTTTTTTTAAGAATAGAGAGTATTAATAATTAGATGGAGTGAGATCTGAAGAGTATGAAAAATGTGTTAAAACATCTCGATCAAACTGTAAGAACATCTCTCTTACGATTAATGCAATATGTGGACCCACGTTGTCATGGTAAGTAAGAATGTCTCGTCTGTTCATTAATTCTGGCCGGATTTTTTCTTACTACGGCAACTTTCAACTGGATGACAATATTTCGTAGAATTTATTGTTTTACTTTGAGGTTGGAACTCATAGAAAATTATGCCTTTCCAATCCCACCAAATGGGCAAAATAATTTCTTAGAGTGTAGTTTCGGCTTGGAATGTAGTAGAGCTCTGTTACGACTGAAATCAAAGACACAGACGGCTAATAGATAAAACTGTATGTTTGAACAAGAAGAGTCAGATAATTTCATTCATGCCCAATGAGAAAATTTTTGGCATACCTTAATACATTAAAAGAGATTATAACATTTTTTAAAAAGAAATATAGGTTATATCTATTTAAAAATGCCATCTATTAAAATGAATGTGGAAATTGAAATTTCAAACTAACCTTCAGCATCCAACAACTTCATGATTCCTAATCTCTGTTCTGCAACCGTAAAAGCATGATTCAAATTATAAATAGCATTTGATCGAGACAACCTATCATACTGTATCAAATCAGGCCTAAAAAATACAATAAATCAAACCATTGGCTTTTAATAAAATACAATAAAGTATGACTCAAAATGAGATGAAGCATGATTAACAATAATAACAGAGCGAATTTAAATTATAAATAGCATTGGATCTAGACAACCTATCTTACTGTATAAAATGTCCTAAGAAAAACGCAGTAAAATAAACCGTAACCTTTTATCAAATAGAAACTAAAATTCTTAGTAATAATTCCCATACAAATTTTCGAAAGAATGTTATAATTTTGTAAAAATAAACTAGATTAAGAGCCGGAGGATACATTATAACTTATATCCCTCACCTATTTAATTGGATTATAAGTTGTAAAATTCAACATATTTAAATGACCAGCGGGTGACCAAGCTCCGCTCGGAGAAAACAGGTATCGAAGCTAACTCGAAGATTTAAATTTTCAGTTGTGATTTATCAAAACAATTCATGCCATAAGAAAATTTGTGAAACCATTGGTGAAAAGATAACCGGTTAAACCTCGGATTTTCATCGTCCACCAGCGATGTCATGTCTTGATGTTCCATTGGAAATCCCCATCTGCACTGGTCTCTTCCATGTTTGCTGTCCATGCACGGAGCGCTTGGGTTCATATCACCACACGGGTTATGGATCATCCATTTCGAGATCAGTTCCTTGAGTTCCGGATCATCTTCTGGAAACTTTATTAGTTCGCCATATTGGCTATAGATGGCAGCACGTTACCGCTTGAAACCTATTAGCCAAAATGGCGAACTAATAAAGTTTGAAAATATCCTATTTGTAACTCCGAACTGCTCTACCATAGCGCTTCAAAACCGGCGCCAATCGATTCCTCGTGGCCAAAAACCCCAGACCCCCAAGTTTACCGGAGTTTATTAATTCTGGGGCGATTTTCGACTTGGCAACCATTCCTCGTATTATAGTATAAGATTAAACCAGTGCAGGTTTCTTTAAAACTCGTGATAATTACGTTTATAAAATTATAAAACATAATTCAACAAGCGCCATTCAGCATACAATGTAAGTTAGCAACTAAATCCGTGCAACACTAGAGAGATCTTTTAATTATATGTCCCATATTGCTTTATGGACATGAGAATTAAAGTAATTTTGATTCGAATATAGTTCAGGAGTAGTAATATGCTGTATCAATGATGTTGTGGCCAGGAAAAAGGAGGTATAAGCACCCAGCTACAAGTTTTAGGAGATGGCATATGGACAAATCTATAAACTTATGATATTTTTTAAATATATAAGAGAGTAATAAGTAATGCCACGCCTTAGACGGGCCTTATCTTTGAAATATCACTGCAATTTAAGGAAGGGGAAATTCCAGGCCAAGTTTCTTACATAGATGGTCAAGCTCCAAAGGATGATGAAATTGACAGTGGTTTTAAATTTTTATTCCCTCATAATTTAGTTACTATTGATGATCGAAAGATATTTCAAACTGTATGAAATATTGATTCATCATAAAAAAGAAATTCTGCAATAAAAGTTTTTCGATAGCTGAAATTAGTTAGAAATTAAACACTGAAAATGGTTTTTTCAAACACCAATTTGTTCAACATTTTCAGATAAACTTGCTGTATATCTTTAGGGTTACTCCTATAAGTTACAGTTGTAAATTCGTTATAAACCTTTATAAAAATTTCAGTTGTAATTGATGGAAAAAGTAAATTTCTTTCTTTCGTTTTCAATAATTTATTTTTCTCGAACATCTAAGCAACTGATGCCCTCAAAATACTTTTAATTCAAAAATTTAATGTTGTATAGAGGCAAAATTTCTTCCAATAGGAATTATCTTTCCATCTTCAATAATAAGGGAGTATATAGAAACGAAAGTATCAAGCAGTCACCATTTCCCTCAACTCTTATAGATGGATGGCTTTTCTATGAATTTGGCTAAAATTCATAGGCATATACATATTACACTACTGTCGTAATATCACTTCAATATATTACACTACGGTTCATATCGAATCAAAATTAATACAATTATTGTGTTTGAAAGATAACGTAGTGTAAAATATTGTAAAATAATTGAAAAACGCGACACAATTTGAGTTCCGAACATTGACTATGATAGGATTTGTTCTTGTGTTCTGTTGCCCCTAAACGCACTACATGGAATTTCGTGCCGGATGGCCTATCTATGAATTCGGCCAAGATTTTCACACCTCTTATATTACTGTACACACAGCATGTTACTGTACAGCTGAAACTGAATAAAAGTTGTTCTAGTCATTGAGATCGCAAGATAGCATAGGGTATCATAGGGTAAACGTTTGCAAGTTAACATAGGGTAAACGATATTAAGGTAGCATAGGGCAAACGACAGCAAGGTACCATAGAATAAACGATAGCAAGATAGCTGGGAAACGCTATACAATTTGAGTTCCGAACATTGATTAAAGATCGGTTGGTACTTGTTGTGTTCTGTTATTTCAAAATGTATTAAAATGAGTTTTGAAACACTCTGTATATTATACTGAAATTATAAGGAATAAGGAAATTATTGAAAATTATAAGGAAATTATAGAAACGTGATTTTACCTGTGCTTGTGAATCAGGGCATTAAATGCTAATCCATCTCTCCAGCTTGTTGTAAAATTCCTCACATTCACGTTAGGGTAACCAGCAGTTTTCATCTGGCACCAAAGCAACAAAGCGTCTTTAGCTGATTTAGTCTCCTGATTATCAACTTCTTCAATAGTAATGTCTTGAATCTGGGAGAAGAATGAAACATATGTTTAAATATATATTTCATACTTTATACCTGAAAAGTGATTAGCAAATAGTATTAACTACAGTAGTAATATTACTACTGTAGCATGAATAATAAAACAATTTTATTTGATTTTGAGTAATTTTTAAAGGATTAGATAAAATATCCGCAAAAAATTGTAAAAGATAATTTATATAATAATTAAAATATAGATGACTGCGATAAAAAGTCGATTTTTTTAGCAAAATTATTATTATTTTTTTTTTAATTTAATATTCTTATCTTTCGAACAGTTTTATTTGTAAAATCGTTTGAATTTTGATACCAAATTTATTATTTTGTAAGTTACACTGAATTTTTATATTTGCATAATACATTTTTAATACTGTTTTATCTCTTTAACAATTATTATTTCAAGCTCTAAATTTTGATAGCATTTTTTTACAAAAACGTCGCACATTAAACTGCCATTAATGTTTTTTAACATTAATGTCATATCTGGTATAATAATTATTTAATATGTTCTTCAATGTCTGAAGTGGAGGATAAGTAATCTATAATTTTTAAATATTCCGTAATTTTTTAATGCTGCACAATAGTTTAAAAAATTAACATTTCATGTTATTTGTTAGTTTTTTTAGAGTTATTTTTTTTAGTCCTGGAACTAGGGAAACTAATGCTATTTATTAATCAATCTTCAATATTTTGTACAAATCATTTAATGAACTTTTAAACTACAAGGTTATACCTTTAAACAAAAATGTGCATAGTTTTTCCAATTAAAAATAGCGTTTGAAATTTAATTGATTCGTTTTATGTCTATTAAATGCTTTTTCATTTTTATATTTTAAAAATTACAGCAATTCATCGCGTTTTTCCAAAAACGTATTCACATTCCTTAATGTTCACATGGAACATAACTTTTACTTTAGAGCATAGCATTTAAAAAAATTAATTAAATTCCTGGCTGGATAATATTATGTAGAGAGAAGCCACATACCTTTGAATTATAATGTTTCTCGAAGCTTCACACTAAAAATTCTTATACTGTTGCTTTCAAAAATGCATAATATTGTAGTCATTTTTGCAATAGATTAATTTCAATTTAATGAAAAATATTACAATTCTGAGAAATAATTTTTAATAGCTGACTTGAAATGTCCAAATTAGAGATTGATTCCAAAATATATAATTGCATTCAGTTTGGCTAATAATCAGAGATGAATATAAATGTGTGTGTGTGTGTGTGGAACAAAAATATATTTTCTATCATACACTGATTTTTTAAATTTTTTGCAGTTTCTAGGATAAAATTATTTATAAAATTCTTTTAAAAAAGCAGTGATAAAAATCAAAATTTTTTTCTTTTGAAATATTTTGTCTAGCATATTAAATTTAGTCTAATTGAATGTTCAAAAAAATAGATAGACATGAAAAATGTTGATAAGCATATTCATTTTTTTCTGGTAGAGCAAAAATACTTTTTATATTCATAACATAATAATAATTGTGAAAATGAAAAATTATGAAATAATTACAAAACAAAACAAAACTCGCGAAATTATATTGTGTTAAAATGCATCGACCAATAAATAATAAGTAAATTTAAAAATGATATTTTTAAAAGGTCCTCCAAAAAAGTTGTCTCTAGCGGTTTCAATAAACTTTCGTTGATCCTGACTAACAAAATAACTAATGTTCTAAATATTAGTACATTGAACCATAAAAGAAGAAGCAATTAAATAAAAGAACATAAATAAAGAAATAAATACACATTTTCTTAATCATTGAAGAAATTCGGTTGCACCTACTTGGAAACGTAAAATAATAGTCCAGATCAATCCCAATGTTAAGCGAGGATTGCCATCCACAACATCATGTGAGCCCAAATTTTCTAAGTGAACTCTTTGTTCTCTAAGAAACTGCAATGCTTTGTCTACATTTTCAAGGCAATGTATTCGCATTTTCCCTTTTGTTGGCCTTGGCTGTAAATAGTAAGTAAGCAAGAATCAAATTAATGAATTCAGACATCAAAATTATGAACAAATCATGAAATTAATTCTTGTTTCATAGTGTCTTTCAAAAAAAAAATGGTTGAAAATAATGAAAAAGATATTTTGAACTGTAGATTATTAATTTTCAAATGTAATTGAAAATTTTAAAAAATATCTTTTGAAAGAAAAAGAAAATCTCTTAAATTATTAAAATAACAAAAAGGTTTCTTTCAAAATAATTCTTTGCTTCGAGTACATATACAAGTATACCAACATACTGCATATGCCAGTACCAATAAGAAACTGAAGTCAAAAATTTAAATTGTATACAAGATTTATTTATTAACAAAAAACACTTTAAAAATTGATGCATGTAATAATTTGTTTTTCATGCTTTATAGTGTTTCTGATAGCTACATTTAACTAACTCTATTCATACATAATGTAAGTATATACATTCTGCAATTTATATTACCATTTTCTTTCTGTTATTGAAAAAGGTTTTGAAAATATGGATGAAGAAAAGGATGCTTTATAGCTATAGTTTTTCAGTAAAATCTCGCTAAAATGGTATTGGGAGGAAAAATATATATAACTTATTTATTTTATGTGTAAATAAAGCTGTTATTATGTTGGGGGAAGTTGTTTAGAAACAAGCAATTAAAGCCAAATCTATTTTTTATAAATCTATTATGAAGAGTTAATTCGATATACTAAGGAACTTGAAGGTATGCTTGTTGGTGTATAACATCAGAATGAGCACAAATGAGAGACTCAATTTTAAAAAATCCTATTTACGAAACTACTGCACATATTACAGTTTCACATGAACTTAAAAACAAATATACCAAGTTTTTTTTTCAGTTAAAAATGTTCGATGAGTGACCTTCTTATTGCAGAACATGCACCCGTCTGTAATTCAATTCGCTGCAAACATTTTATAGCATTTTGTCTTGTCTGTCTTTTATTTATCTTAGACATTACACCACAAATAGAAATCGTTGAGACAAGGCGTTGTTTGTGCATCGGCAATGCCGGTAACACTGTCAGAACTTAAGTACACATTTGTGCAGCTTTCAGGACCATCGACAGAGTGATGCTACAAAATTCTTGAAATGAACTGGGTTGCAGATTAGACCTGCGCTGTGTAACAAGAGGGTAATACATCTAACATTTGTAACTGAAAAACTTAGCATACTTCGCTTTAAATTTATGTATCACTTATTTCAGTAATTTCGAAATTAGGTTTTATAATCGGGGTCATCATTTGTACTCACCCTGTATAATAATATTTATAATTTCCTACAAAATAAAGTCAATGAAAGTATATTTGATTGGTTATGTACTTACCAATCTGTCACCTGACAATATTTCCAGCAACCTCATAAGCATTTTTCCATCTCTGAGATCTGTGTAAAGATCTGTTATGCGGCAGTTTGAGCGTAGAAGGTGGGAATTGACCCACTTGCAGAAAGTTTTCTTTTGTACATTTTCCCTCTCATCTGTAAAAAACAGAACAAAGTTGATTAAAATTAAGTAATGCAAAACAAATATAACATGATAAGTAATATTAAAAAATTCTGAATTTGTTAATTCTGCTTTGAAACAGTTTTTTTTTTCTCTTTTTTTCATAAAATTAACAAATTGTGAATAATATAAATTATTCAAAGTTAAAGAAAATTATTTGTAAAATTTTAATTAATCTAGTTTTAAGTTCTAATGTATTTAAGAAAAAAATATTTTAATTTATTTTTCTAGTAAAAGTAATAAATTAAAGCTTTAAAGATGTAAATAATATAAATTATTTGAAGTTAAAATAATTGTATGTGAAATTTTATTGCATCTAGTCCTCAATTCTAATAAATTTTTTAAAAAATTACTGTAGATTGTTTTTCTAGTCATAAGTAATAAATTAAAGTTGTAAAGACGTAACATTTTAGCCTTTTAGTTTTCAAATGAAATTTCAGAAGAAAAACGATTATGAATAAATGATAAAGCATCATGAATGAAAATGATAAATAATTGATAAAACATGATGAATGAAAATAATAAATAAATGGTAAAACACGATGAATGAAAATAATGAATAAATGATAAAACATGATGAATGAAAATGATAAAACATGGTAAATAAAAATGATAAATAATTGATAAAACATGATGAATGAAAATAATAAATAAATGGTAAAACACGATGAATGAAAATAATGAATAAATGATAAAACATGATAAATGAAAATGATAAAACATGGTAAATAAAAATGATAAAACATGGTAAGAAAAAATTACAAATGATAAAACATGATCAGTGAAAAATAGTAATAAATCATAATACTTCGTGAAGGGATGCACCAAATGAAATAGATGAAAAATAAAGCATGATGAATAAAAATACTGAGCAATAAAAGATGATAAATAAAAGGATGAATAAAGAATAAAACATGAACAATGTTTACAAGCACAGCATTTCATAAGTGGGTACAAAATCGAAAACAATATATTATTAAAATCAAATTTGTGGAAAAAAAACCAGCATTTTATTAGTGTGTACAAAGTAAAAAACAATATATAATTAAAAGGAAAATTGTGTGAATAAGAACAACAGCAATTAATATGTGTACAAATTCGAAAACAATGTATTATTAAAATGAAAATTACGCTAACATGTCTAGCATTTTGTGAGTACATAGCCGAAAACAATATGATATTGAAATGAAAATTGTGCAAACAGGTCCATCATTTTATAAGTATGTACAAAGTCGAAAACAATATATTATTAGAATGGAATTTGTTCAAACATAAAATTAAAATAATATAGCTATAAACTTTAAATATATGCTTTGTAAAAAAGAAAAACGACATAGTAGTAATAAAAATAATTAAAATAAATTATGCATAGGTACTCATGACATTACAAAAAAAAGCTTTAAAACGAGTAGAACATTTTATAAGATTCAGGAAATTACAAAAATAAATAAAGTTAAATCTAATTTTTAAATTATGGCAATTAACATTCCATTTCAGCAAACAGATAATTTTATTGCAAAAAAAAAAAAAAAAAAAAAAAAAAACGTCCGCACAATGTAACAAATTTGTGTCCAAAATGTTTAATTGACCTATATTATTAAAAAACCTTTTATAACAACTTAATGTGTTATTTCATCTTAAAAAGTTTGCAATAAAAATAATTTTAATAAATTTTGGTTAAAAAAATCAAATTTCAATCTTAATTTTTATAAATATTTATATTCTTTTAACTTGCATTTCAATACAAGTAGATACGATGCATCATTTAAAATCACAAGAGGAAATGCATTTGCTAACTAGCGTACTTTAAAAATTGATAACGGTTTAATGCTAATTCAACCAGCAATGCTGCTAGTATTAAGTAAATAAGAACATATGGCAAGTCGATCGTTCTTCGATGCAGACGATATTTTACAAGCTAGTGCTCTAATTATTAAAAATACTACCTCTGTACTGCTTGATCAGATCTTCCAGATCGTCCCCCAAGTCTATATCACCCATGTTGGATGCAGCAGACAATTTCTATCCGAAATATCAGGTCAGTTAAAGACAGACTTACATATTGGGGGCATTTCCTATGATAAAGGAAGAAAATTCCAAACAGGAAACAAAGATGTTCACTTCCTTTGCAGCTCAGTAGCTGAAACGTTATCGCAGAATAAAGAAGCAGTAACAAATGCTGGTCTTCAAGATGACTTATTGTTTGAACTTGTAAGTCAAGTAGTAATCAAACGAAAACTTGTAAGTAAAAGCCCAGTGATAAGATAATTATTGACGTGGTGAACAAAAATATATATTCCCTTGCTTTTTATATCTATTAAGATCCAATTCTTGATATTTACCCGAAGTTAAACTTCCAAGTGAAATACTGACGATTATAATAATTAGCAGAATGAAAGAGGAGTCATTAATTGTAGTGTTATTTACCACAGTAATATTATCACCTACAAACAGCGTCAATGACGGATTTTTGCTCTATTAATATTATTACTAGCCGCCTTTGGCGACCATCTGGTTCGCCAATCTGTTTTAAATTATCAGTTAAATACTTTATGCAACGTCATTGTCAATTAAAAACTTTATGCGATTTGTGACTGTCAGTTAAATACTTTGCCTTTTAATAGTTACTTCATAAAAATATTTTTAGGTTCAAATTATTATTATTACTATCATTTGCAATTTTTTTCCAGAGATAAACCTGTATCTAAAGCCAAGTATTTGTCTAAAAGTGAATTCGTTGAAAACAGCTGTAGTGAATTAAAATTTGATTAATTTTTAACAGTTTTCCAATACTTATACATCATATGCAACACTTTAAGGCACCTGCAACTATCTTGTTCACTGTGTCCTATTTATAGCTTATTTTCTAATCATTCTTTCCACTTATAGCAAAGAAATCGTATAAAAGAATCCAATGTAAAAATAATATTTTGTATCTACACTCTACGATATTAGAGAAACAAAAGAAAATGTTTATTGTTTTCTTAAACAGAAATGGTTATAAACCTATAGGAGAACATAATTTAAATCGAGGAACATATGCATCAGTGAAATGTTGGGATTCTGGAACAGGTGTAGCGAGTCTTCTCCGTGATCTGCGGGTCCCGGGTTCGAATCCTGGTTCGGACATTGTTGTTGTTCTGTGCTTTATTTGTGAGGCGTGTGAATGTGCCCCCTTGTGAAAAGGGTTTGTGCAACCGAATATGTCGCATGAAGTAGCTAAGCCGTACTCTTGACTTTGGCGTTTCTGAGAAAACAAGAGTCGCTCATTTAGCTTAAATAGCTGACAGAAAACTGTCAGCAGGCTTATAAAGCGTCATAAATCACAACAATCTTTAAAATTCAGAAAAGGGGATGATTTTAGTAAAATAAAATTGAAATAGTTTAAAAGAGTCATTTTCCAAGTTATATATTAATTATACAAATTTAAGTATATTAGTTGATATAATTAATGCATAACACTATATAGCTTGAATATTAATTACAAAAGTCAATGTATATTTGTCAGGTTTCTTTCAGTTAACTATTATATGTAATAGTGTAGCAATAATTAGTAATTTGAAACAAATTAATGATAGCTGCAGAATTAATAACTGTCTGATTATTTAAAAATAAATCAAATTTTCTAATAAATCCAATCGAGTCGAGTGATGTTAGAAGTTCTCAAAATGTTAAAAATTTGAGAGCGATGAAAATAGAATAACGTAGTTATTGAATTTCACATTAATGCTTCTCATTAACTAATTTTGAGTTTGAGATGTTTATTAATAAACTCTGCAGTAATGACTGAATAAAATAGCCTCAAAAACGGAATTTCAACGTAGAAACAGGAAATTGTACAAAAGTTTAAATTAATCAAAGATACGATCTGATATCTCACTGTGCCACCGGTTGATTGTGCATTGACCCCCCCCCCCCCAATTAGAAGCAGTGTTATTTTTCAATATAGCTCTCTCTCCTCCTCGAATATTTAGGGAAGGGATAGTTTAGAAATTTTAATTCATCACACACGTTCATTATAAAAGTTTTTTATGTTTGGAAAACTTGGTTTACTTTTTAAATACAGTTTTTCGATTTTTCAGCCGGTTTGGCGGTTTTTCTAACTCATTTTTTTCAATGTAAAATTTTTCCATTTGAAAACCAGTTAAAAAATTCATATTATTATGGAAAAATTAATTTTAAACTTATTTGATTTTCTATTCATTCAATACAACGGAAAACGGAATTCAAAAAACGAAATTACTAAGTTATCTACAAAGATATTGTCTAGAATATTTCCAAATTCTTATGTGTAAACAGATTCTGATAAAAAGCAAATTGAAGTAACTACTCATCAGAGAAATGATTTTTCAAAACAAGTCATGGAAAAAACTATTCATAAGTTCCTTGAAAT
Organism: Argiope trifasciata; assembly: GCA_026543055.1. Classification (NCBI taxonomy): domain Eukaryota; kingdom Metazoa; phylum Arthropoda; class Arachnida; order Araneae; family Araneidae; genus Argiope; species Argiope trifasciata. Next base: position 186,156 of record JAPMOQ010038724.1, read on the forward strand.
ACCTGAAGAAAAACTCACAAATCTGAAGACAATGAAAGCTGAATTTTCATTATTTGAGGCAACAAATAATGGAATAAAGATTTTAGATTTGTTGTCAGATGCCATGAAAACTATGAAACGAAGCTCAGTAGATAGTGAAAGTGTATTTTCAATCTCGTTCAAAATAAGAACAAAATTTAGCTACCTTTCAGTGGATATTTTAGGCTTTTTGAAAGCCATTTTCTTAAGAGAAATTAAAATTAGTGAAAATAATACAAATATTATTTAAAATTTTTGTTTGAGTTTCCGTTATTTTGTGTAATTAACATGTCTTAATTATTTTTACCGATACATTGAATTTTATATTGATTTCGCTTTTAGCCATTTTAGATAAGTTAGATAAAATTTTCCCAATTCTATATTTTTGGTAAAAATTCGAAAATTGGCTTAAACCGGTTTTAAGGAAATATTGAATTCGAAAATCAGTTCTTTAAAAAGTTCGGTTTTGTATAAACCCTATTCTGTATAATATTACTAAATGATATATTAAGCTTTGCGTGGAATTTAAATACTTCTATACTCAATACTTTTAGTATAAAAATAAATTTTGTATAATTCTGTCACTCACAGAACTCGAACCTTGAGCCTTAGTCATTTATAGTCATTTGGAAGTACAGGGTAGATCAATTCTTTAGACAACTTTAAACCAATAAAAAAATTCCAAAAGACAATGAAAAAGCAATTTCATATAATAATAACATAGCATATTAAAGTTTTACAACTACTGTATTTCAATATAACTCGCATTAAATTTTAAAATATTTAATAAAAATTAAAAAAGAAATTACACAAAAAACAATTCGGCGTCTATTATTTATTAAAAATTACACAAAAAATTGTTTGAATTTCAAGATGGTATTAAAATATTTCTTGTAATTGAATTTTACTAAATTGCTTTGAAGGAGATGGGAAACATATCTACATATTGTATATGCATACAAAGACATAATGAGCGACCCGGGATAGCTTGGTGGGCGGTGGGTCTAATGCCACTTGGTCATACAAGCCCGAATGAGTGGAGCTCTTTCGAATTAAGGCAGAGGTGTGCGCCTTTCATTGTTAATGAGTACCGTTAAGGTGAAAGTACGACTTTGTTCGAGTACACATGACACAACACTTCTTATGGAGCGGTTGAACTCATTCATCCATCTGCAAGTCAGAATTTAGATCCAAATCAGTGACCGACTCATCCCAGATTCAGTACCCCCAGAGGTATCATTTGTTAGGGGAACTTAGAGGACTTTACAGTCGCAACATATTTAACGTGCCCCAACTGCCATTATCCATTACGGCGGTTTTGGGCCGAAGCGGATACAGAACTTTCGGTAGCGAGACTGATGCTCTACCAAGCAGGCTACCGCGGCCCTCGGGATAGCTTTGTTGGTAGAGTGTTGGATTCCCATATATTGGATTGTAAGTTCGAACCCCAAATACCGAAAACTCCCTGTGTGTGTGATGGTTAGAGCACGTATAAATATACAGTGGCCACAAAGTACTCTGCATAAAAGTCCAGACAATACCACTGGGGGTACTGGATCAGAGGTGATTGTTCCTGATTGAGGTCTAAATTTCGATCTGTGGTTGAGTAAATAAATGAAATTCATGAAGGAACCCCGACCCTTAAAAAGAGTTGTTACGCATAAGTAGCTAAGTCTCACTTTTGACCTTGGACGTGTGCTAAAGAAACAAGAGACGCTCTCTCGGGTCTATGACAACTTCCGTAAGAAATAACAAGACATAATGACTTTTATTTATATGAAGATAATTTTAAAGCATATTAAAAATAAGAAATACGGAAATTAATATCTTTTTATTTAAATTTTAATTCGAAAGAATTCTTTAATTAACTATAATTTACTGCCAGTTTAAATATATTTATTTTGATTTTACTCTCCAGAAAAAGTACCCAATGATTCAATAAATCTAACTTTCAAACTAAATGATGCCCAACTGACAACTTTCTTAGATTATACAACACTTTACATTGATTTCATTTTTTTTTCACGTCTGGAAGGACAGACAAAGTATTGTCTACATGTCAATGTGTTAACAGCATTTCGAGAGGTTCTAAAACTGTGGATTCTTAAAATTTCGACAGCCCTGTCCTTCTACAACAATACCGTTGTTTAAAAGCAATCTAATCAACATATATGGGTTGATAGAACAGGAAAAAACAGCGAAGCAAGCTACAGAATAATAGAAAAAAAAACCACATATTAATTACAAAAGCATACATGGGCTGAAATTCTTGTGCCTTAAAGGTGTAATGGTTATAAAAGCCCATATACGCAGACAAAAAAAAAGAACCTATTGGTACAGGAACTCTATCACTGCAGAGAAAAAAATATTCCTTCTTCATTCCATTGAATAATTCGATAGTTTTTATCCGAATAAGTAATAAAACATGTGTTCTGCATCATCTACATGAGTAACATTTTTGGAATTAAAGCTAAATGTCATGCAAAGAATTAAGATCAAGCTACAGTTAAAAATTTGATACTGAATACATCAGGCAATGAAATGTGATAAAATATTTTTATTTAAATTATATCACACAGAATTATTTTACATGTTTTTACATCTTTGTTTGATTAGAGTAATATGCCATTTTTGAGATAAGTGAGCAATACTTTGTAATATCTCTTGTGATTTTGAACCATGATCAGTTGAGAAGATAAGCATGAACCAACAATTCTATCTCCGTATCACGTACCACATCAGCGAAGAGAAGTTTGATTTCGAAAGATTCTCACAGGTGCATTTTGGTTCTTTAGTAGATTTTGAATAGTAACGAGGACGATAAATCACCTGACAGCACCCCTCTTAGCTTTTACAACACATTACTCAGAATCAAGTGTTCTGCCGAAGGATTTTATCAATTACGCCAATGAAAGAAGGTTTGAAATTGGGGGCTTTGTAAAACTCCGTCTGGTAGAGCTTGGAGTCGAAACAGAGGTTCTGCCGCCGTGACTCCATATTTTAAACCATTAGATTTTTAGTTTTATCTTTAGGGCTACAAAAGTTGGCGCAGATCCCATCAGATAATCAGTTTGGCGGACAAAGCTCCCATTCTTGGTTCTATATTGGCGACTTCTTTTTGCTTCCTTTTTATGAAGTATACAATGAGAAAGTATTGTAATCGTTAAAAAAAGTAAGAAACTTGAGGTTTTGGTGAATCTCCACTTTCCAGATCTCCTTTCGAAAAATGCTTTTATTTTGTTAGTTCATATATTAAATCTATGAATTTATTATATGAATTTACTGTTCATATTTTTATTGTGTTTGTTCATAACGGATAGCTCAAAACAATTTGAGTTAGACGTATGAAATTCGATATACATTCATATCACATTTGTAGACTTACTCTAAATTTTGAACGAAGTTCGTTCAGATAAATCTTTTTTGCCGGATATCCAAATATAAGTTAACACAATAGCTAGAAAATGATAACACCTAAATGGATAAAATTTAGCACACAGATTTAAGATCTTTAGTGTATATTTGCATCAAACTACTCTTAATATTACTAGCATCACTCTTACATTACATTACTCTTAATAATTCGAATGATTATAAAAAATGCGCATTAAGCAGAATCTACTTTTTTGTTAATAATGATAAAATTAATTTTGGTCAAGGGTAAGAACTGATTCCAAATATTTAATCCTTCGAAAGTTACATTACATCATTCGTTTTTCTTTTTATTAAACAAAAGCAAATGTTTGAAATCTAGTTTAGAGAATCCCTTTGCCTCGTCAAAGATCTCAAGTCACTCACAAAGATGGTGATATTGGTAATGAAAATAAAAGCAGCTATTGTCAATCATTTTCAGAAGAAAAAATATTTGCCAATTTATCTCATACTGTTTATACTCAAGCCTACCAACTGTCATCTTAATTTTTGAATTTAGCGACAACATTGGTAATCTTGGCGAGATGAGAGGGCATTCTAACAATTTCCAACCAAGCAAATTTCTCAAATAACAAATATTTGCAATACTTATCGAAATAAAGAGAATATATGATAAATTTAGAATATTTCCATTTGCTCGTTAGCAAACAAACATTCCAAATGTCTCAAGTACAAACATACATCGTGAAAATTGTGATTTCTCACCGACATCCCGGCCTAGGGGTTTCGGTATTTGGCTCATTCGGCAAGTATATGGTGACTGCCAAGTGTTCGTCAGTTGTTCATAATTTTAACTTATGCTTTGCTATAAATACTAATCAATTTAAGAAAAAGTACTACAAATTTTGCTTTCCTCACCTGCTAAAACTCGTATTCGAGATCGTTCGAAAAGTCGCGATGAGCTATTCCCCCCATCATACTCGAACTCATCCATTTCTTGCTGGGTGGCAGGATCCCAGCGGACCCCAACCACGTAGTCGGTGGTCATGGCGGAAGGATGCTATCAAGTACCTGCAAATGAAAATAAGAAAAATTAAGAATGAAACACCATCAAGAAACTTTTTTGGAATACGAAAAGTCGGCGTTTATCTTGAAGAGAGAGTGATGAAGTCATAATATAGAGTGTTCTCAAGCTTTCATTGATACAAATATTAATACGAAAGAACCATTGGATATAAGGCAATAAAATTCTTTTTATCTGAAATAATCGCGTTCTTAAACTTTATTTATTCCGATAGATGAAGCAATTAAAGCAAAAATTGTGATTTTACATTCGGTTGTTATCAAAATGGCGTCAACCTAGTCATGCCAGAAATTATGTCAGGGATTCCACTTTCGACAAGATACTTGATTTTTTTTCTTTTCAATGAAGGACAACAACCATGACTGTTGAAAATTTTGATACTTTATAAACTAAGAGCATAGATGCTGTGTCTATTGCAATAACCAAAATGTTGGATAATACTTGGAAAACCGCTTTAACATTCTTCGAGCTAACAAGAATTACTTCATTAAATTTTATTGATTAAGTGCTTTTTATAAGAAACTTTATAATCTTCTTTACAAGAAATTGAAACAATCATATGACAGGATTTAATAGTTTTTATGGCATTTTTGGGTAATCGGAGAAATATTTTGGGGCCACACTACATTCTATCTTCGTGTTCCTAGCCATGTTTGATATTAAATAAATAAAGCAATCACCCAATTCTTAAGACGGGCATTTGGGACATTATTCCATCTCTGTTGTACAATGGCTGATTTCCGATTCGTCCAACTGAGCATATACCTAAGGTAATGTTATTGGCTGCAGATAGATCGTTCCTAAAACTGTCATATTCTAGCATTAAGTAAATAAATTTCTAAAAATTAAAATCTTTATAAATTTTAAAAAATCCTAGAATCGCAAAGAATATCTATTGGGTTGTTCGGAAAGTCATTTCGTATTTTTTTGTCAAAATGAAAAGAAATTTTCGTTTAATGAATAAATTATTTATTAAATTATAAAATTGCCATTCCAGTCTAATACCTTTTGCCATATTTTTGGTAGTAACATGATTACACGCTCATAAAAGTTTTGGTCTTTGCTGTAAAAAAAAACTGATCGAGGTGGTTTTTGGCCTCCTCATTTGAAGGAAAAATTTTGCAAATCAGTTCTGGTACTGATGTACTGTTAACACATCTTCTCCACACATATTGGCTAATTTATTTCTGGCTTGAACAGCATTTTTACCTTTTATAGCAAAAAAGAAAAAAAATGACGAAAATGCTGTTTATTGCTCTCCATATTTAAAAGGGCACCATCCAAAAACTACTGCGAAGAATCAGCTGCACTTTTTCACACTCAAGCCTTGCTATATCAGCTCTTAAAACATAAAATGATTTTGCGGTTTAAGTATGAAATTGGGTGCGAAAAATGCAATTAAATCCTTTGTCAGGAAAAAACGAAATTACTTTCCGAACAACCTAATACATTGATTTATTAAAACTATTCTTAAATTAAATATAATTAGTTTCCCATTTTTAATAATATATTTTAATATTTTTATTAATTTCCTTAATTTAATTATATTCCATTTGACAGATCCAGTAAAAAAATAAGTTTTTATTATTATATTTAAAAGTTGTTATTTCCTTCTGTTCTATAATAATATACGCTTTTTTGTAAGAAAATTATTAATAAATAATTAAGTTCGTTTTTTAAATTAAACAAATTAATAAGTAGCACATATTTATTAAATTAAAAATGTCTTGTAATGTGCAACTACAATTTAACGGTATATTAAAAGAAATATCTCATAATGTACACTGCGTTGGGTCACAAAATGTCAAAATGTGTCACTACTGCTATGAAACTGCAAAAAATTTCCTTGAAATAATGCCATTTATAACCAGGAAGGATTTTAATGAAAACCTTTAGTATTAACTGATATCTCGATTCTAGGTATCTCAGAAAAGCAATTTCTCTAAATCGATTTTGAAGAAACTAGTCAAGTAATCATGCAAAGAAAGAAGAATGGGCCGGTAACATTTTTTTTCACGAGGCAATCATCAAACTTTAGCACACATTAAGATTAATAAAGAAATTTAGTTGATTTTTAACTCTACTCCTTATTCCCACCGCCTTTGGCAAACAACTGGTACGTTGTAATTATAAGCTGAGTTTGATTTCACTTAAATCTCTTATTCATAACATAATGTTCATGTTTCACTGAATAAGATATTTTTAAACTTCAAATTGTGACACACAATAAAGCCACTTTATTTTAGTAACTGCTCACTTGCTCTGTTTACTATGCACATAAACCTTTCTAATTGAGTCCAATTTTATGTCATTAAAATACCTAGAACAACTTAAATGTCTGGAGGCTTATTTCAAGTTGCATCATATTTTTTGTGGTGATATAACTTCTCTTTCTTAGTTCATATATTAAGCAAAAAATTTCAAAGGTTTTTTCTTCCAAATAATTCAACAATCAAAGAAAATCAGGCAATTAAATTATCGACGAAATAATTAAAACATTCAATTTCATTCCAACAAAGAAATATATAACTGAAAAATAAGTAAAAATAATAATTTCTTAACAGACTGTTAAATTTTTTTTAATAAATGAGAAATAAACCAGCAACAATAAAATTATTATTTTATACGTCTTGAAAAAGTTTTAAAAAAATTATAAATAATAATCTATTCAGAAGTTATCATGGTAGGAATCCCCACCTCCTAAAAAATACTAGATTCTTAACTGATTAAAATTCATTTTAAAAATCTTTCAGAGGTGAACATTTCAATCTCCAAAGTCATTTTGTGCCATCTTTTATAGCTCTAGGACATACTGATTTGTAAAAAGCCAATATATACATTCCTCTTCATTAATGTTGGAGATATTAGAAAATAAAAAGGATTATAAGTGGAAAATGCAGCTTGAGACAAAAAAAAATCATGCATCTGTTTTTGTCTAAAATATCGTTTGCTATAAAGTTAAAAAAAAAACACGAAATTCTATACATTTAGCCTAATCTAATCAAAAGAAATTCTTAATTTGAATAAATTAAGGGTTTTAAATTTTGTGTTTTAAGGTAAGATCAAACACTACAACGATATTTATTCTCTCGGTGCCTCCATTTTTCTTTTACCTTCTTACAATGCTAGTTTCAATTGTATTTAAAAGTTTTGGCTTCATTTCAAATTATCGTCTGGCTCAAATTTAGATCGTTGAATTTTATTTCGAACGTTTAACCGGAAATGAATGAATCGAATGGCTTCTGAGATTTTGAAATTGAATAAATTGATGTTTAAGAGATAAATAACATCAATTTTTTTCTTTACCAAATATAGTATTATCTTATATTTTAAATGCGAAAAATATGTTTTGCAAATAAAAAAAAAGACCAGCAGATGCAAACTAAAATTGTCAATAAAAAGAAAATTTCAGTTTTTATCTTTGGTAGCTATGAAAATTTATCAAAAAATAAATTTAAAAAGTGACAATTAAATACACAAAGCAGGGATCTAGAGTAGATTCGGGTGCCCCTTCGAATGGCGACAAATTTCAGCAATGAAGCCCTACTTCTGGTTTCCATAATGCTTTGTTTTCATTGACGTCTCTGCTGGGTTACTGACAGAAAATCACCTTGGCGCCAATCTTAGAGTTAAAAAAAATCGGGGGAAAAAATCAAGCTGCTACCATTTGTAAACTTTTACCAGAGAAGAATTTCTACAATAAATATTGAATAAATTTTAAAAAATGTTATTAACGACAAACAATTTTAATTTCGTTCTTTAATAATAATAAGATGAAAAAATTTGAGCAAAATGCAGAAAAGAAATTAAATTTTCGTCTCGTATTTATTCATGCATCTCAGTGATCCTTTTGAGCTACATTGCTAAATCCATGCAATAATTTATTTCCGCAGCATTTTAATAAATCATTGAGTTCATTTTTCTCCACGCAGAAGAGGTGTTGAAACAGTGACTGACATATTTCAATGAAATAAATTAACTTTGAAAGATTTAAATAATAGCATGCAGCAGAGCACAAATATCATTATTAACACAAAATGCCGAACGACATCACTGCAATATATTCATGTTAGTGTCAGATGCAAGTTATATTACTTTTAAAAAAGTAATAAAGGGCAATGTATAGGAAATTTGTACCATTAATGGAAGTGATACTACGAACATTATGTCCATTTACATTAAATGACAGATTTAGAGCAAGTAACATTGACTTGAAAGATGAAACTTGCTTAGTAACAACGAAGATACGAATCTTACCAAGACCAGGCTCACTGAAAATGTTGCTGTTGTTGCTTAGTACCCTTGGATTGTATACCAATTCAAACCATATTAAGAGATCGAGGAAAGAGGGGCGCTGTAGCTTCTGAGGGTAAAGGAACCCAATGGCTGAAGTCTGACTTTATCTTATATGAATATGATATTCACACTCTCGCTTGTATAACCCCTTTTTACAGGGGGTGGGGCTCTTTCACACACTTCACAGATAAAACATAGAGAACAACCATGTCCAAATCAGGACTCAAACCCAAGGCACTCAGATCACAGGATAGACACGCTACCCTTAGGCGAAACTCGTCCGGCTCTCTAAAACCCGCTACCCCTAAGCCAACTCGCTGAAGATTTACATTAGATGCTTGAAATAGTTGATGCCATTAACAATCTCAGAATAACAGTGCATAATCATTTGATTAAGATGGGATACATCAATAGATGTGAAATTCAGATTCCACTCCTATTGAAGATGATCGTCCTCGTGAACCACTTTTCGCAGTGTGATTCGTTTCTCTAGCAATTTGAAAAAGACCATTTCTCAAAGAGATTTATCATTGGAGTCGAGACTAATCGTCTAAAACACACTTGCTCCATACACAATAGACGTTCTACCGTTGTTAAGCTGGATTTCATCAGAAAAACAGTCTTGGTACGACTGGAAAGGTTGGTCTACATAATATCTACTTATGTTCGGTCAATCCTTGCAATCAGCTTGATAAATTAAAAATCGCCACCACAGAAAAACTGTCGAAATTGGTAAATTGATGAGACACCATTTTCATCATCACACTGAAAAATTGTGTTTGTCTTGGCTATCGGGAATAAAACTATTACGATTTGAACTGGACATCCTAAAGTATCTTAAAGTTTCACAGTAAAAAAGCAGCCAGAATTGGTGACATGATGAGGCATTGTTTTCATCTTCACAATGAAAAAGTGTATATCGCTTTGTTTATTAGAAAGGACACGATTATAGTTTGACTGGGACAACCTAAAATACCCCAAATTTTTCTCCATCTTCCAATTACTATCATATTACTAGTTTCTGTTATTTAAAAATGTCTCTCCATTATTAACGGTTCTAGTTCCCACAAAAAAATAAAATTTCATCAAAAGAAATATTTTACAAGCAAGCCCTCTAACTTTGGAAATAGGGGTAAATGATGTGAGAGATAAAAGACGTTGATATATCAGAACAGTTTTGCAAACAAATCAGATTTAAATAACAAAGAATGAGCCCATTTCGTATCAAAAGAAAGAAAAAATCTTATGTGACACCCTAATAACTTGTATATCGTATAACTAACAATTAAATAGCCTTACAAAAAAAATCACTGAAATTCATTTTGAATATTTTTCCAAAAAATATCCATCCTAAATTGCAAACTGGAAAGTCTTCAAAACACTCTCCTGTTTAAACTGAACATTTTCATTCCCGTAAGTAAAATAATCTCACCATTCTGACAATGTTGACATTAACATTTAATTAATGACACATTTTTTTAAAGAAATTCGAATACTTTTTGAAACGAAAGTCGAAAAGTAACGACAAGAAATCATCTGTGAAATAGCTCAATTCATGTTTAAGCTTAAAATTTTTATTTTCCCCACTAAAATAAAGTAATTTTGGGAACGTGATTATATTGACATAGAGACTTGGTGGGAAAAAGTGAAGTCGAGAAACAACAACAACAACAAAAAGGTACGAGAAATAGCAACTTGTGAGGCAAATTGAGAATCTCGGTATCTAAAAAAAGTTGTGCAAATCAAGGTCTCGTGTCTCGTGTAATGTGTCTGGACGTGTGGTAAGTTGCCCATCATTTCGTCAAAAATCTATCTGGGTCTATACATGCCTTTGCAATGTGTAACATCTGAAAGAAACTCCTATCAGTTAATTTAAACAAAAAAATGAATTCAAGGAAGTGGGTGAATAAATTGCAGTTTATGACTAATTTTTATAAATATCAATTATGCATTTACGAAAAATGGCGAATTTCCAGTTTATTTTTTAAATGTTGAGAAGAAAACCCACTTCTTTCTTTTGATAATCTGAGAACAAAGCTGAAAAATCTATAATTTCAATGAGGAGACCAAACGCTGAATTTTCTTTAGCTAATTTGAAGTGTTTCTCAAACATCAGGTTTGCATAAACATGAACAGACAGATTGACATATTCAACCTTTTTACTATTTGATTCAAAACTTAATGCAGATCTGCAATTTTGGTTACAAAATCATACATTCAATTTTATCCCTAACCCTTTGCACTTTTGATTTATCGTGCTTATGGGTACATGCACAGGCAAGATACATATATATAATTTTATTATCATGTGAGTACTTGATTCTGTTTTGGTTTGCGGTTTTTGAAGCCTCAAAATGCACGCATACAAAACCGGTGATTTATATCGCTTTTGAGGAATCAAATTTTCACTTTTAGGATTATTAGAAAATGATAAAGAAAATTATCACATTTGGCGCCTTATCGCTAACAAAAAATAACAACTTGGCTCGAATGTCCACCATGTACCAGATTCTCTTGTCTGGTCAATAAAGAGCAAACCGTAAGAAGTTATTGCCGGAAGAAGTGCATAGAAGAAAATGAAAATCAACTCGAAACAGTGAGAGGAGGTATCAAAAATTTTATATATATATATACAGGGTGTTGCCGAATTCAACCGGCAAAGTCAGAAGGATGATAGCAGGCATCATGAGGAAAAAGAATCACCGTAAAACATGGGGTCCCAAACGACGTTTAGTTGGAAGAAAAATCGTAAAAATATAAGGAGTTGGAGAACTGCTGGAAACTGTAAAAAATTAATTAAAAAAATAAGTATTGTACAGTGTTACAACTATGAAATTATTTTTATCGAAAGCACAGTTTCAAAAGTTTTTTTTCTTGCTAGTAACAATCACATTTGATGATCTAGGTGATAGTGAATTACTGTAAACGAAAAAGTAGTTTAAAACACATATTAGCGAAAATCTTAAAACGTGAAGAAAAATCAAAGCTTGAAAATGTAAGAAATTTTATATTATTTAATTTAATAGAAACGTGAAGTGGGAGAACTGGGGTATTTTAGAGATATTCAAGGAAAACTAAAATAAGAACCAGAAAACATCGCTGCAGCTTCATTACTGATTATCGAAGAAAACATTGTCAAATTTGAAAGATAAATTCAGAGCAAGGATAACAGCCATCAAGTAAATGAAAAGTTACCAGAAAATATAAAGTCACAGATAACCCTTTTCAATAAAAATCGCAAATCGGGTGGAGTTCGCACACTGAATGCTGGTTGCCACACAGAAAGAGGCACACTTTTTTGCAAGAGTTTTGTTCTCAGATGAAGTCTGCTTTACGAGAGAAGGCATCTTCAACACGCACAATGAGAATATTTGGTCATTATAAAATCACCGCATCCCTATCACGTCGAAAGTACAACAAAAGGTTGATATTAACATCTGGAGAGAATCATCCATTTGGACCGTATCATCTGCCCAAGCACCCCAGAGATACAAAGTACTTTGTTTTCTTCCAGCACGTGCCTCCGGATTTAGTATAGGGAACACCAATAATTGTACGCCAGAACATTTGGCTAATTCATGATGGAAGACTAGCACATTTTAGTTAAATTCGTGAAATCTGACTTGTTGTTTACAAATAAAGTTTAACAGTCATTGATTCTGCAATGTTCATTAATGAATACTTGCTCGCTGCTTTTAATTTTCTAGAACGAATGAAAAATTTAAATTTGTGAAGGCTTCTCGATTGCTGTGTTCCTAATCCTCGCATTCATAGGACCATTCTCTTCGCCAGAATCATTGACTATTAAAATTACAGATGTTTCAAGCGACAAAACACTACTCATTAAATTTAACTCTCTGACATGCCAAAATCTCTGGTTATCGATTGGAAATGAATACACCAGTTTGAAAAGAAAAGTGATAAATATTTTGATTCAGTTTGCATCGACTTACTCATGTGAATTTACTTTTTCAAAAATAGTTTCCATTAAAATAAACTACAAATTTAGATTGGATCCGGATATTGACTTACAGCTTGCGATTTCCAATACAAATCCGAACATAGAAACAATTGTGAGTTCTTTGCAAGCACACACCTCACATTTACTTCTTATGATATAAAGTTTTTTAAAGTATTTTTCATTAAAAAATATTTTACTAATGTGCATAAATAAAGCATTGTTTCAAAAACATTTTTGTTGATTTATTAACTAGTTATTTACGACGTTCCAACTTTTATAAAATTTTTATGATGGTTTTTAAGTTTGGTGCGTTATTTTAAAAAGGTGTTATTTCAACATAGGGAATCACAACACTCTTTTCAAAACACCCTGTAAAAGCAAATCCAAGAAAGAATTTCATTGCAGCTTCGTCGATGATTAAACTAAGTTCTACTATTTTTCCAGGGGTCGCGACAAAATTTTACACAATATAAGGAGTCACAATTGAAAAGAGTTTGTACTAGATCCTCAAATGTGCATGTTACTCGCAAGAATAAAAAAAAAAACTTTTTAAAATGTGCTTTCATTAAAGAAATTTTATAATTGTAACACCATTTGTTATTATTTTATTAATTTCTTACAGTTTCCGACAGTTCTCCGATTCCTTAGAGTTTTGTGATCTTCCGTCCTAAACGTCGTTTGGGACCCTATGTTGTATCATGTTACCTTATATTCATGATGCTTACTGCCTACTATCACTCCTCTGTCGATATATAGTAGAATCTAAAATGCAGATCTCTATCAAATCCCTCTGCTGGAGTCTGTCTACTTGAAACTCTGCCTTTGAATACCTGACAAATACCCTCAAATCTTGGCTGCCGATCTGGGTCAAATCTTAATGAATTCTTCTTATTGATGAAGGCTGGCGCCGAAACAGATCAACGCCAACATTTTAATTTTCTAGAGATGTTTAAGACAAGAAGTTCAACTCTTTATTATTTTTTTACAAGAATGTAAACAAAGTTTAAAAAAATACTTAGACGATACAGAATAGTTTCAAAAAATCGATTAATATTGCAGCATATCAGTCTCATCAAGAAAATGTTTTTTTAATGAAATGCCTCAAAATTCCTATCTTAATCTGATTTTTTTAGATTTCTAATTTTCTACGATTAGTAATAAAATTTAGGGGGGAAATGCATTTTATCAAAATTATAAAGAAAACCAACGGAAGTACTCTCATCTTAATTTCCAAGAATATTTCTTTAATACGGAACGTTTCGAGTTTAGATTCATTATAAAGTGCAGAGATTCCAGAATGCATTTTAGAGCTCTTTCTTTTGACCATTAAGGTCCAAAATTTGACCTAAATGTAAAATTTTGGTGTGCTCATTTTAACGTACCGTTTTAAAACATTTGGAACGGATATCACAGTTTTGAATCCTAGGCTATAGATCAGTGATGGGGAAACTACGGCCCGCGGGCCAAGTCCGGCCCGCGGAAAGATTTTATCCTGCCCGTTTAAGAGTGCCGTCGTGAGAATGTTTGAATGCATTCTTACTTCGCAATGTGACGACCCGCATAAAAACTACCTGCGGCGATATTCAAAACACAATAGTATTCTGGACAAATCCATCCGACCCAAACAGCTGACTCCTCTTCGCTCGAAACTTCCAGACACTAGCATTTTCGATTCATTGTTCTGTTTTTCCGAAAGAACCGCAAAACTCCAATTCCCGAACAATCCTTCCAGGTAGGTATAAATACAAGCGAGGCCGCCCGAATATCAGTTAGTTAGCGACTTAGTCAGTCATCTGCAACGACCCGCTGGGACTCGAGTAATTGTTTGTGTAATCCCCGAAACTTCCACTGCCTCAACAAACACCCGCGCAAGAGCATTAGCTCATCTTATATATGCGAACAAATCGTTTCAACAATGAAGCTTAGGAAAACTTCTTTAAGAAACAGAATTACAGATGAGCACCTTTCATCAGTTTTAAGAATTTCTGCTTTGCAAATGGAACCGGACTATGATGAAATTTTGATAAAAAAAAGTCTCAATTTTATTTTTCTCAAGCACCATCAACCAGTAATGACACCAGAAAATAAAGTGATAATACTTCACATCAAGAACTACACTAAATTCATTTTATATTTTGTGCTTATAATTTTCTTATCTTTTGTTTTTTTACTATTAAAATAATAAGTGTATGTAATAATATATGTATATGATTATAGAACACATAAATTTTGTAACGATTAAGCATTATTCTTCGGCCCGCTACGATCATCTAGTTATTACAAATGGCCCGTCTTAAAAAAAGTTTCCCCACCACTGCTATAGATAATAACAATATCTGTCTTGATATCCCCTTGCTAAATTTCCGTACCCATCCAGTGGGAAATATACTGCTCCGATAGATTTCATAATGCACCAAATCTGCTTACGTGGCGTTACGTACGTTTCTAGGGTGGAATCAAGTAAGATATACCTCCGATGCTGAAGACGAGATCTTATCATCAAACTATCGTGGGTCAATTTTGGTATAGTGATAATGTATATAAAATGCATCCCTTCAGACTGTCAGGCTTTTGAGTTTTCACATCATACGACCAGACAGACTGATAGATGAAAAATTTGATATAGATTTACAATTTTAGTAATAAAATAATTTAAAAAATTTCATTCACTACATCCCAATGTGCACTTTATCCAATGTATTTTTAAGTTACCGTTTTCATATGAATATGGACTCATGAACTGGTAAACTTATTTTTGACGAATTTCGTTCAATATTTTCCACATATCTTCAACTTTGGTGAAAAGAGTTACCAGTTTCAATTCTTGAGTTACCGTGTTTACAGACAAAATTCCAAAAATGTGTTTTCATGTATTCATGTTAAAATTTCGAGATAACACTTTTTTACTACCATGATGATTTATCTTTCTTAAATTCATTGGTAAGAAGTTGAAAAATCCAAACTTAATTGCTTCTCAAAAAATGTAGGACCAATATCTATTAGCACTAATACTAGAAATGTGTTATAAACTGCCCACGATTCCAATTTCAGTCAGTTGTTAGTATTATTGGAGTGTATGATTACTTGAAATATTTATTAAGTCAAGAACGGCAGAGCTCGAAACTTTCATCAGAAATTGTATCAATGTTCGGATGAACTTACCGAAACGATGAGTTATTTATAGTTGCGAAAGGAAATAAACTTCCTGCGTGGGATTCTGAAATATTTCCATTAACCTCAAGTAAATTTCGAAACAAATCATTATTAAATAAAGAATCAAAGTTCGAATTAAATCATTGTTATATAAAGACGATAGCACAAAAGATACTGATTGATTGAAATTGTCAGTTATTAATATAGGAAGTTATGCAAAGAGATAGAACTTGAGTTTTTGACAAATCTCCATTCTTCATACGTCCCATGAGTCTGAAAAAAACAAATTTTTTTTTTTGGGGGGGGGAGATCATGTCTGTCTGCGAACCAATAATTCAAAAATTATTCATGCTAGTTGGATGAAATTTGGTATGTGGGCTTTACAACAAATTTCAGAACTGTTTCAAAATTTGAACAAAACACAAGAACAGTATGTTTATTTGTCTGAATACAAGTTAACAACTTCAAAATAACATTTGGTAAGCTGTCTTTACACAAAATTACTAAATTTCTGTCAGCTTTTGAAGAAATATCCATTGAAACAATGCTTGTCTACCTAGTTATCGAATACAAATGAATACCATAACTATAAAATATAAAGACTTTTATGGATAAAATTTGAAGGAAATTTTAACATTTAATGAGTAGATAGATTTTGTATGTTTTATCGGAAATGTTTTTTTTTTTAATTTTAGTATCGTAACAGAATGTTTGTTTATTATTTCAACAAAAAAATCAGTGCATTAAAATAAGTAGCTACCCTTAATATTAAAAAGAAATAATATATTATTATGGATTTAACAATATTACAGAAAAGATAAACGATGCTTAGAAATATATAAATTATTATAAAAAATATATCTAAGTTACATATATTTGCATACTTTTAAAATTAATTCCAATTAAAAAATTAATCAAATATTATTAAAATCTAGCTTTAAAAAGAAATCTGCTCAATATAAAAGAGTCAACTTTCATAACGCAGTTATAAACAAAATAAACCGAAGATAAAATAATTGTAGATACAACGAAAATTAATTGAATATCATTGCAGCAATAAAGATTATTATAATTTTAGAAATCGATTGCAAATGAAGAAAAATTGTGAAGTGATAAATTATCCTTATAGAAATAAATTAAATAATTTTCAGTTATTGCAATGATCATTTTTGTACTTGAATATTTCTGGAAAGTATCAACAGAAAAAAAAAGCCGAAATATTCCGATCTCCCGAAATTGTACTTGTGTCGTATTACGTAGCTTTAGATCCAGGGGCCAATCTTGCACAACACACATATACACACACTCACGAATTCTACGTTATTGTTGATAGAAATAAACATAAAGATTTGACTAACTTTCAAAAAATTAATTTTTAAAAAAATTTGCTCATTGTAAGGAAAATCCGGAATAATACATTTGAATTCGATAGAAATCTGGACTCATTCCAAGTTAAATTGCCAAAATTCCGAAATGCCTCTTCTAAAGATGTTATCCGGATATTTTATTCATGTATTTTAATGTTAAAAAATTGTAGTTACGATAAGAGTTAGTTTCAAATTTTCTTTCAACTTTCACTGTCTAAATACACAGCAAAACAGGTTATTTTAAATAAAATGTTTTTTTTTAACTCAAAAGGGAATGTAGCAAAAAATATAAATAGTGGGAGAAGTTTCCTCAAAGCTTTATCACTCTCTTTGTAATGTTATTGTGTCGGTGTTTTTCACGGAAAGGGGGTGCAGTAGTTTCTGAGGGTAAAGACCCCTGAGCACCCAGAGGGCAGAAGTCTGACTTATAGCTCACACACACGACACAACCCTTTTTAGGGGGTGGTCGAATTCATTCATACACTCATTCATCCATCAGCAAGTCGGAATTTAGATCCAAATCAGAAACCGACTCATACCTGATTCAGTACCCCCAGAGGTATCGCTTTGTTATGGGAACTTGGAGTAGTTTGCAGTCTCGACATATTTAACGTGCCCCAACTGCCATTCACCAACACGGCGGTCTTTGGCCAAGACGAGGACAGAACCCGCGACCTTTCGGTTACGAGACTGACGCTCTACCAACCAGGCTACCGCGGCCTCACTCTCTTTCTAATAAAGATAATATTCCATAGAATAACTGGCATATCATTATTGCATATCAGGTACGAAGTTTAAGATTTTGACTGAATCTGTGGTGTGTTCCTTGGCAAATTTTTTGGCAATGAATCTCTGGCATGGGATTAATAGCATACGAAAATCGAATCTGTGTTTAAGATGCTTTTTTCCCAACCGAATGAAATAAAAATTTAATTCAGAACTACAATATAGTCACAAAATCTCATCCCGAATTTGATATATTTAAGTTATGACGGACATCTTCTGAATACTTCTGAAATGAATGTTTATATGCTTTTGAAAGTATAGATTGATAGAAGATCAACCTTTTGATGTATTGACTCAAACTTTGATAGATGTTAACAATATAGACGTTAAATTTCTGTATCGAATTTATCTATCTATTAGTACTCTTAGTTTTGTAGATTTTGCTCTAAATTTGATAGAAATTTAGTATAAATACTGCATATGGACTTCCATCCGTGTTAGTCCTGGCATTTTATTTTCTTTGTCACTGGCAGGGATTTCCCAAAAAGGTGTTTTTCGAAATCAGGAATTAGTAGTAGTAGTACCTTTTTTAATGTTTAATACTTTTATCGAAATTATCGTGTTATCCTTGAAGAGTTTTTTTACTGATTAATATCTGGCATACGTTTAATATCCTAAAACCGAATTTGTTTTAGATACACTTCTTCCAACCAATTGAAATAAAAATTTAAAATAAAACTACACTTATAGTCACAAAATCCCATATCAAACTTGATATATTTAAGTCATTATGTTTTTGAATTATCATATTTACATATTTCTGTTCGGTGCAGAACGACAGACGGCCAATCCTTCTTTGGATTTGGTTCAAAATTTGATAGGTATCTAAATTATAGATGTTAATTCTGTGTATAGTACAAACCTCTTTATCGGTCTAACACTCTTCGTTTTGCAGTTATTGAGTTAACTTATATTCGAATAGCCAATCAGAATTTCACAAAACAGACTTTACTTTAAATTTGCAACAAATCTTCAATCAGTATTTATTTCAGACATCTTTTTTCATGATCGATAGAAATAAAATTACACAGTGTACTTAAACTACAGTGTTAATAAAAAGATCACATACCAAATTTCATTGATTTAATTCATTGCGTTTACTAGCAGGAAAAAGAACTGGCCGTCAACAGACATTTTGAAAAATCTAGTTCAAAATTTTAAAAATATTATATTTTAAATGGTAAACCTCTGTACCAAATTTTATTTACCTATCTCCTTGCGTTTTGAAATTATCAAACTCACTTGTCATCTGACATCTAGCCAGGAAGATAAAGAGACTTAGAGTGAATGGATTTCGTTCAAAATTTGATATTAGCTTACAAATATGGTGTAAAGATTATTTACGAAATTCAAATCCGTCTAGATCAGAGGTGTCCAAACTATTCGCGGCACGGGCCGGATCGAAATTAGATCCATGTTATACGGGCCACATGTATTTAAAAATTGAAAAATATCATTATGAGTAAAGTAGCATCAAATACTATTAATTAAAACTATTTTATTGTAACTTGAAAATACAAAATACTATACAAACAAAGTATAATTATATAATTATTTTATATAAATTGAAATATTTTCATGTAACTTCTAATGCGAATGATGAAACTGTTTTTTTGTTGTTGTTGTTGAAGAATGTCTTTATAGTTGGGATCAAAATTTGTTACACCAATCATAAGCAATGACTGCAAATGATCATCTGATAAATTTGCTCTATATTTTGATTTGAGATACTTCATTCGAGAAAAAGTTTGTTCGCGCACGTAAGTAGTCCCAAACATTGAAATGAATTTACGAGCGAATTTCTTCAAATTTGGAAACTCTTTTGCATCCAAATATTTATAAAAATCTATTAAGTTTCCTTCCTTGTATTTGTCCTTGATTTGTTCGTTTGCTTGAAGATCAATAATTTATGTTTAAAGCTGGCATGAAATTTCAGCAACGTTGCAATCAAATGGATTTTGGAACAGCCGAATTTCTTTTGAATTCATGTCCAAATCAGAAAATCGCTTTTGAAATTTTTCTTTTAAATCGGCGATGATCTTTACTACAAATGCAATTGGAAATTGTTCTTCAGTTTTTTTATTAAATTCGTCGCAGCACGGAAAATGCGTAAAATTACATTCAGTCACTTGACTTTCGAATAATTGTAGTTTTGTTCTAAATGCTTTAATTTGAGAGTATAAATCGCCCCGGGCGGCAAAAGTTCTAGATACGCTACTGTGCGCGTGCAATAATTCCATGAAAACGCTATCGAAATCAAAACGATATTTGTTTATTTATACTTAAGTGCTTCTTTAAGCGAAATACTCAAAATTGCTGATGCTTTATTTACAGCAAAACAATAAGACTCTGCTTATCGTCAAAATTCACGTGCGTATAAAATTTCTTTTATGTTTGAGTTACCGAAATATATTTTTTTTGTTTAGTCTTATAACTTAACAGCGCGATAGACATTTGTGTTTGGTCAAGTACAACAACTCCGTTATGTTAGCCACGTAGTTTTTCGATATACCTTTATGAAAATGAAAAGGTTTGGGCGGAAACATCATTATGTTTTAAAACCCTCCGCGAGCCGGATAAAATCACTTGGCGGGCCGCGTTTGGTTCGCGGGCCGTAGTTTGGACACCTCTGGTTTAGATCATAGCGTTTTTAAGTCATTGTGCTCAAAGATAGACACATTGTCTAAAATGGGGTTTTCGAACCCAGGGAAATCTGAAATTCAAAATATTCCTAAAAATCTCGAATTCGAATTTTTTGAGGATTACAATACTCCATCTATAATTCGTATAGAATGTTTTTAAAAAAAGAAACGGCTAAATATACTGTTATTTGACATCTGAAAAGTGGGGAAGTGTTTTGATCTGCAAACGCTAATTTTATCCTTATTCTCACTAAATTTTATTACTAGTGTTTTCAGTATTTAAGAATTTAGTTTGAAAATCTGTGCATATTTTCGAAATACCATCATCCAATATCAGAAAATTTCAGTATTTCAGAATTGTGTGCTAACTGGTTAGCAAAAACAGCAATTCATACTCAATGATTTCAGCTACTTGTAGAGTCTCAGTCTAGAAGAATACTTGTTTCCATTATACCCAATAACATTTAATATAGTAGCGTTCTAAATTATTGGTTAAACTATCAATTATTCGAAAAATAACTTTTAAATATAAAAAATAAGTTTTAAATGAATTTTAACTTATTTATCACTTAAAACTTTATTTATTTTTTAAAGTCAAAAAATAAGTTTTAAATGACTTTAAAAAGCAACTTTTAAATGTCTCACGCTGAATCACATTTATTTTCCACTTGATTACACAAGACACATTTATAAACACAGAATTTTTAAAATTAGGTTTATTAGTTAAATGGGAGGAAAATTCTGTGAAGTTTTAAACTTATTCATCTTCCCAGTTGAAAAAATTCATAGAATTGGTAAATAAAACTAAAAACCTTTGTCAAATCATAGTTCACTACAGATTCAAATCCTTAGGGCCACCACTATCCAAAACGCAGCTAAACTGGGTTACTTGTTTAAGGATTTGTTTCAAAGAGTTCGCTGAAAGAACTAAACATTATGGAAATGCTCAGCAAAAATAAACGAACAGAAAGAAAGAAGAAATCGTAAACTAAAAGTGCTGGCCTAGACTTTCTCGAGAAAATAACGATAAGGAAGTAGGAATATTTTTGGAATACTTTTTGCTATTTTTCTAAATGAGATTCTTCTTTCTCACTTTTTCTCTAAATGAGGGTTCTTTTTTTTATGCATCGTTGTTCTCAGAAGCACCTCGTTACTCTGTGGTTTTTCCACGATTCTCAAACCGCTTTCTAAATGTCGTGCTGTATAGGAATTGCTCCAATAATAATAAAGATGAATACTTGTATTGGCGTTCTACAGAAGATTCAGAGCTACCAAAATGGTCACGTATATACTTTGTGCCTCTAGAAAAGATTTTTCTGTTTCATCGTGTAATTTTTTTCCTAATCATAATAAACATTAAAAAATAAATTAAGCGTATTTTACTTTAATATCTTTCACCGAAGTGAAACTCAAATCAGTTCTATAGTTATCATTCAACACGATCCTTTTTTTTTTACATTATCGTATACGAAGTACAGGAAAATGATTTTTAAAAATTCGAATTTGATATTCTAACGAATCTCCTTGTTTTGCGCCTTCCTGAGTTCGAAAAACATACTTTGCTGAAATGTCCGTTTGTCCCTGTGACAAAGACGACTCAAAAACGCTTGTAATTATCTTTCTTCCCAGATGGATGAAATTTTGTAAACAGGCTTAATACCAAATTTGTAGATTTCCATTAAATTTTTAATAAATACCATTCTGAGGAAGATTTTTGTCTAGCTGTTCGAATATATATTAGCACGATAATTACAGAATGAAGAGAACTAGATAGATAAAATTCAATATACGGATTTAACATCTATAGTGCAGGTACTTATCAAAGTTTGTGCCAAATCCAACTAAAAGTTGATTATCTGTAAGTCGGTATTTTCAAAAATGTATAAGTGTAATAACTCAAAAGCGTAATGACTGAAATTTGTTGCATGATTTTGTACGAAGAGAGTCTTATGTCAATTTTTCATTTGAATCAATTGGCAAAGACGCTACTGAAACTTACATTCGATTTTCGGATAATCTTGACTGCATATCATTAATTAATCACCAAAACACTCGACATATTTAATAAAAAATGCTAAATTTAAGCCAAAAATTAATATTTCGTAACTATTGTACTCCATTGCCAATACAAAGTGTTCACTAGGAAAAAATTTTTATTAGAGAGTTTGCGGGAATGTTTTGGGTAAACCACTCCCCTTATTTCCATTGTTGATTATCCGGATATGAGGATTAAATTTATTTTTCCATTTGAGTAAATTCAGTATAAGGAATGCTTTCAAAAATATTTATGAAATTTTATTCAACTCTCAACTAATTAACCTCAGAACAAAGCAATGGTGAATTCCTTTTAATTGACTCCACTTTTAAATGCGAATGACTTTACCTGTTATATAATTAGATGTATAAAAATATAGACAGAAAATTAGAGAAATACATAGCATAATGAAATGGCATGATGTAAAGCTTATGAAATAATATACAGCAGACATTTCTATTAAATTTTTATTGGAAATCAAAAATAAATTCACACCAAATATCTAAATCAGCCTTTTTTCAATATTTAATTCTTAACACCCTAACTGATCATCAAAGAAAGTCCAGCGTTAAAATAAATACTAGATATGTTTGTTGGGAAAAAAGCATGCTATAAAAGTATCTTGTAATAAAAGTGCTATTTGCATAGAGATGCATTAGGTTTCATTCGAAATACCACAGACTTTAATTGTTTGCAAATTTCTTTAATAATATTAATATCGAATGGAACAAAATCAAGCAAACGGAGTTGGAATTCTACCACATTATTAGAAAAGAATTTGAGCTTATCTTCTAATGCGTCCTATCATGGAAATAAATTTCATTTACTATTAACTATCGTCTGTATGATACTATCAAACCAAGAACGTGAGTTATTTTAACTGACGTCAGTTTTGCAAAATTACACATATTACGTCAATCTTTTAAAACATAACATCATTCCAACATACTTCATTATTAACCAACATTTGTGCCACATTATCAACCAAAAGCGTCAGCTTTGCATAATTATTCACATTAGGTCATTTTTTAAAACATCATATCATTGCGATAGATTTCTCTATCGTTAAACATCATTTTAATGAAGTTGTCAACAAGAAGCGTCAGCTGCTCTGATTAATATCTATTTTGAGTTATAATGCGAGCTATGAATGTCTTTAAAAACATTGTATTATTCGAACATATTTCCTCGATATTATTTGTATGAACGTCATCAAATAAGACAACTATTCGTATGACATTAGTCAGCTATTTTGACTAATGTCAGGATTATGCGACCTCTTCAAATTTGGGTCATTAGTGATGGATATCTGATTTGGCAGCTGCCAAGAGTTATTGAATTAGGGAGAGGGGTCAAGAAGGTAGATTTAATAAAATTATTAAATTAGTTGTCGAATAAAAATTTTTTTATAAAATGTAATTTTTTATTTATAAAGTATTAAAACAATAGCATACTTGTATACGTTGGAATATAAAAGATTTTAATGAAAGTATAAATATATACTTTTTAAATTATAATTAATAATATCAATTATTCATTAACTAGTTTTTCAATATTTCACTCTACAAGGACGAAAAAATTTTATTTTCTGTTTTAAATTCGTTTGAAGTGTGTCTTTTCTTTATAATCTTCAATAATAATTAAGTGCTGATATTTTTAAGTAATGGAAAATATTAACTAATTTGTAGAATTAATTCTTCAAGAATTTTATTACTTATCTTATTTTTAAATTAATAATTTTAAATAAATAAATAATATCATATATAGATTATTAAAATGAAAGAAATAATATTTAAAAAAATTAATTCAATTCCTACTTAGGTCAACGAAGAAAAATCTTATTTTAGCTACTTTTTATTAAATAATTATCAAAAAAATTAATAAGTATCAAAAAATTATTGATTTCCGCAAGAACTGAACTTGCATTTTTCCCTCTCAGGTGAAAAAATACTGAAATCTTTGCATTTTATTGATTGAGCTACGGGCTATTGTTGATTTCAATATTCATTACAAACTGCTAAAACTCTATTTAAAGTATTAAAAATGAATCAAATTTAATTAACTATTACTATTTTAAAATACCCGTATTAATATCAAGTGTCATCTACTAAAAGTTTTTTTTTAATTTATTCGAACTCGAGTGGATGAATAAAAAGTATTTTGTTAAACACTAGATATTTGAACAAGATATATAAATGTATATAAGGAGAGTGCGAATTAATAATAGGAATTGAAAAATAACTAAAGCAAATTATTAATCAACATTAGCATGTTGATTACGTTAAAAATGTGATGTAATGCACAACTAAATTGGTCAATTATTAAAAGAACTTCATAATATGCATTGTCAAGGATATCTAAATCCGCCTCCTAGAATCATTTACTAATACATCTTTTAGGATTTTAATAATACTCACAGTACAATGAAACGGCAATACAAATGAAATACGATTGGCTAAAAGGTGTTAGATTACTTAAATGTAACAACTTCACTGCAATTTATAAAACAGTAGCATTTTAACAGTCAAAGTTTACAGCATTTTTTTTTAATACTTTATTTAAATTCTCTCATGAAATCTTTTTTCAGGGTTTTGTAAGCATCATGGACCCAGGTTTTTAGAATAAAAGTATTGGAAAAAAGTCAAATATTAACTTATTTTAAAATTTATTTGAACATGATTTATTACAATTTCGAACTGAAAGTTTTGGTGGTCAGCTGGTTTAGCAGGCATAATGGTTGTATTTAATTTTAATCAAATCTCTTAATGATTCCATTAACAACGTATTACTAGATTTGAAAGTCATATTATTTTGGCTGTCTTGCAAATACTCTGCTCAATGTGCACATGAAGCTTTCGAATAGAAACGAGGTATGCTGTAAAATATAGCATCATAACGCTCTTAAAAATGCAATAGTCCGATCCATCAATGTAACGGCAATGTAACATCATCATCATTTTTATTCGTTTTGTAAACTACACAGAATGCCAATTAAATATAAATCTTCTTTAGCACAAGTAATCACACAATAAAACATTTAAAATAGTGAAAACGATTAATAATGAAATAATGAAAACGATTTGAATTTCAGTTCGATCATATAATATAATAGTCATATAATAATATTCCATGTACCACTTCATGTTCTAATTCATTGAAATTTTGCACAGTTGTGTGCTCCTAATGAAATACGATATTTGTATATTTTCAAATCTTTGGTATCAGTTTATCAATTCATTTTAATTGATATTAATGATATCGTTTAGTAGCGAATTTCGAATGGAAAAGTGTCATCTTAAGTTTCGATAATATAAAAACTTGGAATAATAAAAAATATATAATATATCAATAAAAATTGAATGCAGTCAAAGAAAAAAAACTTTTAGTGAAAATATAGACGTTAACATGGAATCATACAAGTGCGAAATAATGAAAAATCTATAAATAAATAAATAAAAAAGAAGAAGAAGAAATTAAGTCACAGAAAATCATTTAGCCAAAAACAAATATGAAGACGAAAAAACCTTTTAAATATTGACTGAAAATTAAAATGGACTATAAATATGATTGAAATTCAAATTTGTTAAGAATATTTATATCAGCGCCCCAGATTTGGTAATTTATTTTAATTTCTTTTTCACCGATAATTTTTTCCTCCATAATAAAATTATTCAAATAAAAATTCTTTTTAAAAGGCTTTTCAGCGTAATAATGTTTATAGAATGACATACTGTCTGTAAATCGTGACAAGTGTGAATTCGAAAAGAAAGAGATAAAAAAAATTATTCAAAATTCTTAACAATACAAACTGAAGGATCTAGAGCAATTAAATTTGTAACATGCATTCTTATGAGGTACTTAGAAATTTCTTTAAATATTTTAATTATTTTTTAAGGAAAAATTAATCTAAATTTAAAGGCTTTTTCTTCTTATTTGAAGCATATTATTGTACAAAAAGCATTTGTACACATCACTTAGAAATTGTAAAAATAAGTTTTTCAGTATATAAATCTTATTATCTAAATTTTCTTTTTTTTAAAAAAATATCTAAAAAATATTTTTAAAAACATTTTACAACATTGCTTTTTATTGTTTTAATAACTATGTTTATATATATATGCTTTAAGACAATTTTAATAATATTTTTTGTGTGCTCGTTATTTTTGTTATATAATCAAAATAGCAAATTTCCAAAATAAATTAACAATGAATAAATCACACCTATAACAACATCAAGCTACAACAAAATTTAATATAAACGAGAAATATATTATGGGTGATATTAATATTCTATACAATATCAGATTAGAGAATCAATCGTTTTTTAATGTATAAGATTACATTTGGAATGATTTTTTTTTTAAAATGTCATACATATTTATATTTTTGAATATTTGCATACAATTTTTTAATAATTGCAAATCATATCAAAGAGGGGTAATAAAGAAATATATTGATAAAAAAATTCAGAAATTCGGAAAAAAAAATATGCTAAAAAAAGGTTCAAAGTAAAACAGTTCTTCCTTAAGAATGTATAAAATGATTTGTACAAAATCTTGCACGTAATTTAAAAAATATTTTGTCTAGAGCCTGAATTACGAAAATAAGCTGTATGTCAATCCGATCTATAAATATTGGAATTCGACTGATAAATAACCTAATATTTTAACTTTTTAACACTCTAAAGTATTAAAATAATTGAAAAAAAAATCATTTAAAAAAATCTTTTAAGCAAAGTGTCCGCAAAGTATTTTAAATAGCTTATTCTGAAGTTCAGGAAACACAGAAAGAACAGTGTAATTATTGTACTAAAATGAAGAAAAAAATATTCGCTGATTTTTATTTACCAGATTTTTAGTAAGAATATTTTCAGAAACTTAGCATTTTAGAAAACAGCATTTGAAGATGGAAATAAAACTTTAGAACTTAAAATGTATAAATATATAAGCCTTTGTAATTTCTCAAATAAAGAATAAAGAAATAAAATTCAAATTACTTTATTAAAAAAACTGTTAGAAGATTAATAAAATTGAAGAAAAAAATAAATATTTTCACTAAAATCGACTTCGTAATATATTTACTTACCTCAGCTTTATATTATATTAATTTTAACGACAGCTCAAATGGAAATTGAAATCGATATTCATAATAATATTTTAACTCTAGTATTTCTCCTTAGTGAAATTGTTAAGATAACTACTATAAATCCATTTAACTTCACAATAATAAAAATGCAAAAAATATATCTAATATTTTTTTTCGATTAATTTTTCACAAAAAAACTAACAGATTCAAATAATTAAATCAATGTATTACAATTAAATCAACGTATCGATATTCTATAAATGAAATTTAAAATCTTAATTAGGCCAAGAAAGAAAAATCCATAAAAAGATGCCATCATTTCTCTGAATTACAATCACTCTTACACAACCATACATCTAATTTGGACATGGTCCAGCAAATGCATTTATATATATATAAAGCATTTTGCAATAATTTAAATTAAAATATTAACAAATTCTACAATATATATACAGAATAAAAGTAAAAATTCTAAACTTGAGAAAAATGCTGATGGCATATTTTTTTTAGTCATATGATAAGAGACAGTACGTGGGATAAGTACAGGGACATACCCAGTCTCCGAACACATGCAATACTCTATTCATTCCCAAATTACCCAACAGCCGTCATGTCAGTTGTTGAAAGCATTCCTTTTTTTTTATATCTTTATCTCACGCAGGAAGATGTGAAGGCATAAAAAAAAAGCCACACACATATTTCGGTCACTGCTAATGCCGGCTTTCGCAAAATAGCAAACAGGATGGCACACCTACAGTTCCATATTGAAACAGACACCACACACAAAATCAATCACAGACATTAAACACAACAGTAATTGGTATTTACCTCTAATTGTTTTTTGGACTATAGAGAGAGTTTGTCTCGGTTGTATTGATCTAATCCAGATCAGGAGTTTGTCAGGACACACACATATACGGAAGGAACGGCAAAAGGCGAAGCAGAATTGCTCCGGGTTGGTGAAAAGCTTCTCGGGAATGGGCGGGGAACGTCCCGATTTAGAGTCGAGTTGAAAGATATTTTTGGTCTCTGAGACGAGCGTTACCCTGCGTCTTCTGACGTCGAGAGGGATGATTCGGAAAGCATCCTTGACAAGAATGAGCAAGCTCCCCATCGTGCACGCAGAATTTCATTAACAAATGGGTGGGCGCCCCACTCAGGTGCGTTTTGTTGTTTCAGATGCTGTGGGGATAAGTGTTCTATCAAAACACGGAATTCAGCTCCGAGTTTGTTTACGGACATAATAAAAATAAAGTTAGAATAGTCTGGAGATAGGTTAACACCAAACTAAGAAAATAGTTATTATTTCATGATTTTTCAACATGTTTTAGATTGGTGCAGGGCAGACCTTGGGAGATGTGGACCTCAATCTCTATTAATAAAAAAAGAAATGTCTGTCCCTATGTGTTGGTGCTCTACTGACCAGGCCATTTGATCCACAGCTACCACACTTGACGTGTATAAAATATAGGGCGGGAAAATGTATATTGAGCTCAATGTTATTAAATTTTTAGTAGAATTTTAATTAATTAAAAATTATTTTAAATTTTGACTTTTTTTAGCATTATTTAGAAAAAATACCACAACACAAAAAATGATTGTTAGGTCGCCTTAAGAAAAGAAATTTGGTATTTACGTATTCACGCCACCTCAGCAGAAGTTGACTTACTTATTAACGCCACCGAGCGCTAATGCGCCAATAAAGAGCAATCTTGTTGTTCGAATACTCACCCAAATTAAGTGTATTATTTTACGATTTGTTACAAACATTTTAGGTGTAGATTGTTGGCACTTAAAAACCGCCGGATCTGTCGCTGCGGTGGTGTTAATACGTAAATACCAGAAATTATCTTTCAATAAAGCCAATTTCATTTATTTGGATTTTTTTACTTTCTTGTATAAGTAGTATAGAAAAAGAATAATAATCCTAAAAAAATCATTTCTAAGTTTTAGACATCGAAGAGGTCGAAAACAGAGTTTTATAAAATGTCCATCTATCCATCAAAGGCAAAGATAATTCAAAAATACTTTGAGCTAGATTGTTTGAATTCGGTATAGGATCTTTACACCAAATGTGCATACTTCTTTCAAATTGTGAGTAAAATTTGTTCAGAGGGAGACAATGAGTCCGGATGTTCATATATAAGTTAACATGATAACTTTTAAATGAAGAAAGCTAGATAGATAAAATTCGGTACATAGATTTAAACATTTATAGTGTAGATACCTATCAAATTTTGAGCTCAGTTCAACAAGCTGTTGACTGCCAGTCAGTGTGTACTTTCGAGTACATGTAAATACAATAATTAGAAATGCATTGACATAAATATATTAAATTTGGCATAGGCTTTTGTGACTACAAGTGCCAGTTGTGTTAAACTTTTATATCAATAGTTTTAGAATAACGTATCTAAAACACAAATTCGATTTTTGGATGGTATTAACCACATGCCATGGATTAATCGCCAAATATCTTGCCAAGAAGACATGACAGATTCAGCATACATATTCTAAATCCAAGCCAAAAGTTAATATTTCATAACCATTGCCATGTAAAGTGTGAAATTTTGTTGCATTTACAACTGGTCGTCTTTGACAATTTGTTCGCCGGGGTTAATGGTTGCTAAAAATTGTGTCTGTTTTTTCAATAAAATATTTTTAAACAAGCCATGTTGGACATACAACACGTTATTTCAAAAGCCTCGCAAAATTCCATTTATTGTGCTTTTTATTTCTATAATTTTCTCTCTATATTTTTATATATCCAATTATATCATAGGGAAAGGCAGCATTGTCGCCGTCCGAGTTGAAGACTTCCCTTTCAAATGTTTTTTCAGGAAACCAAACACATGAAAATAGCAAGGCGACATGTCCGGACTACTGTAGAACGGATGGTCAAGTTAATCCCAATTGAGCTTGACTAGTTCAGCGTGTGAGACCCTGGTGACGTGTGGACGCGCATTATCACGGAGCAAGACAACACAAATGAATAGAGCCAATCTCTTGTTCTTGATGGACCTGCGTAGTCTTCGGAGTGTCTCACAGTATACACTGAGTTAATGGTTCCTCTGTGCTCTAGGAACTCAACAAGTAGCGAATCTTAAACGGCAAACTCAGGGAAGCTGTGAAGGACTGGATCTCTTCATTCTGGGATTCTCAGAACAAGGAGTCCTTCGGTTCATCGATCAATGGAATCATCGTGCTCAGGCCTATGGTGTATCTAATACTATAATATGAGGAATGGTTGCCAAGTCGAAAATCGCCCCAGAATTAATAAACTCCGGTAAACTTGGGGGTCTGGGGTTTTTGGCCACGATGAATCGATTGGCGCCGGTTTTGAAGCGCTACGGTCGAGCAGTTCGGAGTTACAGATAGGATATTTGCAAACTTTATTAGTTCGCCATAATGGCTACTTAAATTTTCAAGCGGTAACGTGCTGCCATCTATGGCCAATATGGCGAACTAATAAAGTTTTATGTTTATGCTGTTATAGGTTTATAATATGTTTCTTATGTATGTATATATGTTTGGTTTTTCTAAATAAATTTGTCAAAAATATTGAACTTCAACACACTTCAATCTTTACCTTTGTATAGAATAGTTCCCTTTCCAAACTCTAACTTTGTTTAGAATAGTTTACAATGGTGCACTTTAACCGGTTATCTTTTCACCAATGGTTTCACAAATTTTCTTATGGCATGTATTGTTTTGATAAATCACAATTGAAAATTTAAATCTTCGAGTTAGCTTCGATACCTGTTTTCTCCGAGCGGAGCTCGGTCACCCGCTGGTATTTTAAATAAAGTCTTTGTTTATACTCACAATGTCGTTTCGCTCCTTTTCATTTGAACAACTAATAACTGAACTCGAAAGCCAAAAAAACGGAAAGAGCGAGATAAATAAAAATTTAGAACAAAAGTTTAAACTCTAAAACGTAGATTTTTCATTACATTTTGAACCGAATCTGACAAAGGGTTAATCATCTGTCATTCTGTAATTTTGCATACAACTTAATAACTCATAAACATAATGACTTAAAGAAATGAAATTTCGTATATTACTTCGTGTCTACGACTAGTAATTCCAAATCAAACTACTGTTTTATTTCCTCGGCGAAAAAGTGTTCAAGCTACATAACTCATGCCATAGATACAGTAAAAATATTATATTAATGCCATAGATCGATACTTAATA
This sequence comes from Argiope trifasciata, assembly GCA_026543055.1. NCBI lineage: Eukaryota > Metazoa > Arthropoda > Arachnida > Araneae > Araneidae > Argiope > Argiope trifasciata. Next base: position 218,149 of record JAPMOQ010038724.1, read on the forward strand.
AATATTACTATCTAATGCCATGCAATGTATTTAAACTTTACCCAAGATTCATAATTTTATACGGAGGAAGGAGGAAGATACTTTAAATAGAAAGTATGCGAGAAAAATTTTTGCTTTTCAGTTGTAATATGACAATCCACTTGAGTTTCGCTACCTTGTTTGAAATAAATAAAATAAATGTAAAATATGCTTGTTTTTAATTCGTAGTTTTTATGTCGAATGATTAATTTCTGAATAATTTAATTTTGATTACCCAAGATTAATAGTCCGACTTAAGAATTCAAAAGAAAGAAGCGGGGATGATTTCTTCTAAACTATTTCAAATATAGTCGAATCCGGTTGATTGGACCACCGGATAATCGGACCAGCCGCTTATTCGAATCGAATCTCAAAGAACCGAAACAACTCCTATGTGCATAAGCCTAATATCATTCGCTTATTTGAACCAAAATTCCGTTTAAACGAACCAAAGAACGTGGCAGGGAAGATGAAAAAGAAGCCACAAGTCGCCTGTGTACAGCAGGAAGTCCGAAAGGGAAAAGAACCAGTGGGAGGTGAACAAGCACTTTGTTTCTTAGAACGGGCAGCTCGACAGTAAGTTCTTCAAACGTTGACTTGAATTTGATAAGAACTTTTTTTTTACTGTGCTTCGCATGCTGAGTATCATGTAGATCGTTTCGAAGAATTTGTTTGTAAATTTATTTTTCAATGAATAAAGTTCATATGCAACAGTAGTTCTTGTTTGTATGTTTGCCATACGCGTGTACCGCACAATAAAGGTTATAATGACTTTTCAATATATTACGTATAGCACGTCTCGTCTTGTAACACAGGGCATGTTCGTGTAATCGGACCAGCCGGTTATTAGGACCAAAATGATCCCGTCCCGATGTGGTCCTATTAACCGGAATCGACTGTACTCAAATAAGGTTTGTTTTGTTCTTCTTGGAACATAAGAAGAAAATCAAGTAGATATTTCAAAATTATTCCTTTCTTTCAAATTTGGACCAAAATTCGGTACAGATCTACACGTTTGGTGGTTAAAATTACAAACCGAATTCATTTATTTAATATTTCGTTTCTCAACTAGGACTTTCATATACCCAGAATAGATAGATAGTTAATGTTCTAATGGATTTAGTCCAAAGTAGGGTATAGAATGCATGCTTGATTCTCTTCTGATGAGAATATAAAATATTAAATCTAATTATACAAACAATGAAAAAAAATTCTTTGCGTTCTTCAATAATTGCAGCCACAAGCATACGGATGGACAATGAAATTCTCCGTGATGAATTTCATACAAAATTCCACAGAAGTTTATAATTCTGGCGAATATGACTGCATATCAGATTTGATCAGTTTTCTTCGTTTTGAAGGGGATGACTACCTTCTACTGATGAAGGGTCCTAATTCCTAGTGGAAGAATTGCATCATGGCCCATGATGGTTCAGAAGACGCAACTTAAGCCGTCGCGACGTACCGATCATCAATCTTTTTCCGATTGGTTCGGGCGGGAAGGAGTTGCTACTTTTGGTTGATTGCTTTGCGTTTCCGAGTCATCATAATGGCATACAGAAAGTCACAATTCCAGGTCGCTGTAGCCTGGTTGGTAGAGCATCAGTCTTGTAACAGAAAGATCGCGGGTTCTGTCCTCGTCTTGTCCAAAGACCACCGTGTTGGCTAATGGCAGTTGGGGCACGTTAAATAGGTAGTGACTGCAAAGTCCTCCAAGTTCCCATAACAAAACAATTCCTCTGGGGGTACTGAATAAGAAATAAGTGGGTCTCATACTTGGATCTAAACACTGACTTGCTGACCACCCCCTAAAAAGGGTTGTGTCGCGTGTGTTTGAGCAAAGTCGTCCTTTCACCTGAACGGTACTCGTTAACAACGAAAGGTGCATACCTCTGCCTTAATCGAAAAAGCTCTGCTAATTCGGCTTGGTATGACCAAGTGACATTAGCCAACAATCGGGCCTCGAACCTGCAACCCGGCGATTCCGAAGCCGAGACCTAACTACCAGGACACCGCGACCTCTAGTGAATCAGAGGAAATGTTCTTCCAAAACTTTCTTAAATACTTAGGGCCCGATTAAAGTACGGGTATACGGGGCAGTTGCCCGGGCCCCCAAATCGAAAAATACCCTAGACAAGTTCTACGCACGGTTCTTCATTACTAAAGTAGTGAAGATGAGGAGGGGGGCCCAGGCCGGCCATGTGGGTGGGGGTGCGGTGGGTACTATGCACCCGGGCCCCATGACTGACAGTGGCCCCCACCGTGATTAAGAACTAAAACAGTGTTCTGAACATTTATAATGTTACACATACTTAAAGTCTACAAGATAGTTTCCATATAGCTGGCTGAGCATCGACTGGCGCATTTATTAGGTAAATATAGCAGTAATATCTATAAAAAGGCGGGAAATGCTCATTTATGAATAAGGAAATCCCCATCATACACGTTAAGACAGAGTGGCATGCCTGGTGCCCAAAAATCGAGGCTGAAGTTGGGTTTAAATGGACTCGTAAATCTTCAGCTATCAACTTTTGTCTATATCAAAAATAATATTTTTTTAAACCTTTACATTACCATTTACTAAATGTAATAAATTCTGAAACCTCTTTCAGCAAATTAAAATGAAATAGGGGATTATCTTCGGTCAAGCATATGGTTATAATGTTTAAACGCTCTTGCTATCTTAAGTATCGAAAAAGATATTGGAAAAATTGTAATTTTCCTGGAGTAATTAATAGCAAATGGACCCCAAAATGGTTTCTTGCACCCTGGCCCTTTCATACAGAAGTCCGGCTCTGCCCCTCCCAAAGAAGTTTGTGCCCCGTGGCCCAATTAGTTTAAATCAGGCCCTGTGTATATTCTCTAATAAAGGTGTTAGTCCCCTCCCACCACCCCGGCTAAAAAAATTCTGTGCCACGAGCAAGATACAAATTTCTGGCAAATTTTTAAGGAAATCCATTCAGTGCAAGTTTTTGTCTGTTTAATAATTTGATTTTATGAATTAATAAGTTTATAATTTCGTTCTAAAAGTGGTTTTTATAAAAAAATTTCACCTGTATAATAGTAGCATAACTAAGACCTCCACCAGATGTGATAAGGTAGGCTCTCAAAAAAAAGTAAACTCTTTATACTTTGCAATTATAAAAATTCAATTTTTTGAAATAGATAAACACTTTTTATAATCTTTTGAATCCATTTTAAAGTACCTCATAATTAAGAAATATTAGTGATTTTTTTCAAAACTTTTATTTATTTATTAGGGGGCTGAATAATAGCAGTGACATCATGTCTACATAATAATAATATTTTAAGTTGCATCCCCTGCTATTTAGCACCATCTAATTTCGTCACAGTAATAAAATATATCAGCAGAATGCTAAAGCAGGGTACGTAGTGTGAAATGGATGTTAAAATTAAGGACCTTAGCGAAAAAAATTTAGCACTTTCGCATATGCAATGAAAAAAAAAAACTAATGAATTTTCTACATAGAATTTTTTGTTTTCTTGTAATTTGTTTTTTAATTTTCTATAAAAACCATGTATACATTTTAATTTTTTTATTTTAATCTTTTATTAAAAAACAATTTGTCACATTTTGATCTATCTTTAAATGTTGAATCCAGTTTCATTTTTTATTTAAATTGGCAACATTATCTTCAGCAATAATTAATACAAAAAATTCTGAAAATGAATAGTACATTTAGTTTTTATTTTAACTTTATTTTTACATAAAAAAATCTAGATTATATAAAATATTTTCTATTCATATAAATACTTATATGAATAGAAATCATAAGCATAGAAATAAGAACGCTATTGTTAGAGCTAATTAAGTAGATAAGGAGAGAAACAGGTCCTTCTATTACTATCATAAGCCTTCCAAGGCATCAGAATAAATGAGAAGTAACAAGCGGCAACCAAATGCACAGAAGTGTCTGAAAATATTGTATAAACACCTTTAAGAATTTGTGGAAATAAATTTTGTTCCTTAAGAGGGAAATAAGTTAAATTTTATTAAATCCGTCCTTAGCGAACATCTAACATCCAAAAAGTAATTTAAGATACAACTAAATTTTAAGTCCCTGATTTCAGTGATTTAAGTGCTAGTTTCTCTCTATTAGTCAGGCAAATCTTTTCATACCTAAAAAGAAATGTCGCTAGAAAACCAAAAAAAAAAAAAAAAAAAAAATCGTATAAAAATTAGAGAAAGAAACTTATAATAAAAAGTTAATCTGAATAATAAAAGCTTCTTAAAATTCTTTCTATTTCTTTTAAAGTTTAAGTATAACACCTAGCAGAATTTTTTTTTTTTAAATAACAACTAACATTTAACAAGATTGGTTCAAAAACTGATAATTTTTAAAGAAATGAGGACAATTAAAAAAGAACACCACAAAAGAAATTAGTGAAAATTTAAGTCTTCAAAATTAAAATTTAATTTCACGGGATTTTACGTTATCGACTAAAATAATTACAATTGCAATAAATAATCGTACAGTAATATGACTTTCATAGGCCCTTCAAGAGATTGCTCAAAACAACATTTTCAGTACTCCACTTCAAGGTAAAATGAATAAAAATGCCTGAATGTAATAAATATCTTTCATGTATGCTATTCCCATTAGAGATGCATAATCCACGGTTTTTTCAATAACAAATAATTTTGCTATTGTTATTTTTAAATATCTGTTCCAAATATCTGTTATTTCAATCATATTATTAATTAATATTGAATATTAAATTTATTAATTTTAATTAAAACTTAATTAACTAATTTAAGTCATGTGTGATTGAATTAATTTATCTATTTCAGCTTACTATTTTAATTCGGTTTTTTCATAACTTTATACTTAATTTGTTTATTGAAGTAAACCATTTTCTAAAAAGATTGAATTCAAAATATATGTCATTTCTTTAAAATGTTTACTATAGTTCAATATTTCACCAATAGATGGCTCGAGCAGTGACCACAATAAACGCAATCACAACATTACGTCACAAGCAGTTAAAAATTATCTATAGTGCATTGCAAAATGAGTCAAGGTCAATATTGTTACTACGCCCTTACCTGTGAATCACAGGAAAGGGTGAAATCACCTTTCCGATAAATTTCAGTGATATGCAATTCAACGATCCGATAATTCCACGAATATCGGGTCCGTTCACTTGTAAGTCCACTCTCAGATTTCTCTTTTTCCCTTTAAGCGTTAAGGGAAGGAGCCCTCAAAGATTACACCCCCCGATGGTTCAAAGACACAAAAGAAAACTGTTTTGTGTTTCTGGGATTTTCTATCCACCTCCTGGAGGGTCAGGATCAGTCGATACTCCTTTTCTTTAGCCGAATTCCAACGATCGAAGAATCTTCAGGGTAGTTACGCGTCCCCCCCCCTGACCCCTCTTGCGGTTTTCAGAGATGTCGTCTCAGTTTTGATAGTGCAATGTCATTTTCAAGGAGTTAAACATTTGCGGTTTTCGTTGACAGTAATCTGAGATTCTTTTTATTCCCTTTCACTTACAGCATATTTTCCTATAGCCGACTTGATGAGTAAAATATTTTTTTGATACATTTTTCAGTATTTTAATGAAACTTGAAATTCAATTTATTTGAATTTATGCACTTTTGATAATTCTATCTCATTTCTGCTTTTTTATTACGAAGAATTATTAGCTTTTGTTATGAGATTTCATGGTATATTAACTTGAAAGTGATTAATTTTATGTTCATAAAGTAAAAGGACAATTTTCTTGAAGTGATTATTTCCCACTCGTTGCATCACCAAGAGGTCTTATATTCTTTTCCGTTAAATATATTTTGAAAAAAAAAATTACCGTGTAAATATTTCTTATACAAAATAATACTTTTATGGATGTAATCTTAGTAAAAGAATTTTATTTCTTTAATACAATTAGAAAGAATCATTAGATGAATGGATTATCCCAAGAATAACTAATTTCATATTCCTTTTAAGGGCTTTTTTAAATTCTTTGTAAATTATTTTGAAAAAAAAAATTCGAAAATGCTTGTTTTAAATCTAATTTCTTAGGATGGATGACATAATATAACTATGCATTGTTCTGAAATGAAATTTCTTTTACAATTGAATTTCTCCATTTCCTACATTGTTTAACATTTGCTGTATTGTTTACTTCTTTGAAGAGTCGCATATTGGACAAGATATTGCTTTCTCTTCTGCAGATTTCCCTCCCGGTAGGAACACTTATTAATTCCCAGCCACTCGAAAGCAATGTCAGTGTTGCTTCTCGCGTCGAATTTTCGATTTGTGCAAAAAATGGACCTTTCGTTTGAATTTTTTCTTTTTTTCGAATTAAAGTCTTTCTTTCTTTTATTATTCTTTTTTCGGATTAGAGTTTAGCTTAAAACAACAGATTACTATCATAAGAAAGTTGAGGAGAAAAGAATGGGGGGATGACGTTGTAAGTGAGGAAGATAAGATAACGAAATTGTTTAGAAACCCATTCCCCCCCCCTAAGTGATAAACCCCCACAGCTGGGAAGAAAGGAGAGTTAAAAAAGCCCATTTATTTTTTTAAAGTACTATTTTTTTAAGTAATCTTTTGTGGAATAGAGATAAATTTTAGAAAAGCCATACTCAGATTATTTAACCACCCAGAGGTATATATAATTTTTTCTTGATACGGTTCTGGTTGTTAATAAGTGCGGCCCATCTCGGGAATTTAAAAAAAAAATATTTAAGCGAATTAAAGCATTGTTATGATATTGGATTCTAACAATTATTCCCCGAAATTAGGGGTAAATATTTAATTCTTGAAACAAATAAACAAACAAAAGATGTGTATGTATTTGTATAATTTTTATATGGGGTGATATTATGTTTTGCTCTACTATTAAAAACTTCTATCAGTTGTCTTATGTGTCTGTGTGTGCATTTTTAAGAATAAATAGAGCTGATTTAATTTCATAGTACCGAAAAAATTGCATTATTAGAATATTTTATAACCGTTAATGAATAAAAATCTTAATTATTTGCTCTGCGTTTTTATTAATTTTTACTAACCACATTGTTTTATAATATTTACTAAAATGCTGCGAATAGTATGTTTGCTTCTTCATTAAAATAAGACCTTATTAAATATTAAAATTTTTTTTTCATTAATAACCTTATTCTACAGCTTTATTCTACAAGTTTATTGTAGAAGCGCTTAGGAGTTTAGCTTTTTTCACAATTTTTTCATAGGTTAAATTCACAGTTTTAATGTGTAGACATTTGCTTTAAGTAATCTTTCTAGTGTGATTTAAAGCATTTGAAAACATTTGAGGCAACATTCAATCGGAACTTCTAGAATATATGCAATAGCATCATATTACAAGCAACAAATACTATTATTAATAAGTATCTATCTATCATTTAAATACATTTTTTAAGACTGCTTTATTAACTCTCTTTTTTGCATAAAATCGTATAGTCTCCATAAATCTTGCATTTTAGCTTGATTAATTTTTTTTACACTAAGTCATCTAAGTTATATTTTAAATTTAAATCTACAATAATCATAATCAAGATTTGTGAATCGTATATATCTGCAGCAGTTTTTAAGACATTCTTAAAAAATTATCAATTTAAGATGTGGTTAACAATAAAATAAGATTATTCTGGTAACATTTTTTTTATTTCAAACAAAAACTTGAAAAGGCGAAAACAAAATAAAACTGCAAATATCAGAAAAATTGGTGAGGGAAAAACATATTGGTCTTCTCGTGTGTTTAGTAATTGCCTATTTAAGCGTAAGATACTGATCCTTCTTTTCAGATAGTGTTTTTTCCCGGAAGTCAAGTCATAAAAGGTGGTAAGGGGCCCAGTAACTCAGGGGAAGGGCGAATAAAGGACGGACCTCCCAAGTTCAAATCATCTGCTGATTTTCCGTAAACCTTTTATCCACACGCCGCTTTCAATCTTCAAGCATTTTGAAACGTTGCTTTGTTTCATATTTAACACACTTAAAAAAAGGGGGGGGAGGGAAAAGTGGCCGGACGAAATTTTACTTTAATTAATACTTTTCTACTGCTTTCACATTTTAAATCTTAATTCTTATAGAAAAATTGACTTTTTAATTCTATATGAAAAATTGATTTAAAAAAGTTATTCATTTAAGAAGGCATCATTTCTAACACTTCATAGTATTCCATAAACAAAAAATAATTCCAAATGTCTTACGAATCTAACTTATAAAAGAATTTCACAGTCATTGTTTTGTTTTTAATCTCCCAAATTTTTTATTAATTATTATGCAAAATCCCAATACTTTTTTTCCGTGCATTGTTGTGTAAAAGAAATTTCATTTTTTTTTCTTTTTAATTTTTTTTTAAATTTTTTTTTTTTTTTTTGAATAAACAGTACTAAGTAATAGAAATAATAAGCTTGAAAATTCACATCTCTATTTAAACTTATAAGCGAAACCGAAAATGACAGAACAAGTAAATTTTATGGCAATAACAGCGTCTTTACATATATCATTGGTCTGAAACAATTTCAGGTTTCCAACAGATATTCTCTGTAGGATTTCAAGACCAATTACTTTCTTTGGGCAGCAATCGGTTATCAATCATTGATATGCAGTTTCGTCAACTAATTGTATCAGAATTTCAGCCGATCAATGAGACATTTTCCAGTAAAAAAAATTAATAAATAATTCGATATTTTGTGCTTTTTATGACAGTCATCAAGAATGATTTAATTAATTTTGTGCTTAAAATATAAAAAAAGATTTTTAGCTTTTTGTAGTAAAAAAATGAAAAAAAAAATCTATTTATTATATTTTGCTTTAATCTTTTTTTTTTTTTTTAAATTTTTTTATTAATCATTTATTGACACCGACTAAACCAGATATTTGAAGGGCAGGTATATCTTAAATGATACTCTTTTTTTTTTTTTTGTTTAAGTTAAATTAAATTAAATTATTGTCCGATTTATTATTTAAAAAATTCTGTAAAAGAGATCCTTTTTTTATTGAAAATTATGTAGATGCCATGAGATTCATGGAGATTTCTTTTAATTAGATTACCATCTTCGATCTGGAAGGTTTCATTCTACATGTGAAACTTCTGAAAAGCTAGGAATGCGAAACCTGTGTCAAAAACGCATCGGTTTTTCAAACGAGAAGCACTGCAAACGAGTTTTTGTGTTCCCTCAAATTTACAAGAGGTCAAGAGTCCCTAAGGGTAGGACAGGCTCATTCAAGTCAAATGTTATCGCTTTCGTTTATTTGCTCTACTTCAAAGTCTAAGGGATTCTAAGAATAGTGAATGAGAAGACTGTTCTGTTTAGTCAAACCCCGACAGTTGATAACATCATTTTGCGAATCGTTTTACGGAGAATTGTTTTCTTAACTTTTGCTGGGTATTTTTAGCAAAAATTAGTCAGAAAATTGGTTGGACAGGTAAAAAAAATGTATTAGAGTCTCATAATTGGCCATTTAGATATCAATTATCCAGGCCCTAAAACATCTCGTAGCTGTTTTATCAGAATTCAATATTGTTTATAATCATTATTCTCTATTAAAAAATAATTACATTTTCGTTTTTAAATGAAGTAATGAAATATACAACTCAAAACCTTATGAATTGTACCAATGTAAATGCATATCAAATATATTTATCCAGAATTTATTTTTGTTGCATACTTTTCTAGTGATTTTAAAATCTTAATACAACTTAAAACAATCGACATTTTACCGCAATTTTTTCTCTCGTTTATTTCCACCACTTTTAAAATATTATGCAAGGGTATTTTATTCCACATAAATTTAGGTAAGTTTATAATGTCTAAAATTTTCTTTTAAAAAGTACGGAGAGCAGGTGATCATTGATGACATATCTATTGGTCAAAATTTTAAATATAAACTAAAAATTTGCAGAATCGGTTGTAAGTGAACACGATACCTAAAAACAAAAGCAACTAGATAAGTTAAATATATCCTGTAATTTTATCAAAATATATAATTGTATTAAATTTTTTAATATAATTTGTAAAAGGAGTGATTATCCGTCAGTCTGTCTATTCATGAGAGTTTGATTAATCATTTAAAAAAATGGATAAATGAAATTGCTTTGCTTTGACATCATTATTACAAACATGTATCCAATTTTCGCTCCAATCTAATTGGATAGGAAGATGTGCTTCATGCATACTTGATTCTATTTAACAGTATAAAGAAATACGGATACGCTGCACTGCATAAACATAACCATAAGAGAAAGTAGAGAGGTAAACACTATCATTGATCTTTACCTTAATTGCAAAGATAAATGGTAATATTAGACTGTTAGATTGCTTTTAATTATTATAATAAAGTACTGATAAAAATTGCTTTCCAGTTTGGAACCTGCAAATTTTAAGGTTGTTACTGCCCCTGTTACTACTTATATGTGCAGTTGTAGTTTCGTTTCATAAGTAACACCCCTATCAGTAATAAAATATGAGTGAAGTAATATATAATTCTTTATTTGATACGAGTAAACAACAGATTGTTATTTCAAGGCATAATTATGAATGCTATACTTTTGAATATTCAAAAGTAAATTATTGCCCACGCATCTTTGAAGCATTTATCTGGATTATTTTGCATTAGAATGTACATAGAGACATGGAATTATAACTCCTGCTGCACTTTACACAAGATACATCTATCTCACTTATTCACACAGTTTTATCCTTTAATGAATATTCTCATTTGCAAATCAACAAAAAAATGCTTCAAAATATTGTAAAATAAATACAGAATCTTTGAAATTCCTTTTTTTAGAAAAAAAGATTTTATAAATCTGTTGCTTTATCTAAGAAATATATGTTCTTTGATAAACTTTTTAAAAAAAGAGTTTACGGTGTTAAAGACTTTTGCGATGTTACCAGTCTCTTAACGTTCCTAACAAAATTAATCAAAAATTCAATTCAATTTATTGATAAAATTGATGTTATGTAAACAAAAGTATTGATATATACATGACGCCAGCATTTAGATTTTCT
>JAPMOQ010038724.1:244902-286839 GCA_026543055.1 Argiope trifasciata
AAAAAAAAAGAGTTCAATTAGCACTATCTTAACATAAATTGAAATAAAACCCTTGTATCCCTTCACCGAATGCATCTCTATCTTCGGTTTTCTTTTTCTTTCTTTAATATCCAGTAAACAAAGATTTATTACTGTTTTCGCTTTATCGCATTTATCGTCTGCGGAAACAAAGAATCTCTTTGTATATCAGGTGAAAATTTAAGCACTTTTAAGGACCCCTTTCCAAGATTAAACACTTTTAAGGTGCTTGAAAATGGTTTTCAAATTTAAGCACTTTTTAAGTTTTTCACGACGCTACGCATCCTGTAAAGAGAAGAATATATTACTGTGCATGAAATAAAACAAATTTATAAAAAAGGTATAATAATTCAAATAAGTTATTGCACAAATTTAAGAAAATGCTCTTTTATAGAGTAAATTAACATGCAAATGTTTCGTAAAAAAAGAGTGTAAATAAAATTGTCTCTTTAATTCCGAAAAAAAGTTCCTCCGAAAAATTAGTGAATTACAAAACTATAAAAAAATGAGGACTGAAATTTATCTTTCGACATGATTGACTTTACACACATATCCTAAATTATAAAATCTTCAATCTCGCTTTGTATTAGATTTATTACAAAGAACACACTTTTCATGAAAATTTTCATACTTTTGATGAGTAAATTTTTTTTAAACATCATTTGTAGCAATTTCTTGAAATTTTAAGCACCTGCACATTCTATTTAGTTTTTAATATTATTAAGAACACATTTCACATGCGTCATTTTTTAAAGTTGTTCAGATAACATTGATATCGGATGTTGGAATTAAGAGCAATACATTAGTGGTGTGTAGAGTGCAATGATGTTTCCACGAGTTCTATATATTGACGATATAAATCTTTCTTTTGAAAAATATTTTCTAAAAAGCATTCTTTTGAATGCATGTGCTTAAACTGTTTATGCATTGTAATGTTTAAATTTTGAATTATTTTGTAACTAATCTTTTTTATGCAATAATAAAATTTAATCTGTTTGAAGTCACTTTTTTTATTATTTAAGAGATTGCATTAAATGTATTAATCAGTGTGAGTCCAAAAACATTGAAACAGCAAATAAAATTCACAAATGCAATTTTTTAAATTAACCTTTTCCCCCCAACATTTTTTCTGAATTCAAGCAAACCTTCAAAACTCTTGATCAATTTAATCTTAGCAAGATCTTGAAAGTAAATTTAGAAAATGCAATAGAAATATAAAAAATCCTGATTGGAAAAAGAAAATAAATTCAAGATAATTTTGAATTTCTAACTGTTCTTCAACTGAGAAATCATTTAACATGCAATTTTGAAATGAACTTAGAAAATAAGCTATTAAAATTGTTTCCAGATCAACAATAATTGCTTTATGGCATATAAATTGAAAGAATTAAAATTTAATAGATTTATAATGTATTATATTTTAGTTCAAGAACCAAGCATATCTTAATATTTCTAGTTAAATTAAATAAACAAAAATGAAAAAAATTGGCTATTTATAAATGCAAAGCAGTCATAAAGCCTTACCTTGATCACAAAAAAAAAAATAACTCATAGCTTGGATATTTCTATTTCGGTATATTTTAAAGAAGTTCATAAAATTTTTAATAAAGCCACTTAATATCAATAAATTTCCTTGAGAATATTCTTGATAATTCAAAGAGTTCCCATTCCAACAGTCACCAAGAATTATTTAACATTTTGGCTCTCACGTTAGATACAGCATCTGTGCTAACTTTAAATATATTAACAACCTTAACTGGATTCAAACCATATCCAACATAGTTACAAAATTAACACTGAACAGTAGTAGCCAGTCTAAATCAATAGAACCAAAGAACACACTGAAGTTTTTAATTCGTCAATGACATTTTGGTAACAATTGAATGTAAAATTCCTATTTCTACATCATTAGTTTTATCTGTTGGACTAAAAAAAATTCAAGATCAAGATAATTTCATAGAAAAAATTTCACAATTTTATTTTTAACAGTTCTTTAATAATTATTTGTTGTAATCACAGATATATCCTGTATTATTTCCATCATAAAAGTTCACAAAAGATATTCAATTGATTATTAAAGCAAATGTAACAAAACTATTAAAAAATTAATAAAATGCACATATAACTAGTAATTACATTTACTTTGTTATAATTTGTTTGAAAACATTAATTCACACTTGTAAATGCATCACACAATTCAAAATACTTGCTACTATTTACATTTTAATAGCTCTAGTATATATTTCAGAAGCTTTAGTAGTAACTTTGGAACAATTACATGTTTCATATAAAACTACACTTAAAGTAAAAGTAAAGAAATAATTAATATACATTAAAAAAAATACTATTCATATTTATCTAAGAACAAAAGTATAATAAAGTAATCATGTTTCAAAAAAAATCTAGCCAGAAAACTTCATATCATCCTAAAGAGAATTGAAAATTGGTTTTATTTTAAAATTCTACTGCTTCAATATTATCAAAACACCATAATTTTCTACTTGTAGACATTTATGGCAACAGAATTAGAATGTGATTCATCTCTTCTAATAATAATGGAGAATGTGTATCTTTGTGTTGATGTTCTATAAGGCATTCCATTTAAACGTAGACATAAAGTACACTTCAGAGGAGTTTTTGAGAGAAATTTAATTAACCAAAAATTAAAAAAGATTTTAGCATTTTTCAACAATAACTCCCAAAAACACTATGTGATAAAAATCCAATTCTGATGCAATTTTAAAATTCCAAAAATCCTTTTCTTGATAAAAATTTAGTACAGCAAATTTTTCCTGAATGTTGTCATTTTTTTTTAAATAAATGTTTCTTAAATTTTTTTAACAGATTTAAATTATTCCGAAGAAATTTAAAATGCTTTCATCGGTTATTAAAATAATTTTAGATGTACACAATATATTTGTGTACATGTATACCCAAATATATTGGTATTCTGCTCGAATTTAGCAATAAGCAGACATGTTCCACTTGGGGACCGAAAACACAGTTAATAATCTGTAGGTACTGGATTACATTCTTTTCAATTATACTAATAAAAATGCAATTCAGTTTATTTTCTTCATTTTTAATTGAATGCCCATTGATTTTGATTCATTCTATAGGAATGCAAAATAAGTTTATATTTACATTAAAAGGAATTTCACAGTTAAAAGAATTGCTTTTCTTCAACCCCAAAAAAGCAAAACATTAGCTCATTTATTTTTAACAGCTATAATTGTAAAAGCTTTCTCTTTCACAGATAAGAAATTCTAAGGTTTCCTTTTATCCAAAAGAAAGAAATATATAAATGGTCAGGATGAATTTGTAAAAAATTTATATTTTTAATGAAATTCTATAAGATGAGAAATTATGTAATGAGCTAGTTATTTAACATTAATAACCAGTTAAATATTAAATTCATGTCGGCAGTTTTGAAAAGAAATAAGCTATTTCAGATAATATAGACAAGAAAACAATACAAATCATAACTGATAACTTTGATTTTTAATAGTAGTAGAATTTCATATATATCAGTCAATATCTATCAATCTTATAATATGAACTTACTAATAAAATTAAAAAAAAGCTCAAATAAGTGAAGACTATCAATCACAGCCTAATATGACTGCAGTCTCATTTTAATTTCATAAAAGTTGTAAAATCTCTCAAGCATAACGATTTAATTCCTGAACCACTTATATTAAGTATTTAAGAGATGTTGGTTCAGTTTTTAAATTTCTTAATGAAGAAAATATATTTTTTAAGCTTGGAAAATATAGTCAGAAAACATATTTAATATGTATATAATTCATTAAAAACAATCATGTAAACAAAATTTCAAGATCTAAATACTAACCAGGCAAGATGTTTTAAAGAATTTATTCCTCTATATTAATTAATATTATATTTAAAACCATAAACCAAAGTTTTAAAAAAATCCTCAGATTTCATCTCAGGCTTTTAAGATTATTTTTTTAACTGCTAAAATAAATATGGATTAAAAGTTTGGGTAAGAAAAGCAAAAATAATTGTGATTATATTGCAATAAACTAATTGAAAACATTCATCAGCACTGCATGATTCAAGAAAAATTTAATTTCAAATTATAGAAAATTAAAAAAAAAACTTTGTCATAATAATAAGAATTGCGTATAATTTATACTTGGAATTTAAAATCATTTTAATAAATCTGGGGCATTTCAGGAATATTTGCTTATTACTCATTGTGTGATCAACAGATTTAATAAAAATTAATAAATGCAAAAAAAAGTTATCAAAAAAATGTATTTTATTTTTTTCCTAGTTATAACACTTGATAAAACTACAACTGTATAGAATACTTAAAAATAGCCTAATATGTACGTTATTTTTTGGTCTTTAGTAGTTTTAAAGTAGAACAAATTGTAATCAATCAAATACTACAGAACAGATCTCCTTTTCAGTAATAAATCCATTTTCTATAAAAATTTATTAAGAAAAACAAATATTACAAAAAATACAAAATTTTATTTAAAAAAAAAAAAGAGTGTTAAACACAAACTTTTTTTTTTTTTTCATTAAATAGTTCATTCAGAGATAAATTTGTATTTAATTTTTTTTAATAAAATGTGCATTAAAATATCTATATGCACTATTTTGAAACCTTTATCAGAAAATTCCAATGAAATGATAATACATAGAATAAAACAATATACTTGATTAATTTTGCAATGACATAAAAATAAAGGACAAAAAAAAAAGACAATCCCCCTCCCCTTCCAAGGAGCCAGTTTCATAATTTTAACAAAATATATTCATATATTTCTTATGACTTATTATTACATTTGACAACTATATGAAGCAAGTTGCTAAAATATTAATTTTTGATTGATTTAAGAATATTCTCTCTTTTTTTTTTTTATTTATTAACCAAGTGGATAGACAACACTAAAATCAATCTCTGAAAAGAGAAAAAAAATATATATTTTCTTGACTGTTCTTCTCTAATCAATCAGTGACACATTTGAAACTACAAAATTTATAAAATATTCAGTAACATATCTTAAATCAGTAAAATTCCATTTTAACTGCAATCGAAAAGTATCAAAAAAATTATGCCAAATTATTTTTCTTGGCATTTTTTGGTTGCTTTTAAAACCAACAATTACCCTTAAATTTTAGCCTTTTATTAAACAAATTTGAAAATATAATTAAAAATATTATGATAAATTTTATTTTAAAATACACTGAATTTCATAAAATGGAAAATTTAAACTACCCAACCCTTTTTTTTTCTATCAGTGAAATTAATTTATTGTTGAATGTGACAATTAATTAAAGATTAAATTTTCACTAGATTAATTAAGTCTTAAAATCTTCTTAACTGAGCTCCTGCATTCTAGATATAAATTTGATAGATATAATCTTCAAAATTCACATCTATTTATCACAACAGAAAAATAACGAAAATTATGTTGGCAGTTGGCAGAAAACATGATTTTTGAACTAATGCTTAATGTAAGGACGACATATTTAAACAAATCATTTATTGATCAAGATAACCAGGCATAAAACACAATATTTTAAATACTATTATATATTAATAATCAAATATAAAGGAGCTTCATATAATAAAGCAGTGCTAATCACTAGTTTATTTTTTCAATTAAATCTTAAACATCATGAATTCCTAAAAGAACTTAAGAAATATAAATGTATTTTTGCTCAGTTATAAATTTACAAAAGATTGTGATAAAATTATAAAATACATTATTACAATTTGCATTAAGTAATTCAAAAGTCATTGGTTTGAAATAAAAAAAATATGTTCACAATTATCTTTTGTGTATAAAACTAAATTATTATGACCAACTATACAATTTTCCAAAAGAGAATTTCAAGCTTCAACGGTTTATCTTGACTTATAAAATAAATTACTTTCTTAACAGTTCAATATTGTTGATGTATATATACAGATATAAATATATTAAAAGAATATCTCTACATATTAATTATAAACAATACTTGTATTTTATAAGCCACGGTTTTGCTTGGCAATTTTTAGATTAGGCCAAAACTGCAATATTCCACTATACATAATACAACCTTCATGGCAATATATCTCAGTTGTTTGATGATAAAATCTATAAACTACAATAAAAGATATAAATGACTAAAAAATAAAAATTAGTCCGATTCATCACTATCTGATAAAACCCGAGCCCTTTTTCTTATTGTTTGTAACGGTACAGTTTCTTGAACCGCATCAGAACCAATTTCAGCTCCACCAAAATCGAAAGTTTTTGCACTTAGTGAACTTAATGATGAAACTTTGAAATCTGATTTCAATAAAGATTCATCATTTGATTCCTCACTATCACTAATCTGGAATCTTTTCCTTTTCATGTTAGTTGTCACTGTATAATCATCTAAATCACTTTTCATTCCAAGCCTATCATTAGAATTAAGAGGTAGTAGATTACCACTCTCAGTCAGTCCATTTGAAGGTCCAAAATCCTTTACCAAATTTTCAAATGCTTGTTCATTTGTGTGTTTGTTAGGAAAAGCCTCTTTATGAGAAGAATGGTTAGATATGTTGTTATGTAAATGTAAAGTTTCATCGTCAGAAGAATCTGACACAATTCTACAGCTCTTTTTCTTTTCAATGCCATTTTTATGATGAGCAGTACTATCTACTTCATCTGAATTTACTAGTATTGTATCTTTTTCTTTAGGCACTCTACTGGAATTGTCTTCATTAAGATAATCTTGCAATTCACGTAAAATCATCTCGTCATCTGATGATTCTGAATTATTTGCTAATTTGTTTTTAATATTACTTGGCCCATCATCATGCTGCATTCTACTTGTTTTTAAGAGTGAATTTAAAGGTAAAGTTTCATCTTCTGAAGATGTATTTAAGCTTGATTTCTTTTTATTTTTACTCTTTTGTGGTTTTAAATCAAAACTTGATTTGTCATTAACTTTCTTATTTACTGATGACAAATTTACTTTTGATGTTCTTTTCTTTCTCACTTCTTTTTTGTCATTAATCAAACCAATTTCCAATAATTTTTCTATTATACTGTCTTTTGACCGTTTTACTGTTTTCTCATTGATAATATTTCCAATAATATCATTAGAATCTTTATGTTTTTCAAACAAATCCCGTAGCTCAAATATTTCTTGTTCTTCCCAAATTTTAGGAGCTCGTTTTCTTTTTTCTGTACTGTTAGTTTTTGTAAAAACATTTTTATGATTTTTTTCTCCAGAATATGATTTTTTACTTACTTTGGAATTTTTGTCACCTCCAATATGAGCATGATCGTCATCATCAGAATCCGACATAATTTGTCTCACTTTCTTTTTATTCACTATACTGGGAGGTAAATTTTCAGAATTAGAAATTGATGACAATAAAGCATCTTCATCTTCTGAGCTATTGTTTGCATTAACCACTGAACTATTTAGACCCAAAAGTTTAGATATTCGTTTCTTTCTTAGTTCTTTCTTGTCCTTAACCAAATTCAACTCTAAGAGCTTTTCAATTATACTTTGCTTTGATCTTTTCACAGTTAGAGAGTTCATTATCTTATCCATTATATTATCTGAACCTTGATGCTGGTTAAATAAAGCACTCAATTCCATTATTTCTGGCTCTTGCCACAATTCAGATACCTTTTTATTTCGAATTTCTTTCTTAATATTGTGCTTCAAACCTTTCTTTACTTCAGATATTGATAAAGTGTCATGATTTTCTGAGTCCAAATTTGAAGCATCATGATTTTCTGAGCGTTCCATTTCTAAAATTTTGAAGAAATTTTCATCTGCATCATTATCTGAAGAATCACCAGTGGCATTTTTCTGAATAACTCCCTGTTCTACAGAAAAATCTTGGTATTCTTCTAAGTCACTATTTTCACCTGAATCTATTATATCATCATCTGAAATGGAATCATTGTCATCCATAGCATTCTTTGGTTTTTTAGATTTCTTTTTGAATGTTTGTGATCGATCCTGAATAAGATTTAATTCTAACAATTTTTCCACCACTGCCTTTCTTGATCGTTTTATTGACAGCCCCTTCAAAATATCGTCCATCATGTCATAAGCCATCTTATGTTTCTCATAAAGATGACGCAGTTCATTATATTCATCTTCTGTCCAATCTTTTCGCAAATGTGGTTTTAGATCTTTGGCTTTTTGTATAAGTCCTAATCGTTTCAGAGCCAAAATAACTTGATTTTTTGTCCTTCTCTTATCCTCCATATTAGCAAGAATTATGTCAGCCACATCTTGACCTTCAATATATATATCCTTATTCTCGTCATAAAGCTGTTTCAGTTCTTCATCTTCTTCTTCAGTCCATATAAGTTTCTTAGATGAAGGAAGAGGCTTGCCATAACCTTCCTCTAGTTCATATGCTTCCTTACAGCCTTTCCAAAACAAAAGTTCAACAAAAATCTTCTTATTCTTTTCAGCAATTTCAAAAAATTTAGTTAAAATAAATTTTGCAAATCTAGAAAATTCTTTAATAATTGGATTGTGAGAAACATCTGGATCTTCAAATATTTTCTGAAATGTTATAAATAAAGATGCTTGGAAAAATAAAGCATACATTTTACAATCCCAAGCTATTTTGTGTATCAGTTTAATCAAACAAGTGTTTGTTCTAGAAGTATTTGATCGATAATTCTTTAAAAGTAAACAGCATGGTATTACGACTTTAGCTGAAGCAAACTTTTTGTAAATTTCTTGTACATCCAATCTCTGCTCCATAACTGCAGGTGTAGATTCTGCTTCTTCATCAGTCTCCTCAAATTCTTCTTCAGGAACACTATTCTGTTGCTGAGGATTTTCTAATTCTGACATGAATATCTCTCTTAAAACATCAAATTCATCCTCAGATTCAATTTCAGTTACACCAAAAGAGTCACCTTCAGGCCAAAGCTCCCGTGCAGATCGTAATAAACCAACAGCTTGCTCAACTTCCTTAGATAAAAGAGCTTCTCGTACTTTATAAACTGCATTAACCTTCTGCTCTTCAAAACTCAACTGAGATGCACCATCAAATGGTGAAATATCAGTGGGAATATCTAGCCTACCTTGTACAGCAGCAGATAAATTACCTGCAATATCAGCCCACTTATCTTCTAAATTTTCATTGTTGCCAGGCTGCTCAAGTACAGCATTTGCTTTCTTTCGCCTCTTCACTTTCCGCTTCTTTTTTTGCACAATTATTTCAGAATGACGCTTTGAATGATTTTCTAGCATCTTCAGAAACATGTAACAACTTTCTATAAGTTCTGATAAGTATGTTAAGGAAAACTTTACTTCATCAAAATGATATAGCAAAGATAAAAGCATTTCTCGATATTCAATAACATAAAATACATTACGAACTATATTATCAGCAATGTCTTGAATATTTTTCTCAGTAGACTTTGTCATGGTAAAAACAGTTTCAAGTAATTCTCTGTAAGCACTGACACCCAAACACATGCGTCTAGACCAAATTTTAGCCCTAGACTTTTCAGTGAGCATCATTTCTTGGTAATTAGTTATCTGAGTTTGTATATGGTGAAACATTTGCAAGGATATAGTTTCACTTACTAATGCTGGAAGGAATTTATACAACCGATTAAACTTCATAAAATATTCAGTAGCCCAAAGATAATAAGAATCATCATGATCAGCTGAGCCCCTACGAAGCAGTTCACGCTTTATGGCAGCCATAAGCTTATTATAAGTTTTTAAAAAAGCTTTACAAAAATTTTTTAGAAACAATCTAATACTTAATGTAGAACGTCTTGTAATGCTTTTTTCTTTAAAAGGCAATCTATTTTTAGGTGTTCTTTTGGCATTTTTCTTCGCATCAAACTTCAAATCATCCAAATCTGTTATTAATTTATGTGCTATACAATCATTATCACTCAGTGATTTAAAATTTTTTACACGATAAACTCCATTAAATCTTGAAGCAATCATTGACTGGACCTTTTTTAGTTTCATATTCTGTTCACGTTCACGCATTGCCATTAAGTCTTGTGCATCTTTCTCTTTTTCTGCTTCAGTTCTTACTTCACAAGTGGAAGCCAGCATTTCAGGAGAATGTTCACAAAGCATTAAAGATATTATTTCAATTACATGCAAACAATATTTATATTCATCTTCATTAGCACATAAATACAATATTATAGTATCTATTTTTGAATGATGGAGATTCCATAAAATTTTGTCTTGAGGACTAAGATTGTCATCAGTTTGAAATGATGTAAGTTCATCAGAAGGTACATGCAAAATATTACGTATAACAATCAAAATTCTCTCAATAAATAAATTGTCTTCTTCACTTCTTTCAATCGGCCTCAGTGCAATTCGTCTTTCTAAATGTTCATACAGAACTGTCCAAATGTCTAATTCATAAAAAACTTTTTTGTAATTCTGAAGATAACTCACTAATTCAAGATACACATTGTGAGAAGCTTTGTCTACTGGAATTTCTTCGTTAAAAAGTAATATCGCTGGACTAGTAAGAGCTACTAACAATCTTAGAGCAAAATCGAAAATATCCTTCTCATCCTTATAACGTTTAAGAATGGGTAAAATATCAGTCTCAATCAAATGATTAGAGCCAAGAAAGCGCAGAACAGTATGATTTTCATCTGGCTTTCGAAGAAACTGCAATAAATCTCTCAGGCATTCTAAACAGTCTGTTCCTTTTTCGTATACACCTCTTACTTCACTACCTAATGCATTACAAGTACTAAGGATTTCCGCTTCAGTATATTTATCCATTACCATCGCCATTCTTTTCTTTTAAGAATTGCCTATAAAAAGTTATAGCACAGTTTACATTCGTAAAAGAAATTGAATATTTTCTTCAATATAAAAAATTATCAACGACAATCCCAACACAATCAATAATATCACCCATGATAAATGAAGCTAAAATAAACAAATCTTTCGCGGATAAAATAAACCGCCAAATTTCGTATTGCCATTAATATTTGGGTAATTCGTCATTTAAGGGAAAGTCGCCCTAATAGCAACACGATCAATGAAAAACTATCAAATTTAGATTATCTAATTTTCATTGAACTATTATTTTATATAGCTCAAAATTTAAGGGTTTTTTATATTTTTTCATTTTATATCTCTCTCATGCATGGGTTTTTTTGAAGTTATTTTTATAAAATGGTTAAAACTTCTACTTCCATTTTATAAGCTAAATCGTTTGGCAAGTGGCGATTGTGTTTGTGTTGTGATATGAGTTACTTGTTCGTTTCGACTTCCGTTATGTTTGAAATAATTTTGAAAATTGATTGAAATAACATTTTAAAGCAAAAATACTAATCAAAAACGATAATATGGCCAGAAAAAGAGGTAGATTGAGTGAAGAAGAATGCCCTGAGCCTCAAAACATTGAAGTTGATGCTGATGATATTTTTCCCGCCGGAGACATCCATGAACATGAAGCTTTGGATTTTCATGTTGAAGACCAAGGCTTTCGTGGTATTAGAAATAAACGTAGACGAGTTGTTGGAGGCAGAGGACGAGGAGGGGCCCGAGGTCGTGGTGGGAGAGGAGGCCGAAGAACCGTTCAAGAATCGCCAACTGATGATCCCAATAGTTTGTTTGAAGTTGTGAAACAAGGTAGGAGTGCCTTGCAGTGTGTTGTAGATGATTGGATTGAAGCTTATAAACAAGATCGTGACATAGCATTGCTTGATTTAATGCAATTTTTTATTCAGTGTGCTGGGTGTAAAGGTCGTATAACACCACAGATGCAAGCAACAATGGAACATGCACAAATCATTCGTAAAATGACCGAAGAATTTGAAGAAGAAAGTGGTGATTATCCTCTTATCATGAGTGGACCTCAGTGGAAGAAATTCCGAACCAATTTTTGTGAATTTGTGCAAGTCATGGTACGGCAATGCCAGTATAGCATTATTTATGATCAGTATTTGATGGACAATGTCATTTCATTATTAACAGGATTATCTGATTCACAGGTACGAGCATTCCGTCACACAGCTACTTTGGCTGCAATGAAATTAATGACAGCTCTTGTCGATGTGGCATTAAATTTAAGTATCAATTTGGATAATACCCAGCGTCAGTATGAAGCAGAACGTCAGAAAAATAGAGATAAAAGAGCTACAGAAAGATTAGAGATGTTGCTAAGCAAAAGACAAGAACTTGAAGAGAATATGGAGGAAATTAAAAACATGCTGACCTACATGTTTAAAAGTGTGTTTGTACATAGGTACAGAGACACTCTTCCAGAAATTCGTTCTATTTGTATGTATGAAATTGGCCAGTGGATGAAGAAATTTCATCAGCATTTCCTAGATGACAGCTATCTAAAATATATTGGTTGGACTCTTCACGACAAAGTTGGAGATGTCCGCTTAAAGTGCTTACAAGCTTTGTTACCTTTGTATGGAGCTGAAGAACTCACAAGCAAAATGGAATTATTTACTAATAAATTTAAGGACCGTATAGTTGCTATGACTTTAGATAAGGAGTATGATGTTGCAGTTCATGCTGTTAAGCTGGTGATTAGTATTCATAAGTATCATAGAGATATTCTGACAGATAAAGATTGTGAGCATGTATATGAGTTGGTGTATTCTTCTCACAGAGCAGTTGCACAAGCAGCTGGTGAGTTTTTGAATGAGAGATTGTTTCAACCTGATGAAGAAGCTGTGCAAGGTTTGAGAACCAAAAGAGGCAAAAAACGGTCTATTAATACTCCCTTAATTAGAGATCTTGTCCAGTTTTTTATTGAGAGTGAATTGCATGAACATGGTGCGTATTTAGTTGATAGTTTGATTGAAAGTAATCCAATGATGAAAGATTGGGAATGCATGACAGATTTGTTGTTGGAAGAACCTGGACCACAAGAAGAACCTCTTGATGATCGACAGGAGACATCACTTATTGAGATTATGGTGTGCTGTGTTAAACAAGCTGCCACAGGAGAGCCACCAGTAGGTAGAGGTCCTAACAGGAAACAGCCTTCTGTAAAGGAATTGAAACAAGTGTCTGATGATAGAATTAAACTGACTGAACATTTTATAATGACTTTACCTTCTCTTTTAGCAAAATATCTTGCTGATGCTGAAAAAATTGCAAATTTAATGCTTATACCTCAATATTTTGAATTAGAAATATATACCACCAGTCGTCAAGAGAAAAATTTAGACAGTTTGCTGAAACTGATTCATGACATTGTTGAACGTCACAATGATACTGATGTTTTGGAAGCTTGCGCCAAAACTTACGAAGTTCTTTGTAATGAAGAACTTGCTATCCACTCTAGGTAAATTTTAGTTAAATTATTTTCTTTTTATGAAAATTATTTTAAATCCATTTTGTTTTTAAATACTTGAAAATCTAATTGTTATCTATTAACTGTGTCTGTATATTATTTAAAATCATCTGCCCTATAAATATTGCTTAAATAGAATTAAATTGAAGTTAATGTAAATTCAATTAAGTTGCTAATTTTATTACAGAAATTTTTTTTAATAAGTTTCTCAGTTGGTATCATTCAAAAGATGTATTTTAAAGAAGAAAAATGATTCTCGAAAAAATCCAAGTTAGCGATGAATAATTTGGCCATTTTTGTTATATATTTAGAACAACATATTATCAATTAGAATACAGAAAGAATGAACTTTTATTTATTAATTTATAAAAACTGCATTTACACTTGAGAAATTGAAGTCTCATCAGGGAAACTATTATAAAAAATGTTTAAAAAGCTAGTTTTTAATTTAACTTTAATTTATTTGTGCTTTTTGTTCATGTTATCTTCAATTGACAACAAATATCGTGGTCAAATTAATCTTCTAATTTTATTAATACAGTATAAGATATTTGTATATTAGTAACCTACATTCATTATTTACTTAAGTATTTTTAATCTATTATTGGTTTTAAAAGTGTGCGAGTAGTTCTTTTAAACTTTCATAAATACTGATCATTTGATATATATATATACTTTAATTTTATTTATCAAACACAATTTTTCCCCTTATTTCTGTTTGATAATGAAACTATAATTATTATAAAATCTATTTCTTAGATGTGCTGTAGCCAGAGGAACCCTGGTTGACTCATTAGTTCACAAATACAAGCAAGCATCAAGCGATTATATGCAAGCTGGTGAAGAAGTAGATGAAGATGAAATATTCACTGTAACATCTGCAATGAAAAAGGTTTCCATATTTTACAGCTGTCATAATTTAGGGCCATGGAGTATATGGGATAATATCTATGACTTTTGGGTCAAAGGAGCTATACAAGACAAAGGCCTACCAGAAGAAGTGGTTAAGTATGCCATGTCCTGTTGCTCTATGGGAATAATGTGGGATTTGGCTATGTTAGATGATACCAGTCCTTTGCCAGTTGCCGTTGCAAGTCTTCGCAATAGATTGAAAGACTTTGTTGATACCATGAGAGATTTACTGAGTCACCCTGTTGATACCTTAGAAGAGGCAGCTTTTGTTATCATATGTGACCTCCTAATTGTGTTCTGCAAGCAATTAGCTGAAAATACTGGATTAACTCCCCTTGTTTATGAACCTGATAGAGTGCTTCAGATACAGTTGAGTTCATTTGTGCAAAAGAAGGTTTGTAATTTGTTTTAAAATTTCTTTTGTTAAACTGATATTCACAGTCATATAGATTTTATTGTGGATTTTTTTTTTTTTTTTTTCAATTTTTATTTGTCTAGTATTCTTTGCGTGCAAAATATGAATAAATAAACTTTCCCTTAAATTAAATTTATTGTATTTTATTTTTTATAAGAGATTAACAGTTTCAAATCAGTTATATCAATTTTATTATTGTGAATTAATTTTTCAAAATACAATATTCCTTAAGCATTAGCTGTACAATTGACCTTTTGTGCATCACCCAGTTGGTTTATTTGGTTTATTGTTCACAAAAAAAAAAACTAAAAATCAAAATGCATTATCATTCCCATATGAGGATTCACAAATTCCCCCCCCCCATTTTTAAGTCATTTTTCCTTAACATTTTAGAAATTTGCATATTATACAATTATTTTTCAGTGGTCTGTACTTTTATTGATTTTACTTAGTGTAATTAAGTATAATTGTCAGTTATACTTAGTAATTTAGCATAATTCAGCAAAATATTTTTCTTTAATTATTATACTACTATATTCGGTAAGTAAATTAAAGTGAATTAATTATACATGTCTCTGCTCTTATAATTTTCATAGATGTTTTTTTTTTTTAACTTTAGAATCATTTTAACATATTTGAAATTTATTTTAATATAAAGAAAAAAAAATTTCTTTGTTTCATAGGTATTTATTGAAGATGAAGATGATGATCAAGATGAACATACAAAGATTGAAGAACTGCACAAGAGACGTAACTTTTTAGCCTCGTTTTGTAAATTAATTGTATATAACATCATCAGTGTGAAACAAGGAGCAGACATTTTTAAACATTATGTGAAGTTTTATAATGATTATGGAGATATAATTAAAGCAACTTTAGGGAAAGCTCGAGAAATCAATAAGGTGAATTGTGCAAAAACCATGGCAATGGCTCTCACATCCCTTTTCACAGATCTGAGGAATGCAACCCCCAGTGGGCAAATTAATCGTCAGGATGAAAA
Organism: Argiope trifasciata; assembly: GCA_026543055.1. NCBI lineage: Eukaryota > Metazoa > Arthropoda > Arachnida > Araneae > Araneidae > Argiope > Argiope trifasciata. The sequence goes on from JAPMOQ010038724.1 coordinate 260,563, forward strand.
TTTTCTTGCTATTAAAGAATTGGCTAAACGATTTGCTCTGTCATTCGGATTGGATCAAGTAAGTAAATCTCACAAGCAAATTATTATATTTTTTAACTCTTAAGATAGCTTGATAGATTTTGTTTTTAAATCTGTATGTTAAGAAAAAGAATTGATTATTCTTATCTTTACATCAAAGCATTTGTGTTATCTTATTCAATTCTATCAACCAAAATTCAACTATTAGATAAAGTATTGAAAATATTTTAAACATAAGGTGGGTGGAGTTTTAAATTGTTTTGCAACCAAAATTGATTGAGTTATGAATTGAATATGAATAAATTGTTTCAAATTGTTATTGGTCACTTTTTGATCTCAGAAGAGTAAATTTATTTTGTTTAAAATGTTATTGTATCAATAATATTTTACTAAATATGTTTAATAAGACTTGAAGAATGTTATATATATAAACTGTACTTTTATTGAATTAAAACTATAATTCTGTCGATCATTTAAAGCACTTTTCAAAATGGGAATATATGTCCATCTCTAATGATTTACTCTGCTGCAGATTTTGACAAACTGTTAATAACCCTCAAAATGATGAGTAATTTACAGTCTGTGGGGGGACTTTTAATGTGAATAATTTGAATTTTTTTCATTTAATTGTCTCTTAAAAAATATTACAATTGTGAGATTTTAAGAAAGAAAGATATCTCAACATGAATGATATGCTTATAAATGGAACATGATAAACAGGAGTGTGTGTGTGCATGCTTGGAAGTTTAATATAAGAAAATTTATTACAATATCAAACTTTTAAATCAAATTTCTAAAACTGGTAATTCATAAATCAGTTAGAAGGAATAAAATATTTCTATCAAAGAAATTTAACCAAAAAACTATTTTGTAATTACATTATATGAATAACATTACATTAAACTGAAAGTACTTGCTTTGAAACTCTCAAGAAAATTTAAATATATCAAGAACTTAAAATTTATTATTATTGCCATTAAATATTTAATGTCACAAATTATTGGTTTGTTGCTGTCATTTTATTGTTAAAAAATTACATACGATTACAAAAAAATAATTTTTTAATTATTAATTTTATAGGTGAAAAATCGTGATGCAGTTGCTGCACTTCACCGTGAAGGCATATTGTTTACTGTTACTCCAATTGAAAATCCTGCTGATCCTCTAGGACCACCTCCAAACCTTGCATTTTTAGAAATATTAACTGAATTCACCAATAAGCTTATGAAACTTGACAAGAGAGTTGTCCTCAATTATTTAGATCGTCATATACAAGCTAGTATGCCAGGCACAAGATCTGAAGATTGGCAACCTCTTATTTTGTATAGAAACAGTTTAGTTCATGGTGAAGCTGAACAACCTCCTCCCAGAGCTCCTGGTCGTCAGTACCGTGGTAGAAAGCGTCAGCGAGATGATGATGATCCAAGAATGGAAGACGATGGAAATATGGACCAGGATTCAGATCGTGGCTCAGAAAATTGAAATATTAATAAATATTGTTACTTTTTGTCGTGAACAGAACATATGTAAATATTCTACTTCTTAATTTGATGTTAACAAATCTAATTAGTTTTACATTTTTGAAATGTCTTTAATTTTTTGAAACATAATTATAAAATAATATATAAATTGTTTTATTATTAGATTATTTTGTGGTAAAAAGGTCAGTTAAGAAATATTGTATTTAAGAAAACATTTTATAACTGTTACTATGTGTACATATTAAAAAGAAAAACTTCAAGGAAAAGTTTTAAAATTCCATTGTTTAACTTTTTTTTAAGAATACTTATGATTAATAAAATTTATCATAAATTCTTTAATGTGTTCATTCATATTTTTTAGAAGCAATATAAGTGTGTGTTACAGGGGATTTCATGCAATTTCTTTTTGATTTAATATTTAGTTTGAAGATCCTTATCCTTTTTACATTTTTAATCGTTCTTATGTATATGCTTTAATAAATTAAACTTGAGAATAGTGAAATAGGAAGGAAAAAATTAGTAATGGAAATAGTTAAATTATACTCATTTTAAAAAAATTTGTATTTTACAATGAAAATTTTAAGACCTATTGTTTATATTCAATTAAAATTTTAACAATAAAAAATAATAATAATAGCTGCATGCTTTCTTTCCTCATTTATGTATGGAGAGGACAGAAGTTTGCATTTTGTGTGGATTTTTATTATCAATAAATATTTATTTTTTTAAACAATCTGACTTTAAAATGGATTAATCTCGAGTCTTTTACATCAAATGTAACACTTCGCACATAGCTATTTATTATATCCAAGTTGTACATGTATTTTGATAAGTATTTTTCCTAGCTTTATGCTATTTATATGTATTTATTTTTATTATAATTGTCATTATTATAAAAACTGACCATTCATGAAACATTTTAACTTTTGTCTTTTTTTTTCATTTGTTGTAGGAACTTTGTTTATATCACATTTTTGTAATAAAATTGAATAAACTACCAAGCTTTGTTTATTTTTGTTTAAAATTTCAGTTATTATGTTATTCTAATTGTTTAACAAAAAAGGAATGTCTGATACTGAATGTCCAGTTTTATTCATTCATCTTGTTTAAAGTTCTTTTAAATCCAAATTTTAAAGTTTAAAAAATGTAAATGATAACATGGGAGGGGACAGTTTCCTACATATTTTAGACTTTTGTTTTAAGTATGACTATTTCAGTTTTAAATTATTATTCTTAATTTATGTCTAAAGAAATACTGTTAGGAGTGTCCATTTTCCAAAAACACTTAATGAAATGAAAAAGTACAAGAAATGTCTTTTTATGTCGAAAAATTGCAGTTATTCTATGCTTTAACTTTCAAACTAAATTGAAAATTTTCATTATATTCACTTTAGTAATTATCTTTCCACTATAATCATTATACCATTAAATTATCAGGATCATCACAAAGTTAACTAAATAAAAGACCAAACTGGAATTTTTTTTTTTTCTCTCCTATGCAAATATAGTGTTTTATAGCAAGTCACATTAAATAGGATTTTCCAATTTCTAGAAAATAACATCACTTACTATCAACATTATATATATATATATATAATGCAAACATTTTTCAACTATACTCTTGCAAAATGCTTCAAAAAATTTGGCTCTATTATAATTATATATTTATAATTATCTTATATAATTGAAATAATGTGCATTTAATAAGTGTTAATAAAATTGTCTTATATTTGCATTTCTTAAAAAGCATATACAGTCTAAACTTAAGTTATTATGATAGTAAATATTAAATATAATAACTGCTATATTTCCTGGGTAAAAATTATTTATATGAAATATTTGAAATTTGAGTGTTTATTGTAATATCCAATCTGATCTTTTTGGCAGTACCTTAAAAAGTTAAGATATAAAAACTCTTTAATCTAATACTTATTTTATTACATAACACTGGTGGTAAATGGAGTGTTTCAACAGTGATATCAGCATTGTAAGCTTCTTAATAAATTTTGGCCAAATCACAAAACAAGATTGAATCAATTGAAAAGCAATATGCGGAGAGACAATTTCTCTACAAGTCATTTCATATATGTTAAGGTTAATTTTCCAAAATATAATGTTGGTTTTTACAGACATAGTATTTAAGTTAGCAATACTTGGTTAATAAAATAATTCTTTATGACAGATATTAAGTAAATTGTGCTAGGTAAAATTTTTTCTTTGGTGCAATGGCTGTTTAATTTATAAGTAGTAGTTTATAGTATATATAAAACTGATCAAAAAACATCACTTTGACTAATTAATGAATCATATAAAGCAAACAAAAAATGTATCCATTCTTTAAAAAATATGATAATTAAATTTTTTAAAAATATACATATCCTTTATTAAATACACATTTATAAACACTACAGTTTTAAAAACAAAAATGTTTTGTAATTCCACTTTATATACAATACAATTTTAAAAACAAACTTTTTTTAAAAATCCACTTTATACACACTACAGTTTTAAATACAATGTTGTTTTGTTGTTATGCAAGAGATTCCCAAATCCGCTTTTAAACTTTGCAATTCTCCTTCCTATAAAAAAAAGTAATTAAAATAATGTGATTAAACACTGAATAATGTGAAATATATACCTCAAGAATATAAGAGAAATTATTAAAATTAATTCATCTATGTTACATTCAATATGCCATCAAACTATTTTCTTGAAGAAAAAAAAGGTATTTTTTAAAAATTCAACAACTGAGATTTTGATGAACATGCTAGTAAGCGTTTTTGCTAGAATGTGCCTAACTCAAAGAAATTTGAGGAAGGATTTTAATACAATACCCTGTATAAAAAGAAATTATGGAAAAATTCCTAGTCTTTTGCCAATAATTTGAAGATTCCTTACACTTTTGAAGGCCATTGTTTTCTTACGCAAAATTTGGATAGTTAATGAATAACAGCCAGCCACAATAATGTCTGCTATAAGGCTTAGTTTTGTAGTAACAAGGTATTGTAATAAAAAAAATTAAATTAATTTGCTGTAATTAAAAAAGACATACATGTTTAAAGTCTGGATAAGATTATTAGAGAGTTATTCATTGAATAGCTTTAACCCTTTACCTATTGACGGTACTTATAAGTACCAATCACTTTAAAACTTTATAGCACAACAACCATTACTTATATTCTGATGGTACGTTTTAGAAACAGTCTTTTAACTCTTCTTTTTCATGATAGATAGCAGTAGTTGTTCTAGGCTGTTGAATTTTGAAAGGAAGAAAGCTATTTACAAACGGACTTTGTGTTCTTTTGCTGCCATTTTATACGGATTGCCGCTCTTATCTTTTCTTTGCTATAAATATATAATATCAAACCAAAATTAAGTGTTGCATTTTTTTATTCATTCTGTATTGTCTTAGAATATTATTTGCCCAATCATTATAAGATAAAAGATTATGTAATGTGATTAACGGTCGAATTATTCGGTGATACTTATAAGTACCGCCAGAACACGTAGTGTTGGAGAAAAACTTGTTTTATCCAACACTACGTATACTGACGGTACTTATAAGTACCACCAAATAATTCGACTGTTAATCACATTACATAATCTGTTATCTTATAATGATTGGGCAAATAATATTCTAAGACAATACAGAATGAATAAAAAAAATATGTAAATGAAAAAAAAAAATTGTTTTTATGATTATTATCAAATGTGAATTTCTACCATTATTATGTATAAAATAAAATTATGTCAGTTTTATAATTTCTTTGTTTTCTTATGAGTGTTTTTTGGTTATTTAACATTTTTAAGAGGTTAAATTTCATTACGAATATCATCCGTAATTTTTTCTATTATGAGGAAATTTATACATAGTGTACTGACAGTACTTTTAAGTACCCTTTTAATTAATTATTTCTAACAAATTGAATTTCGCACCGGGAGATTTGTTTTCTTGTATATCCTTTAATTTGCAATATGGCAGCTAGAAAAAAAATAATTTCAGTTGTTCATAATGCAGTAGATAAAGGGTTAAAGATCTTAAAAAGAGCAAAATTAAACTAGAAGATTGTATTGGCATCAACTTCAGGCAATTCAGTATTTCTTGGAATAAATAAATAATTGGATGTAAGAATTAACTTGAATATACAAATTCTTGCGAAGAATCAAAATCATACTAATCATCCAAAAACTTGCTAGAAATATGAATGGATAGCAGAAGTGGTAAATGATTTTTAGGCTTGCATTCAAAATTATCATAATTACATTTGCAATTGCCTAAATTTGAGACAAATTGCCTAAAAATAATTCAACTATGGCAACCATCCATTCATCTAAAGTCTATCCTAGGCGGATTCTCTAACAAAAGTGTTCTCAAAGTCAAACTGAATATGTTGTCACATATTACTAGAAAAGCTCACTTCAAAATGTGTACTAATTTAATTAAAGTAGCAAAAAGTTTTAAGAGGCATTCCTCCTATTTTATCTCTTACTTTATGGCATAAAACTAAGAGAAGATGTAACTACTACAAGCATAATCATCCATTTGGTTATTATTCTGGCCTTACTAAACAAATTTGTGATAGATTACCATCTTTATTGACACTCTTCAACCAAGAAAAGGACATTGATCATACTCTCTTGAAATGAAAGAAATACTCATTTCACATAATAAATTTTTGAAGCAAGCATAATTTTAAAGAGAAATTAATAATGTCAATTGAAACTTTTCTCAAAAAAAAAAAGTTTTTAATAAATGTCGTCTACAAATTCTTTGATTACTGATGAATTTTGACATATATTGTTTTTGATTTCTTGGCATTAGAGCATAACCTTTTTTTGCCGTTGTTGTATGTCTAAAGATCCCCACCAGTATATTTGAAAAGGAAAAAGAAATATTGATTAATTAATAGTGAAAGAATGAAATAATTTTGTATGCAAAAATTCTATTTCTTTTGTATAAAAAGCATAAACAGATGCTTATATTCCTCTCATAAGTTAGAAGCATGCTCCTCTAAGTTGGCGAGTTTTGATTCTTTTATCGACAAGTCATATAGGGTTTTTTTGACAAGTGATAAGGGTCTTTACAAAAATCGACATTCAAATTCAATATTTCGAAAGAAAAAAAAGTTTTAGGTGGTTTTCCAATTTTTGACAAAAAAAAGAATAGGGGAAAATATTTAATTTAATTTATGTAAAATAACAAAAAACGAAATCAATATCAAAGTTCAAATATTAAAAAAATAATGAAAACTAAAACTAAATTTCAAATAATATTTATATTATTTTCACTAATTTTAATTTTACCTAAGAAAATAAAATTTAAAATATAATATATATATCCATTTAACAGTAGAATGTCTTGTTCTCATTTTGGACACGATATTGCCTGAAATTGAAAATACATTCACTAGCCTTGGTTTTATAGTTTTCATGGGATCAAATAATAAATCTAAGATTTTTGGTCCTTTATTCATTGCCTCAAATAATGAAAATTCAGTTTTCAGTATTTTTAAATTTGTAAATTTTTCTTCAGGGTCTTTAAGAAACTTATGAATTGATTTTCTCGAGGCTTCTTTTGAAAAAACATTACTCTGATGAGTAGTTTTCGCTTTTCATCAAAATCGGTTTCATATAAGAATTTGGAAATTATCAAGACAATATATTTCCAGATAACAATAATTTCTGTTTTTGAAGCTAAAGAAAGTACACTAGATTTCTTCACTAAACTAAAAATGTTTTGAAAATTTTGCAAAAGAGTTGCTAATTTTATTTGTCTCCTTTCCTGAATTTGTTCTTCTAAAATATATAGTAATTTCAAATTTATCTTGGTATTTAAATTTTTTGGTTCGTTTAAGAGAAATTCAAATATATCTTCACTTGTTAATAAACTGGCACTTCCTTGTGTAAGCCTTCAGCAGCAAGGTGAATTGGTCCCATCTGATAAAATTCAATTCCCAGCCACCCCACAAAGAGGGATATCCAAGCGTTCCAGAAAACTGTTTTCCTTAATTTAAAAACCGGTTTTCGAATGTGACAAACTTACTTTAAAAAATCGAGTTTGAAAAACTGTCAAACCCTAATGCCAAACAAAAACAAGTGAGAGCATGATGATGAAAATGAAATAAGCATGAAAATGACATACCAAAGCATCATAAAGTTGACTTTTCTTGATATGATTAATCTTTTAAACTACAAGCTCATTTTCTTAAAATGTTATTATGAACATGTTCTTTCCATATTTTATTACATATTGCCATAAATATGTAAGGATACTTTTTCAGATATATATGTCAAAACTGACACAAATTGTTTTTTATCCAGAATCTTCAGAGCACAGTTGAAAAGAACGAGATAAGAGTGCCCTATGGATTGTACATAAAAATTGTATGATTTGGAAACACACATTTTGCTTTTGATTACATACATGTGGATAAAATAGAAGCAAGCAGAACTGAGAGTACAGTGGTTAATATTATAATACAAAACAATAAGAAAGCTTTTGATTACCTGTCCATGTTTTTATATCAGTAAATATAAAAGCTTTGCATTTTGAATCATTCCAGCAAATTTCAGCAGCCTCCTCCGCATCAAGAACAGATGTCATGCATCCATACCCTGATACAGTTAACTGGCATCTATAATCAAATTTAGCTGATACATCTCTGTGATAGTAAGCTTTGTATGCTAAGGAGAGATTTATATGAATAAAAAAACATATTAAAACTACTTCAAATATAAATTGTTGTTTTTCAAATCAAATATATTTATAGCAATTTTAAATCTGAAGTTCAGACATTACAAATCATATATTATAATGAGAATTCTATAATTTGAAACCAAACTCCTTACAAACATTAATAAATGTATAGAAAAAGTGTTTTAGCCTATGTTGTTTATAATGTATACAACTTGGTAACTTCTATAGATGATTTTCATAAATGCCAATAATAGTTTCAATTAAATACCCACATTTTTTCATGGGAAAAAACATACATTCATGGTTTTCTTAAAATAGCTTATAGTAATTTAGTTATACTATTCACAGTTATAATGTATACGAATAATTTTATTCACATTTTTAACTTTTACCAGTTTCTAATTGAAAATTGTACAAATGCAAATAGTTTATTAACCCCTTGCCTGCCGCTGGCGTATATTTACGCCTCGCTAAGCCGATGCGTTGACTGCCGCGGGCGTATATATCCGCCTTTCCGTAGTACGCTTCGAAAACCGGTGGCACTGGGGAGCGAATCTCGTAAGCTTTCCTTGGCAGGTAAGGGGTTAACTCATTTTTTAAAATGCTCATTAAAGTTAGCACTGTTGTTTCACATAAAATATTGTGTAGAGAAGAAAGGATATTTTTAAAAAAGCATCAGAAATTGAAGCCATTAATATTTTAATTATTCACTTTTTTTATCTTTCTATAATGAAAGAATAGTACCTAAAATATCTATTTTCAGCATCTATAAAGAAAGTTTTAATCAAAATGTAGAAAATTATCTGTGGAATTAAATTATATTTGAAATATAAAAAAATACAAGCAAAAAGGCCAATGAAATATAGTCAAAATTAGTTTAATGAGTATCTCTCATAACAAGAGACTCACAAAAGCAAAACAAAATGTAAAAAAGCAACTCACTTAATGTACAGTGTTTTGCAGAAAAAACAGCAAGAAGGTATTGTAATCTTCACATGTTGGATAGGCTTATATTAGTCAGTGTTGAACACTTACTTGAAAAGAGCCTTATATATTTACATGGAAGAACATTTGACCACATAATGTTGTCAATACGATCTTTATCTTTATGAGTTTGAGCAAGCGTAGATTAATGTTTAGGATTTTTGTCTTTAGTCAAGATAATAGAGAATGAGATGGATAGCAACCACATCAATGAACATATACAGAACTAACTGGTGGAGGAACATATACAGAAATAAACATGTGATTCCAAAAATTTTGAGCAAATGGCTATGGTGCCTTAAACAATGGGATTCTGTCTTTGACCAAGATTATAGTGCCAGAGATGGGATGAGTTGGCATAAGAAATAATCTGAACTATAAAATACCTTATGAAAATGCATTATGCATTTAAAAAAAATCTATAGATGATATTTCACCAACAGAAGAAAAATTTTTCCAGGAGAGAATGCAATAAACAATGACATTTCAATGAAATAAGGGGGAACATTCAAAGCAGAAGAATCATTAAATTATATGCTGAGAAGAATTAGTAGTAATAGAATTACAAATTTATCTAATAATAAAGCTGTATTTCATTTTCTACCAAATTTAGAAGATTAACTAAAACTAAACTAAACTCGAGACAATTTTCTGTTCACAAAAACATGCATTATAAATAATAAATTACATTTGTTATAATTTATTAATCCTAGGTTGTTGTTTTTTTGGGGGGGGGGGGAGAGAGATGGAATACAATGTCCTATTTTGCATGGATTCTTACAGAAGAAACTATGTTGCTTAGTGAGTGTTTAATTTTACAAGTCAGATTAAGAAACAAATCAAGTTCATTAGCAAAGTTTTCCACTGTAAAATATATGACATAAACTGAACTGGAAAGATATTATGTAATTTTTTTTCTGATATACTTTCTATTTTATAAAAATATTGAATAAATTATATAAAAACAAATAAATATCAATTTTAATTACAGATATACTTGCAAAAATATATTATGAAAAGTTATCAAGTTCATATACTTTAAAAAACATACCTGTTAGATAACGAATTTTCGAAATGTTTCTGTATTGGCCACTTTTATAAATTACAGTTAAATCCTCCATTTTTTTCCAAATGCTGTCTGTATCTAATGAAGCTAATTGAAAAGCAGATGTTATTTTGTCAGCAATTGAATTCAAAGGTGCAGGTGCACCATGAGGAAGAATATGCTTTATAAAATGTCTTCCAGTTCTTATTATGTTTAGTTTTTCATTGAATCCATGACATACTTGATCTACACATGGTATACAAATGGAAATATTGGATGAAGGTGGAATTAAGCAGCAAGGTTTATCATGGCATCTTTGTTCTTGCAAGCCAATATCATCCACATCAATCAGTTTTGGCTCACCATCTATAACAATAAACTGTTGTCTTCGAAAGTCATTCAAAGCTATGGGTTCCTTAAAGGAAGACAAATGTTTCAGAAGCCTTGATAATCCTAAGCTTATCTGAAACAAGAATAATTCGGTTATCATAAAAGAATAACGCAACACATTGAAATTTAACTGTCGATGTCTAATAATTATACAAAACTTCAGGGTGTATAGAACAAAATAAAAGGAAGTTGTACCTCCTGTAAGAAATTTCCTAAAAGCTTACATTCATATGGCAGTATTTTCAATGTTAAACCACAGCGTTTGTATTGATACATTATATGAACATTCAACATATTAAAATTCTTAAGCACTGAAACAATATTTTATTAACACTCCAGCTGTATAGCTTGTGGCTTCCGATGGTTAGCAATCAATATATTTTCTGCAGTTTAGAGTATTTTTACTATTACAGATTTTTATTATATTACCATCATGTAATATATACTATCAGTTCACTTTCTTTGAAAAATATTTGAACTTATTCGCAAGCATCGCATCTGAATAGATATTTTAAAGAAGAATTATGCAACCAGAGGGTTAACAATATTTAAATAATAACACGCACGCACGCACACACACACACACATATATATATATGAGATATAGAGAATCAAATATTACATTTCTGAAAGAAAAACATCCTTTATTGTTAAATTTTTGAATTTGGAAAACTTCCACAATTTAGAAGGTAGAAATGGCTGATGAAACATTAATTTAAAACATAATCAAATTTTAAATTGTAAAATATTAGTATTAAAATCATTAAATACATATTATTAATACTTTGAATTATTTTAATTAATTTTTTTAAAAATGAATAAGAATACTCAATATATGTTCTTCAAAATATTTAGAAATCATTCTATTTCCCTTTCAATAAAATATAATATAATTTGCTGATTGTTCCACATAAAAAAAATCCTGTTGAATTCTGTAGAAAGTTTTATTTATTCTCTGATTTATGTGTGCCATTTTGGCACCTTCTACCACTTGAATTAAAATTTCATTTTTTTTTTTAAGGGAACATCTTTCTTCTAGCTGTACTATTAAGAAATCTTGAGACAATTGTGAATTAGATACAACCTATGTACTGGATGCTGATTCAGCAAGTAATATTCAAATGCCATGAGTTAGGTGACTACATATCTACAATAAATTATGTAAGGTGTAATCAATTTAACTGACATTTGAGAGTTTGATTCCTCACCCAATTCTGAAAACATTTAATTAAATAACCTTTAATAAATAAAAATTTTAGTAGATTATATGTACAACAACAAAAGGATATCCTGATAAACAAAGCAGACATTCATACTTCTATAAATCTATCGTACATCAAGTTATGTTATACTACTTTATCCAGTAATATTTTCAGTGGTGTGTAATATGATTATTTTTATCAACAAAAACAGAAAACAGTTCCTGAATTTAAAATGCAAGATGAAAAAGAGCACAATAATTAATCACATAGAGAATTTTTTATTTTAATAATACTTATATTTTTGTTTAAAATATTTATTGTATATCCTGCTGCTAATTTAAAAATGGCCAGTTTGTCTTTACTGTCATTTATCAATCATTTTATAACCAAAACTGCCAATTCTTAAAAATATTATATTTTTAAGAAATCACAATCTTTAATATGTATTCAAACTTGTACATGAAAACATTATTCTTGCAACATATGTCTATATTAAATAAGAAAAACTATATTCTGTTTGAATAAATACACTACAAAATGATTCCACGTTACCAATAAAATAGTGTAAGAGGAATGTTTCCTTCAAAGGTTAATTTTATAAAATGTAATATATGCTATTACTTCAAACGAGAAAACATAACACCTATTTATGATATTTTCAATCTTTTTTTTTTTTTTTTTTGAAATTTTACTCACTTTGTTATTTTGAATATATGCACCTTGTTTTGATAAAAATAATACAACAATTTGTTTCATTATACTTTTTCTTTAATTAATTTTTAAAATGGGGAAAAATTATTTATTGCTATAATATATAATTTTTTATTAAAGGAATTTAAACAAAAGGCACATAAAACTGAATATGAGTAATGTATAAAAGAATAAGTTGTTTCCTAATATAAAGTTTAAGTATAAGCAAACCTGTTATAAAATGTGATAATTTATTGTTAGAAACTCCTAAATGTTCTTTATAGAAATCTTTATATAATATCAAATTTATTTAAATATAAAAAAGCATGCAAAAAATTACATACTAACAATCTTATCAATTCTTTTTAAATTAAATTCTATAATGTTAATAATCAATAAAATATATTGTGATATACCTATAAATATTCATTCTACATAATTTAATTTATGTAAATATTTCTTTTATCAAAATATTTCTTTTCTATTTGTATCATTTCAATGTTTGGGTTTAAATATTTAATATATTCTAAATAAATTTTAAAAAAAACAGAAAAATATATAGAAAATAAATACTACAAACATGAATGAAAAAAGAAAACTGTAGCTAATAACTTACTCGAAGCCTATCTTCCCATGATAACTGAAGGAGTTTGATAACATCAATTGGTTCACCATATTCTTCAAATATAGCAACTGTATGACGTGGATCTGATATGTCAGGATCTGCAGGAACACAATAACCTAAAATCTACAAAAAGAAAAAAAATATATTTATTAATATTTCACTTACATAATTATTTTAAGTAACATTTTTATGGTCTAAACAATTTATGGTAAATCATGTTTACAAACTAGACTAAACATAAATGCACATAGAAAATGAACAGAAAATCAGAAAGAAAAAAAAAAAAAAACTATGATCTGGCTGCTTTTTAACACACTATTAATATACAGACATATTTTTTTAAAAAATCTAAGACCACACTTTGGGGTCAAATTTGATATTTAATTACTTCTTGGATAGTAGATGTTCATTAAAAAAGAATTTTTCTAAAATTTTAATTAAAAATGAATAAAAAATTCATTATAATTTCTTTTTCTCATTTTTGTACACTGAGCCACTTTTTATGCAACCTTAAATTCAAATAAATGAGAGTAACCTCTTCTTAATGTGCTCAGATTTAATCCTTCAAACATTCAAAATATAAAAAGTCTTCATCATGCATTCAAACATCAACGTTTTGAGGAGATATAGGTTCTGAATCATCACTTGTCAAATAATCAAGATAATAGAGTAATTTCATTGGTTCTCCTTGTAAAATTTAACATTTCTAGGACAGATCAAATGGTTGGGAGACGAGTAAGAAGTAATAAATTCTCCAAGATTACAACATGTGCACAAGAGTAAGTTCTTATCCTTATCTATTTTCTGCATTCTGTGATTCAAAAAATGATATTTTATATTTTGGAAAAATCTGAGTATGAATTTTAGATGTCTTTCCTTTAAATAAATAGGTCCAAATTTTAATAAAGATTTATAATTTTGGATATAAAATGGGTTACCAAATTTTGGCTACAGTAAGGTTTAAGGTATGGTGCTAAATTTGAATTTTATATGATAACAAGACAGTATTTTTTTACATAAACAAGACAGTATTTGAATGAGTTTAGTCCAAAATAAAATACATATTTCTAAAGATAAAATTATATAGAAAATTTCATCTATCTGCCTTTGCCTTTTTCAGTTATCAAGTGCATATGCACATGAAGGGATTAATTTGAATTCAATGGATTTTATCGAAAATTTGATAGAAATACTACTGCTTCACACAGGGTTTAAAGAGAGAATCAAGCACAGGTATTCAGTAATTAGATTTGATAAGGTAAACAAATTGGTGAAATCCTGATCATCCATACTAATGGAAATATCTCTTAAGTTCCAAAGAATTTTTCAAACAAATACTTTGACGGTTTGAAATTTTTCAAATTATCTTTTTACTTATTATAAAATATATTAACTTAACAGCATATTTTACATACAATGCATTAATATTAGTTTTCCCATTTTGGAAAATAAAAAATCTAGAGTTACACAAAAGCTGTATGATGTTTCATATTTTGCTTACACCAGATCAGGTCAGTTACAGAACATGTACTTTAGATGTAGATTACATTAACCAACAAACTAGAAAAGAATAGAAATTAATGAAAATTAACTTGTAATAAAACAAAGAATTTAAGTTTAAGAAGAAGAAGAAACAGATCTATACCTTCACAATATTTGAATGTTCAATATTCTTCAATATTGCTATTTCCTTTAGAAGTTTAGATGCTGCTAAGAGAAAACAGTCGTATAAATATCGATCTTGTTGATGTAAACATATGCTCATATCATGACCTTCTATATTAACAGTTTTTAATGAAAGCGTTCTGTTGTTTAATCTAACTTTGTAGGTTGATTTCGTATACCCAGCAGCTACAAATCTTACTTTTTCAAATTTTCTTAAGGAAGAACAATTTAGCTCGTTATCATATTTTGTGCTACTAGAATTGGAAACTTTTATAAGTCGCCATTCATTATTTTCACGAGTAAAATGTTCATATAAAACATTAAAATAAATGGTTTGTCCCCATTGCTCACGGGGTAACGTTCTGGGTTTACTATTTGCTCGACAAGTGCCCGTTCGCAGACAGTCCGGCCTTTGATAATGATCCACTAAATAATAAAACAATAAAAGATTAGTAAATATAAAACATCCAAATGATACTTTCAAAATAGTAGCACATCCAGAAGCTGATGTTTGTTTACGTATAGGCAATCTAAACATTTTAGTTAAAAAATTGTAAAAAGATCCAGCAATTTGTGTTTTTTATTCCCATTATTCCCTTCGGATAAATGCTCTGCTTTCGTTTTGAAATTCATATAATTTGCTAGTACGTTATCAGTACTAGCAAATAATCAAACTCCTCATACCACAATACATAATATGAACGAGGATAGACAGACGCTCTTTGTTTATTTTGAATCAGAAGAGCGCAGAAATGATTGCACTTCAGTTCAATGCTTTGGTTAAATAAAATAAAAAAATTCCTAAACTCCTTTAGTTTACACAGGCCTTCAGTCCTTCTTATTTCATGTATTAAGGGACTCACAATACTAACCGACGATGAATTTATGGTATAGATCAGAAAATAGATAGATCAGAAAATTCCTCAAAACTATTTTGCCTTTGTGACGTCATAGTAATGAACTGTTTTTCTGGTGATCAGGCGCAGCGCATTCGAAAGTTCAACTGCACTTCATACAACAAATTCAACATGCACCAGATTCATAATCCATTCTTCTTATTATGAAGCTCCAATATCAGCTGACCATGGCTATTTTGATAGATGGACTTGGTACTTTTGATAAATTTTTCAACAGAAATGTGTTGGTACAAACAATCATGATTGGTATCAATCAACCAAACTTGATTTAAAATCGAAGAAAATCGAGACTATTCTTTTTTTTATAAATATTAAGGAAATTAAAATTGCATGCATTCTACTAAATAAATAATTTGATAAATGTTCATAACATTAGAAATATACTTTAAGATTTAATATTTAATAGTCAAAATATCACATATGACTATACAGTAATAATGGGTTAGTTATTAGAAAATAATAATATACACTGAGCAAAACAGCAAATAAATTAGGAAAACCCAGCATTATCAATGGCAGATTGCTCCAAATTTTAATTTCTTATAGTGCTCCTGACAATACAGGCCATATGATAGATGACAGTCCTTTGATGTGCGTCACTACTTAACTTTCTAGACTCTAAACAAACTGTAAATTAACTCTTTTGTTTAAATCTTCAAAATAATTGTATTGGGTTGTTCGGAAAGTCATTTCGTATTATTTTGTCAAAATGAAAAGAAATTTTCGTTTAATGAATAAATTATTTATTAAATTATAAAATTGCCATTCTGGTCTAATACTTTTTGCCATATTTTTGGTAGTAACATGATTACACGCTCATAAAAGTTTTGGTCTTTGCTGTAAAAAAAAACTGATCGAGGTGGTTTTTGGCCTCCTCAATTGAAGGAAAAATTTTGCAAATCAGTTCTGGTACTGATGTACTGTTAACACATCTTCTCCACACATATTGGCTACTTTATTTCTGGCTTGAACAGCATTTTTACCTTTTATAGCAAAAAAGAAAAAAATGACGAAAATGCTGTTTATTGCTCTCCATATTTAAAAGGGCACCATCCAAAAACTACTGCGAAGAATCAGCTGCACTTTTTCACACTCAAGCCTTGCTATATCAGCTCTTAAAACATAAAATGATTTTGCGGTTTAAGTATGAAATTGGGTGCGAAAAATGCAATTAAATCCTTTGTCAGGAAAAAACGAAATTACTTTCCGAACAACCTAATATAACATACAAAAAAAATCACAATTTACATAATACCGAGACAATAAATGCCGCAAATACTGTGGTCAATTCATCGATCTTGCAAAATGAATTGAGGATTTCTCTTCTTTATTGAAAAGGAAATTTATAATTAATTATCACGTATTCTATGAAGAAATCTTAAATTGTTGATATCTGTACTTGAATACTCTGAATTAAGAAAAAGTTTATAAACTAGATATGAGTAAAAAACGCTACATGTTTTGTCTATGTGAAGGGCAAATAAATATTTGTTATATTTTTTGCTAAATATAAAATATATTTTATCCTAAATATAAAAGAACTAACTACAGTCTTTTTTCAAAAATGTCACAAATATTTATTCGTTTTGAATTTAACTGAACCAAAATATTTGGATACAATATTTATGTGAATACAATTTCTTTTTTTGTATTAGTTTTTTTTTTTTTTTTTTTTTTTTTTGACAATAATTAAATCAAACGAAAATGCAAAATATAAAAATCATTCCAAACTTAGAAAATTATGTTTGTAAAAAAAATTCACAACACTTCAGTTTTTACAAGAAAAGTTAAAATATAATAAAATTCCAGACAATTTAACATGCAGAGTTAGTTACATAATTAATTACAATGTTAAATTTGTTTATTTCAAAGCAAAATTTTACTGAAAAACATACATTTATAAACAGTTTCAGGAAAGTATTTGATGCATTTATCTCTTAAGTCTTATTTTACACTTTCCAATTTTATATTTTACAGAGAGATAGTATTGTTTTAATTAATCTGAACTGATTCCTTTGCTTTTAGCTGTAGAGATGCCAAGAATCAATGCAATAACTGTTGTAATTATATTATTGATTGATATCAGAAAGTTTTATGCTATTGATTTTGAATTGAGTCGATTACATGAAATACTTTTGTGTGAAAGAGGGTAAATTTGTGTCACTGTCCCCCAACCCTTTTCCTGGTTTGTAAAATTCCAAATGGAAATTTTAAAAGCTGTTGAAACTTTAAAAAAAAGCAATCAAAAATTATTTATAATTGTTAAAAATTCAAAGAGACTATATGATAAACATAACACTAAAATTTGCATCATAAAAATTGTCATTATTTCTGTATTCTGATTGATGTAATTATTTTAACAATTTTTTAAGAAGAAACTGAAAATAAAGAGTCTGAAACATCAATTTTATTTTGGTCTAAATCTAAACAGCCAATTAACACACATAAATCAGTTTGTATTAAGATATAAAAAGCAGATCAACAAATATTACATACATATACATGAAAACACAATGAGCAACATTCAGTTTAAGCATGAAGTATATATTTTTTTTAATTATTCTCCAAAATCCCTATTTTTACACTATGACAGCAATAGTATATTTATATTTAAAATAAGATTATGTTTCTATAACATTAAAATAAATTTAATTATAGTATTAATAAACAAAGATATTCTGATGAAAGCATAAAAATATAGTGTGAATCATAAATATCTTAAAGGAAACGGAAATGGTTAATAAATTCAGTAAAGGGCAATGAATATAGATTTTTTAAAAAAGAAATTGTATTATAGCTTCTATGAACTCCCCAAATTTAGATTCAGCATAAAATGTCAAACTTTTCTGATTTTAATTGTATCCATCAGGAGATTTTTTTTAAATGCTTGATTAAATTCCTATACTCCCAGTAAATGCAAAATATTTGGCTACAAATTCCAAAATAATATCTTGCATTCAGGTATAATTATCATTTACCTGAAAAACAGAATTCTAATTACAATTTGAGAATAGAAATTTAAAAAAAAAAAAAAAAACAATTTAAACAATACTGAGTAGGCAGGTTGGGCAAAATTAAAGAAAAATTATTAAAAATATTGTTTAAACATTCAGTATAAGAACGGCATCAAAAAAGAGTGAGGATTGTAAATTTCTGAGTTTTTTTTATAACGAGGGATAGGCTATTCAATTCTGCAAACACAATAACATCCTTTTAGGCATTTCAAATTAATTAAATTTTATTTCTTATTTAAAACTTTTTAATAAACTTTTTCTTTTCTTTTAACAATTTAGAGTTACAGAAAAAACATTTCTTTCCACATTAAAATGATATTTTACAGAACAACAAATTTTCTAAAACTAAATTGTGAAATAGATTATGGTTAAATGGTGAATTTTATTTTAAAATGCATAAGATCACCAAGTCCTTAATAAACAAATATTGATAAATGTTATGAATAAGAAATAAAGTAGTAAGTTTTAAAACACTTACTTCCATTTATGAGATGCCATTCAAATAGATAAATTAATTTTAAGATGAAAATATACTCATTTTACTAAAAAACTTATAATCATCGCAATTGTAAGAATAAAACTTAAAATAACACTGTTTTAGTTATGCATTAAATAAAAATTCCCTTTTTAAAATAAAGTTTTTTTTAAGTATAAAATTGTATAAAAACAATTCTTTTGAAATTAGTTGTTTACAGAATATAAAATACACATTTATGATTTTTTTTATTTTTAAGAGTTTAAAAAAGTTTTTTTAATTAATCACTTTTTACTTTAATTTCAACAAACAACAGTCAGGATAATAAGCACAAATATTCATGAAACAAATAATTTTTTTTATTTGTTTTAGGAATAAAATTACTTGTTTTTTAAATAACAAAATAAAATTATAACTCACAATGAATTGAAATAAGATACTAAAGTGGAATGTATCAAATATTTTAAAATAGTCACAGATTAGCAGTGCATTACTACAACCCTACCTTCTACATTTTCAGCAAATTTTAAACTAGATATCTAAACACACAATATGTAACTTTAATTTCTAACAGATTTTTTTTTTTTTTGAAATATCTAAAAATGAAATCATTTATTATCCAGAATTAAAATTAAATATCATTCGTAATTATAGTAATGGTATAAAAGAAATTGAGTACTGACTTAATAGAACTGTTATAGTTTACATTCTATAAAAATGTGCATTTACAGCAAAGTAATAACTACTTTGTTTAAAAATAATTTAATTCTAATACACTTCTATGAAAAAACTACACTTCAATTAATTAAATTTAAATTTGCTACTTAAAGAGGGATTAATAAACTTTTTGGTGTTACCAAATAAATTATAAACAAGTAACAATCTTTTAAAATGTTAAATATTGTATCTAATAAAATTTTAAAAATATATTAAATCATACAGTTTCACAAAATCTACCAATATGATCAAAAGCACTGATAATAAGAACACTATTAAAAAATTTCAAGGACACTTATTACATTTCATATAAATTTTCCAATGTATGAAGAAATTAATTGTATATCACAGTTCAATTAATTTTCATCATATTTTTTTATTTATATAAAAAGGAAACAATTGGTTTCAAAAAATAATTTATTTCTATTGATATAACAGTTGTGCTTTGATTTTCATAAAATTTGTCAGTAAAAAGTCTTTTGTATATGAATTAAACTATGATATGATTTTATACAAAAACTTTCTTATTAATGATTTCAGTATCAAGATATTTCAACTTGTAATCAATGAGATATTATAGAAATGTTTCAAGTTTTAAAAAATCAGGAACATTAAGTTCATATCAAGCACACGTAAAGCTGATAGTATATATCACAGATATTGCTAATGAATTACAAATAACCAGATCTAATACACTTTTTTGTGTTAATCTATTTATACCTATTTTCCTTTATTATATTGAATTTATTGGCACATAACAGCAGCAAACATAACAACAAAAAAGAAATGACAGTTTACATATATTTAGGCAACTTTCAACTGAGTTTCATTGTTTGTAGTTATAAGTTGAACCAAACTGCCATTTTCTGGACAATCTTTTCCATTAGCCCAGTTGTAGAGAGTACTGAAAAAAATATTTGAATTCAACTGTTAAAACTTTGTAAAATGTGAAAAGATAAATTATAAAATTCTCTCAAATTACAACCTGGAAAGTATTAAGAAAAATTTTAACTTTAATTATGAGGTATTTTGCATAATATATAGAATATATTTTTAGAATAAATTTTGTTCAGTCTGTGCTGAACAGAACATGCAATAAAAGTAAATAAAAAGCATTTTGTTTAAAGACAATTAATAATGTATTTCCTTACCTAACAAATTTTAAAAGTAAGTTTACAATATCTGAAAAAATTATTTTTATACTGGATAATATAAATGAAAATATCATATGTACAATCTCAGAGATCTTTATCCAAAAATGAAATGAGCTATTCAATTATAATTATACAATTTAAATAATTACCAATTAGAGGTACATAAAAGAGTTGAAAATTTAATTTAATTTTATGGGCCAGGACTCTTCCCAAATCCCCGCATTAAACAAAGTCCAGGCCCCATTAGAAAATATGGCTGAAATTTTTCAATGTATTTTTATACATGGAAATTTACATTGAATTTTGAAATACTAGTATTCTTACACTAAATAGGCTCACAGAATGAAATTATAAAACAATTATTATAAGAAACAGACAAATATGCTCTTGAGTGGCAGAAGGTTCCTAAACTGAGATATATTTCCTTATCAACTGCTTATATATCTAAAGTTTATCTAAGTTTATATCTAAAGTATTTTGAAAATTGGCACCTCATAATAATTACTGCAATGATTAAAATAGAAAGACAAAAAGTCTATGATCTTTTAAGCATAGTTTCAGTTTCGAAAGTTTTTGAAGCATGACAGATTTATTCATAAACAATATGATCGAATAACATTACACAGTAAAAGAATATTAAGTATGATTTTAATAAATTTTCTGCATACATAAAGCACAGTATCTCTGAGTGTATATATGTTCCTTACATATATACATACATCCATAGTTTTTGTCTATATTTAATGAAATTTTGAACATATATTCTTAAAAATAAAATAAAAATCATTTTTATAAAATTTAATGGATAGTTAAAATGCAAATCAATGCAAATCTAAGAAATTTTTGGAGCCTTTCAAAATATTTTCTGAATATATTACTTTCATTAAAAGTATTTTTACACAGTCACAAAAAATTTTTTGATGTTTTTTAACACAATTTTATTTTTATACAATTTTCCTGCAATCCATTTTTAACTTGAATTTCATATACAATTTGTACCTACACTTTTATTGTATTATATTTTTAACACTTTACTGTACACTACTTTTATAACACTTTTATTTTACACTTTTATTGTACTATTTATTTGAAGTCACAGATTCTAAACAATTTAATTATTATATAAATTACTCAATAGCAAGTTTTAGGTCAAAGTTGAAATTAAGGGTAAAAAAATTGCTTCCTTAGTATATTAACTAGGAAGTAGAATTTTTATTTCCACTGCCCCTTTCTTAATTAACCCACAGGATGTCTTTCCATTTCTACAATTCCAATAAATTCATATTTAAGAATCTTATCAAATATAAATAAAATTTTAAACAAATGCATGCAATAGAATTAGTTTTATTGCCAAGAAATGCCAAATGTATAAGCTAGCAGCCAAAGTCTGCTATTCCTTAATAAAATAATATCAATTACTATTATTAATATCAATTAATATTATTTTCATATTCAATTTCAAATTTACTACAAGGTTTTAATATTAAAAAGGCTGAGCAATGCAAGCTTTTCCTTTGGTTTTGAATAAAATAAATGTCATAAAATAAAATGTCAGATTCAATTTCATGCAGTGATTTAGTGATATGTTTCCTAAATTTTCTTATCAAGTTTAAGTTAATTAACATAAGTTAGATTCAGGGAATTTTTTTCCATTATGCTTTCTTTAACTATTTTATAATTTGGATATGTCAAATATAACATTTACAATTGTTCGCTATTTTTCATAATTGTTGTTGAATTAAAAATTTAACAACTTTTTAATTTTTCAGATTATTACTCAGGAAATTGTTCCAATATTCTCCTACCCCATTTTCAAGGCATCTATGTCTTTCTAAATTACATTTTTTGCAGAAACATTATTTCCCTCAATACACAATTTCTTTCTTATTTAATATATATTAAATGATGAAAAGAATTAAAATATTCTAAATAGTACACATATGGAGGATCCTAAAATTGATCAACTGATTCAAAAAAGGAATAAATTAATGATAAGTAATAGAAATGCACTATTTGCTGCATTATTCTTAGCACACACAAAAAAAATCATTTAGTAAATTTTTAAATTAATTATTAAAATATTGGAATTGAAAATTCCCTATGCACCAAAGTACAAAGAGAAGATAATACATCTTTAAAACTGCTTTTTTGAAATCATTCTTCAATTATGCAAGTATGTTTAGGACAAGGCTTGGAAGGTTTTCAACCTGTCTTAAAAAAATACTTAGGCTGAAAAAAATATAGGTATGAAACACAAGAAAATCTTCTTACTCAGCCACAAAAGTTAAAGGTGTCCAAGTAGAGGTGTCAGCTTTAGGCATGAATTTTCTATTCATAGGTGTATCCAAAGTAATAGGCAAAATAGCAACGGCAGTAGCTGAATCTGGTAGCCCACTTTTAGGAGCAGCCAAACTTTTAACCAACTGATGAACAGCTGCTTTGGCCATACCATAGCCAATCATACCTAAAGGAAGAAATTAATTTGAATTAGCCATATTTAATCCATAAATATTCAAAAAATGTGTTATTTTTAACAAGTTAAAAGATTCTAAGATTGAAGGATTGAAAAATTTTATAAGATTTCTCTTTACAAATTAACAACAAATGAATATTAGTAAGCCTGTGCAAACCTATCACCCTCCCCATCTGCAAAATACAAATATGAAAGTGCAAATGAATAAATAATATAAATTTTAGGAAACATAAAGCAACTCAGACGGAAATTAGTAAAAGATATTTAATTAAATGCAAATAACATATATGGTATGATTTTAAACAATATGTGACATAATCCAAACATGCTGCAAACTTTATATTTTGTCTATTATTAAAATATAGAAATCGAATACACACATCACTTCTGTTTCAAATGTATACCATCTAAGAAAGTTTGATGAAGTGAAAATTTTTTCTTTAGACAAATATTGAACAAATAATGCATTTTGGTGCAAAATTGAATATTCCATTATGATGGTAAAGAGGTCCTATTTAATGACATATTATTCATTACTAAGAATTTTAAATAGTTAAGAATAAAGATGTTCATAACTGGAAAAAAAATGTATAAAGAATTTAAAAGTTACATTAAATGTTAATAAGAAATGAAAACAAAAAAAAATAGATAAAAATATAATTTATTAATTACAAAATTCAACAAAGCAAATATAGTGATTGCAAAATGAATCAAAGATCCTAAACAAATCTTAATAGAGAGGAATTTTATTCAGATGTATAAAACTGCTAACAAACTTTTATATAATGCAAATGGTAACTATAACAAGTAGAGTGTGTGTTAAAATAATATATTTATAGTAAGCAACTACATCATTTTAGCATAGCTGATTTGAGAGGACTTGGAATTTACTTAATGCATTGAATTTGGTGAATAACTGCAAAAACTGCAATGTTTAACATTGCAGTTGTTTAACAATTTTGTTTGTTTTTAAGAATTAATACTTTTCAAAAAAACTGAGTTCTTCCTAACAGATTACCAATAATAAAAATTCATCAGTAAAAATAAGCACTGAGTTGTCTATAAAAGATTTTAGGATCACCAAGTTCATTTTTATTTATTTATGTATTTATTTTGTAACATTATATATAATTTGTCCGTATAAGAGCATCATGATCCAGATATATATTCTCTAGGAGACATAAATTATTCAAGATAATTTTGAACATCAAATATGGCTCAAAAATGCATGTGTGCATGATGAGACAGAGAAATATGTTATTTTAATACAACCAAAAATTTTAAAAAACACACACACAGATATATATACAATTAATAACCAATTAACCGTCCTAATGAAATTTATTTAAAAAAATAAGTTTATTTTAATGTAGTTTCAGTTTAAAACCTTGATTTTTTTAATATATTCTACAATCTTTTTTAAAATTTATATTAAAACTAATAATTTGGTCTCAAATAATTAGTCTAATTATACACAACAGTAAAATTATAATGATAAATATAATTTCACACTTTCAAACTTCAATTACAACCAATATTTCTTTACAATAATTAGAAAAACCCTATTAGGATAAAATAAAAAATGAATCCTACAAAATTTATATTTTATTGATAATATTTAGCAATTATTCAAGATTTAATTTTTAAAAAGATTGAATTTTAGTACAAATTTAAAATTTCTTGTACATTCATTTTTTTTTTTTTTTTTTTCAAAATTATTTTTCTAGGTTACTAACCAGGAGTTCCTTCAAGAGCTGCTTTAGCACCAGTCAAGGTTAGCAAGCCTCCAGTTTTTAAATACTCAGAAGCCAGTTTTGCTGATATAACTGATGTCCATACACTCTGTTTCCACATAAGATCTGAATTTTTCACAAGATCTAAAAATACATTAATTTAACATTAATGTAATGAGTAATATAAATCATATAAAAAAGATTATGACAATTCTATTTCAAAAGTACTAAAAACTGCTATAAAGTAAAAATCATGGATACAATTTATTTCAAAGGATTTCATTCAGTAAATAAAAAAAATATTTATAATTTCATACAATTTAATTAATATTTGAGTAAATGACTTCATAAATTTACATTCTTTCAGTGTTTTTGAGAAATATTTTTTTTTTAAATTAAGAACAATAAAATGTTTGCTAAATGCTTTTTTTTTAAGAATTAGATAAAGTTTTAGAAATTCATGATTTTATATTTTTATTAGGAAATTGAAGAAAGTACTTCTTGATAAATATCTCAATGTATACAAGAACTTTTCATTCATCTAATAAAATATTTAGCTTAGAATCTGGAGTTTGCATGTTAACATGATATAAATAATGAATGATTCATAGAATTCAAAAATTTTCATAATACTTCTAGATATTCTATAAATTAACCCAAAATCTTTTTGAAATAAAGTCATGACGGATGGACTGATATTTCCTGATTTAAAATCTTTTTCAAGAATATATTTAGATAAGGTCAAAAATAGTTTTCCTTTTTGTTTGTTTAACAAAAAATAAAAAAATTTTAGCCTACAGAAATGTATATATATTAGTCTACATCATAGCAAATCACACAATTTTTTGCTGATTGATTAATTTTTTCAAAAGAAAAATTTGAAGAAAGTAATTACTTTTCCATTTTAAGAATCTAAGATACAAAAAGTAAAATAAATAAAAATTTTGTCAAATATTATATATATATATATATATATATATATATATATATATATATA
>JAPMOQ010038724.1:286939-336722 GCA_026543055.1 Argiope trifasciata
GCTAAAAGTTCACAAAATGAAAGGTAAATGAATAAGAACCAATTAATGAAACAAATCCACAATACTATATTCAAAGAATTATTTAAACGAAACAGAAACAGAAGTAACTACGGAAACGAAACCAAAACCGGAATCAAAACTAAAAATCATTACTGATTAAACAAGTTTTAAGAATTAAAATGTTTTTAAATCAATCATTGTATTTAGAGAGCGCAAATGCAGCTACAACTAAAATACAAATGAATATAAATTAATTAACAAAATAAGACAACCGAATCAAAATAATCAATAGAAAAAAAATAGTCAATAGAAAATCCGGCCTGAAAACTTCGTCAGGAGCCACTTTCAAGCAAGGATTCCTAATAAGGGATTTTTTCTGTGAGGCATCGATGGACAATGGTCAAAAGTATTGACACCTCGTGGCCCGAAAATCCCCCGAAAATGAAGGCAAAAGAGACATACCAATTTTAACAGCAAAAGACAAAAACAAACAAAACATTAAAAACATCAACAAATGAAACAAACATATATATAAAAAGTAAAACTACAAAAGAAAAATCCCAATTAATGACAAAATTAAGAAAACAATAAGTTCACAGACCTGGCCGCGGACCAGCCGTTCTTCCTTTCCAATAATAATACTACAGTGTAACCAAACATAAATGGGATTTATTAGCGCCATCTATTTCACTAATATTTCATTATTTCTTTTTTTTATTAAAATATTGATATTACAGTAGTTTTTGGAAAAATCATTATTGTTTAAATTTTTACTAAAACTATTTGTTGCTTTTATAAAAGAAATTTTGTTATTACAAATTGTTTTAATTTTATTGAATAGTGAGAAAATTAAATTTTTGAAAATTTTCGAGTTAAGATTAGAGTGATAATTACAGAGTTTAATTATATTAAATTTGAATTCGTCTCTTTTATCATAAATACCGACTATTGTTTTTTCATTAGCAATTTCGATCCTTAAATCCAGATAAGTAGCTTCAAGATTATCATTATTTGTTTCTTTTAAAGTTAATTCTTTAGGATAGCAGTTGGTAACAATATTGGTATTATCTAAGTTAATCAAAATTAAATCATCAATAAATCTCCATCCGTTTATTAAGTAATTATTAATTATTTTTTTCTCGTAATAATGTAGGAAAATGTTGGCTAAAGCACTTGAAAAAGCTGTACCCATTGGAATACCCTTAACTTGTTTATAAAAATCAATACCATTGAATACATAATTTTCGGTAATATTAAAATTGCATAAAACCAGCCAGTTATGTTTATTAATTACATTTTCATTTAAATATTCATCATATATATGAGTACAGACATTTATTAATTTCTCATGGGGCAGGTTGGTATATAAATTTTCAAAGTCAAAAGTATTAATTTTATAAATTTTGTTATCTTTTAAGAAATCCAAAATCTTTTTGTTATTTTTAATGACAAAACAATCTTCTTCTTCAATTTTACTTAGGATAATTTGAGTTAAGATGTGTAGTTTTACTTTTTATATATATATTTGTTTCATTTGTTGATGTTTTTAATGTTTTGTTTGTTTTTGTCTTTTGCTGTTAAAATTGGTATGTCTCTTTTGCCTTCATTTTCGGGGGATTTTCGGGCCATGAGGTGTCAATACTTTTGACCATTGTCCATCGATGCCTCACAGAAAAAATCCCTTATTAGGAATCCTTGCTTGAAAGTGGCTCCTGACGAAGTTTTCAGGCCGGATTCCTTTTCTATTGACTATTTTTTTCTATTGATTATTTTGATTTGGTTGTCTTATTTTGTTAATTAATATATATATATATATATATATATATATATATATATATATATATATTGAAAATTTTAGAGTGGAAATACCTGCTGAAACAACTGCTCACCAAAGGTGGCTAGTATTAAATAATTTTAAAGTTATAACTACTCATTTAAAGAGGAAAAGGCTCATTTAATTTAAAATCAATTTTTCTTAAACTTAAAAAACATAAACTGTAGAGATTAAACATGCTATATTTAACAGCTTATCATTTGCACTTATACTACAAAAATATACCAATGTTTTTTAGCAAGATTAATAAATCCATACATTAATGACCCTTAAATTTAGTTTTAGAAAATTTCAAGAAACTGCCTGGTTATATACACACATAAGTATACATATGGTATTAATACACAACTATAACTAAACAAAATCACAAGCAAGGGGACGGAATGAGTTTGCTTTTTGTCATCTCAGAATGTTTAAATGTTTTGCTGCCATCTCCAAAAATTTTTTTAAAAAAACTGAATACTCAAATGCAGCATATAATGCCAATAAATTAATAAAGAAAAAAAAATTCTTTTACACAGATATTTCAAAAAATAAATAAATAAATAAAAACAAGAAAATGATGTTTTTACTTTGACTTGATCACTTTTAGACGTATAAAAGCAATATATTATTGTTCAAAAGCTTCTTGTAAAATAATTTATTTGCAAACAAAAAAAATAATGAGTTATTTCTAATAAATGAGGTAAATGATAAAATTTCTAATAAATAATAATGAGGAATTTATATTTAAAATTTTGAGCAGGATAAATATTTTATTCCTTTATTATGAAGTACTGCGGAGATTGTTAACTGTTTCCGAATTTTAAAAAGAAATCAGCTGTTTTACCTTTAAATGTTGGAAACCAATATCTAACAATTTCCTATAAAATTACATGATTCTTGTGATATTTTATAATAAATAAATTGTTTAACTGAATTATTCATTATTTTAATCAAAAATATAAATATGAATAAATATGGGCATATCAGTAACATTTTATTTTCATACACTTATTAATTTTTTGAGCAAATCTAATATTTTCACAAGAAAAACAAGAACTATTACCCCTTTCCCATTAATATTCAGCAAAAAAAAATTGTCCTCAAATTGTGAATGCTATTAAAACAATGAAATTAGTAATACATTTGACTGAGAACACTTTTATATTACTTTTAAATTATATAAAATTAATAATTAAAAAATGCGCACAAAATTTTTTATTTGAAGATGGCAAATTTTGTTTTTACCTTTAGCTGCAGCATTTCCACCAGCCCAACCACCAGCAACACAAATCAAAGCATCTACTTTTTCTTTGTTCAATACTTCTTGGACACCAGAGAGGACTTCAGTTTCTTGATCAATCCATGATTCATTAGGTTTCACAATAACATTGGCATTGGCCTCTTCATTTATTGCCATATCAATAGAGCCTACCCACTGTTAAAAAAATTATACTAAGTACAGAAATAATGGTATTTCTAGTTTCAATACATTTCATTTTTCACTTACAAAAAATATAAAGTTATATAAAATCTATTCATTCATACAATAATATTCTATTCACAAGGAATATTCACCATTTCTCTTTAAATCTTATAATACAATCTAAACTGTTCCATTTAAAATCTAGTATTACTGCAGGGAATAAATAATTTATATTGAATTGTGCACCTAAAATTCTTCTCGATATAGTTATATCACAAAAGAATAATTTAATCTCTTTGTAGGAAAAAAAAATGTTTAAATCAAAAACAAAATTTGATAAAATTATTTAAATTTATTTTCATTCTGCTTATCAGATAATTATGAGACTGAAACATCTTTTTTTTACAATTATATTACACTTTAAATGTTTCAAATAAAATGCTTTCCATTAAATCATTTACATTTGTTTTTTCATTTTTAATGAGAAAATCAAAACATGCTTGTTTTTTGTTTTTTCTAAAAATGAATATGCATATTCTTGAAATTAAATTTTATAATTTTGCATTTCTTTCAAGATGAATATAAAATATACATGACAATCAAAAATTGTTTTAAGAAATAGTAAAGTCATTTTTTTTTTAAATTATAATTTTTCCTTTCATTTTATTTAACAAGTTACATAATAATGCAAATGCAGATTTTAAAAAAAACATTTAGAAATATGTATTCTAATTGCTAAAATTTTAATTAATTAGAAATTTTATGTATATAGATAGATATGAAAAAAATCATATATTAAAAGTAATCTTGATTTGCCTTAAGGTCATGATACATAATCTCCTTCTAAGAAAGATAAAAAAAAACATTAATAGTTTTATTTCCATCAGATAAATTTTGATAAGACTCTGAAGTTAAAACAATAATGAATCATTCACTGTTCCTTATCAAGATTTCTAATGCAATCTTTCCTTATCTATTTTTACTTACAAATGATAAAGAATCTGAAGAAAAGTAATCTTGTATGAAATTAAATGGATTAATACTACTTCTGCCTACTATATGGGATCATGATCTAGTTTAAATATATTGAACATCAATTTAAGTGCATAAATCCTGCACAACTTAACACATAGTTACACAACTGAATATATAGTTGCATGTAATTAAAAATGAGAACAATTGACAGACAAATCTCTTTGGATAGTATTCCTAGATTATGGTGTTCTTTTACTTGGATTCCAAGATTTAAGCATCATGTAGATGAGGTATCTGATAAGAATTTTGTCTAACACAACATCACAGCAGATTTTGAAAATATTAGAAGGCTTGGTTCTGAAACTTAAGATGATCATTTCTAATTTCATCATCAATTTTGTTATAATAATATTAGGAAATAAGATAACAAGAATAGTAGCTTACACATTTTATTGTAGCAACATGGGTGTATACTTACTAAAATACATTTTAATATGAGATAGGTTAAAAACAATGTTTCAAAAAAATCTGAGATTTTTTCATAAATGAAACAGGGAAAAGGAAAAAATTAATTACAAAAATATTTATCCTCAGGACATATACAAGTATCATCTTTATTAAAAATGCCTTTCTTTTTTTTAAATTTCCAGTGACAGAACAACTACCACCCTTGATTGTTTCATAGATATAGAGAAAGTACTAACTTTAAGAGCATCTAAACTTTTATTCCTATAAATTTCCAGTGTTTTATTACTTTTTTCTCTATAAAAGAATGCAATAACTTTTGACAAAGCAAATCTATATCATTAAGATTTTGCACAAATTCATCTATGAATACCCTAATTATTTTAATTTTATTTTCACTTGTGAAACTTGATGCATACGTTCTCTTTCGGGAGCTGTCTAAACTCTATCACAAATGAGATTCATAAGTAAATTACCAGCTAACTCTTCCTAATCCAATTCTCATTACTAAATCAAATGATTTAAATTTCCCAAACAAGATACCATTTTCCTAGCTTAAGAAGTAAAATAAAATTAAAGAGAATTTCAATATTGTAGCTTATCAAATTAGAAACTAAATTAAGTTATGAATTCAGTTAGTCTACTAACTTATTCTCTCAGTATATATATATATATATATATATATATATATATATATATCTTTTATTATTTTATAGTAACATCTTTAAAACATTTTGGATCAAGGTTACACATTAATTGCTTTACTGTTAAACAGTATGGTTGATTTTACATAATTTCTTATCAATATCTGAATGTCTGTTATTCCATAAAAGAGTTAATTTATCTTCTGTCTCTAAAATGGAAAGGGAATTTAATTCTCAAAAATACAAGGAAAAACTAAAGAGTAACTTATAAACACCTTTTAACAGAGAATACAATGTACCTATTCATATAACTAAATCTAGAGACATATTTTCTAAAAAGTAAGAAACAATAAGGGAATAGAAAGCAATTCATATGATAATTCTTCCTTTTAAAATAGTTATATTCATTTTAATGTATATATAATTAAAAATTTACTGCACATGAATAATATTAAAAGATTTATTATGCTTTTTTAAAGCTGTAGGCTAAACTAATAATTATCAATTATTTTTGTTAAATGAATGAGGAAAACAATCTTTATTTAATTTATATTTTTTGACAAAATATATTAAAATACAAATTTTTATTGCAAAGATCATCTAAATTTTCTTTTTAAAAAATAAGCTCTTTCTTCTTGGAACAATTTGATTCTGATCAATAAGTACAAAAAAAGTAGTTTCTCTTTTATGATAAATTATAAAATTTTCTAACCAATAAGAACAGCATTCCCAAATGGACTATGTAGCATTATTAATATGATAATTTACAACTAACTAATACTTTTATAAATAATTGACATTTTATCATCATTCATAGTGTTATGAAATTAATAAAATAAAATAATAAATTTTTGAAAGAAACAGAAGTTCCACAAAAAGAAAAAAAATGTGGCAAAATTCTAAATTTTCAGGAATATCTTACAAATAAGCAAGTCAGGTAATGCTTTCAGCTGCAAGAAATGAAAAGAATATTTAGAAAAATATATTTATATATTTCTCCCTCAGAATATTTCCAACTCTGAATTCTATGTTTCTATTTTATCTGTCAAAATTATTTTCAGGATATGGCCACATTAATTTTAGACATATATTAAAAATTGGGCATTTTAATTATATTAAGATCACAACAAAATGATTGCAATTCCTGAAAATTTTCAGATGAGATGTATGACTATTATCTATGATTTTTCAATTAATAAATCTAATTCTAATTTGTTTAATTAGTATTCTTAAAATGGAGCATATAGTAAAACCAGCTTCAGGATAAATGGTGGTAGGGTATGATTTTATTTCGAATTAACTAATTACAATAAAATCACAGACTGAAGCACTTTTAAATCAGCTAAAAGTAATATATATATATATATATATTAATGATTAAAAATTTTTATTCTTGGATATATTAATTGAATGAAAATACACATAACTTTTGCAAAATTTATGCATATTCATTCTTACTTAAGCAAGCAAAATTTTTTAACTAAGAAGATAATATAACAAATAAATAAATTTAAACTAGAAAAAAAAATTATCATACCCAATTTCGGGCTTTAAAATGGGATACAATTGTGCTTCCAAGAGCGCCTTTTCCTCCATACACAAGAACTCGGCCTGCATTCGCACTCATTCTTTTGAGATAATTTTAAGAAATGGTAGAGTTAATACTTTTAAAGTAAATTACACACCTGAAGATTTACTGTGTTAAGACGCTTTACCGTTACAACGGCACAAGATAAACCCTTTAAGATTTATGAGTAACAACAAATCGTACTTTCTGTCACACAGGAAGAACGAATTTATTCTGTTTAATCAGCAAGATTTAGAAATCTTGAAGCTGATCGCACGTCAGTCAACAGTGATAATTTACTTTGATTCACTCAAATCACGAACGAAATTTCATCATCACTGTTTTCCGTACGCCGACAATTCCGATTGTATGGGTTTCGGAATCGTTTACACAAAGATTTGTATTCGGCTCTAGTATGGTATTTGAAAAATGCATATAAATATTTTTAAAAAACTAAGAATAAATAAATACCATACCCTAGTAACACACAACTATTGTAGAATATTGTACGACATTCACCAATATTCGCAATATTATTTAATATTGTGGAATGTTGTTTAATATCATAATATCTTACAATATTGCACAATATAGTGCGACAGACTGGAAAATATAATTTCATGACCCATTCTTACTGTAAAGATATCCATTATTTCTATGATTAATGCATTTAATTATATTAATTTTGTTGTTTCATTTACAGATTTATTTCAATAATAAAGAATGAAATGTTCAAATTTCTTATTAGATTTTTAAAATACAATTTTCAATAAATAAAATATAAAAAATTAACTTATTAATAATTACATGTATAGATTTCTGCACTTTCTTTAAATTATGTAAAAAAAGACCTAAAGCAAGATTAATATGAAGTAAATTTATTTTCAAAAAAAATGTATTAAAGCCATTAAAAAAAAATTTTTTTTGAAATATATAAAACAACAACAATAAAAAAAGTTAACTTCTGACATCCTTAATATTTCAAAAATAAACCGAAAATGAAATATAAAAAATTCAAAATTAGGACACTTGAGTATAAAATTTAATGAATGAGAGCTTTATTCCTGTTGAAAAATCCTTAAGAGTTTGGAGATACATATTGTTACGAATTTATAATGTTGCATTTCAGGGCAGATAGTTCCATTGAGAGAAAGATAGTTTTACGCACGATTCTGATGGATGTATTGTTTGCCAACAGATTCAAACCCTCTGTTCTTTCGCGCATGTTTTTGGATGGGTTTAATTCTACAGAATAAAGGGTGATAGGATAGATGAAAGGAGGAGATACTTACAGTTAATAATAAAGTAAGTCCTGACAACGTACATATTCTACCACGGCTTTCTCCGTAATAAGATAATATCGACGAAAAGTGGTTGTCTCAGGTCAGGAGACTGAAGCTAACTGTAGTAGAATATATGATCTTCCGCATAATGACTAGTGTTTGACAATGGATTGTAAAACCCTCAGTGCTTTAGAGAATGTGTTAATATGGAGTTAATTCGTCAAAATTGGAATGAAAGGAAAGATGAAAGAAGGAGATATTTAATTTAACAATGAAGTCCAAAGTTAATGGTGAATACTAGAAATGCGCTCGTCGTTCCGTATCTCATATTCAATGAGACAGAATTGTCGAAAGGTGGTTGTCTCAGAATCCGTTGTTAAACAGTATCAAGCGAAGTTATGGGCAAATAAAGAATTCTCTAATCTTCAAGAACTGTGATGATAGGTCGAGATTTAAAGTGACCTTTCTTAAACCTTATCTACCTTCTTTATTAATAAAATGCCAGGTCGCTGAGCTGCAATCTTTTGAGTGGACCCTCAAGTAATTATTAAGATGTGCCCGTGTGTAGAATATTGGAATCAAGAATCGAAGCAGCATCGATGCGTGTGCTGAGTAAGTCAGTCGTACAGTCGAGACAATAGGCAGTAAACATTTGAGTACAGCTAAAGCAGAGATAATGGAGAACAGCAGACGTTGGCAACATAAGAGGATACTCACTACTTGCTGAATTTTGTCTGTCTACTTTGTGAGGGGTATATTTTGAATACTTTTGTTGTGTATACTTGACTGTGTTATTACTGTTAGTGTATTCGTGCCTTTAAACTAAATAAGTGTCTTTATTTATTATTGAGCTTACTGGAATATATCATCATGCGCTTACTTGCCGGATCAGTTGATACGTTGTGGAGTTTTGAACAATTTTCCATAACGGTATTGATTGCTTAGACAAAGCAATAAGATTAAAAAATGAAATATGGAATGCAATAAATTTAGTCATGCAAAAGAAAAGAATTTTTTTCTGCAAATAGAATGCAGGGTATTTACATAGGATCAACGAAAAATTGATAATACTAGATATATAAATAGAAAACTTTAAAAAAATTTATCCCAATTTTTACAGAAATTATTGTAGTTGAGTTAACTATTCAGAAAGTCAAATTTAAGATTAAGAGTTTGAAAAGAATATACAATAGAAAATTGGCTAAAAAATAAATTAGATTTTTAGAATTTTATTTTTCAAATTAAGACTTTGAAAAAGACAAAACAATATTTGAATTTTTTTTTTCTTCCTTTTTTGTGTATGAATATTTTGTTGTAGTTTTTAGTTGCATCCATTATTTTTTTATTATTATTCACAAGCCGTCCTTGATGACAAGCCGGCAGGCGAGGGATTAATGATAGTTAAAAATTAAATATTTTGTGAAACTATGCCCTCAATGATATTCTTAATAAAATACTTTTGCATTACTAAGCATTTATGATATGAAATTTACACATGTCATTTTAGGATCCATTTCTAGATAAATGTGATAGTTCCTCTATAGATTATTTTCCATAAATTAGAAGTCTAACTCTAGCACTTTTGCTGAACTTCACTTCATCGGGCAACTTCTAAATTAATAATTGCAAATAAGTGCCTTAGATCAAAATACTTTAGGTGTTGTTTTATGAAAGTGTAAATGCTTATCTTTTCACAGATTGGAAAAAAATTAGACTGCAGGATTCAATTTTCAATGATTTGTAAATCTTTCTTGATAGCGTAAAGTCACGTTCATTATTCCTTTTCCTACATAGGAAGAATATGCTATTCGGCTGTGGATATCAACCGTTTGTTAAGTTTAATTTCAATTACAGTTATATTTAATTTCAGTTAATAGAGCAATCACATACTTACATTTGCCAAGCTGAAGCCAGGCATTTATGATCATTTCATGCCAAAAATTCATGAAAAATGCCATGGTGTGGAGTGAAACCTGGATATTCAAACTGATCTAATTTCCATTGCATCATTTGGAGTGAATATTTAACACTTTTAACGCTAGCAACGAGAAATCTCGCCTTTTAGATACTTACAATTTCAGGTTTCTATGAGCTAAAATTTGTTTCTTATGCCAGTTTGAAAAAAATGTTTCAGATGTGTATTAGAAAGTTAAACGTATCTAAACTGACATAAGAGATAAATTTTAGTTCGCAGAAACCTGTTATTAGAAGTATCTGAAAGACGGATATTTCGTCGGTAGCGTTGAAAGTGTTAATGAATCCAAGTACAATGTCAAAAAATATCAGGTGTGTGGAGGGATAATTTGTGAAGTGTTTTAGCGAAGAACTATGGCATCATCTGGAGTGATTTTTAATGTCTGATTTTATATTCTTGATAGGGATTTTTTTTTACGTAATTCTCACAATTTATAATTCTTTCTTTAGCTTAAAAAGAATTGGAGACATTCTATCTCTCTTAGTTAGTTTTCAAATATCATTACTAGTTTAGTTTTAAGATCCCTGGCATTACAGTTTGCAACTAACTCCATTAATCGCAAAATGATACGATGGCTAGCGACGATTAGCATTTTTTTTTTTTTTTTTTTTTTTTTTTTTTTGGTAATTTATCGCACAAGCTATAAAAATAAATACCCAGATTCAACACAAAAAGATACTTGAAAAATATGCATTCCGAGTCTAATGATGACTTTGCAAAGTTGATTCTTTTAAATTGAAAAGAACATTCCTGTATACCTTTTCAGAACTTTCTATTTCATTGACATTTTTTTATAATTACATCATTCTCTAACAACAACAGACAAGCTCTTGGAATTAATTTTTATGTGTTTGTGCATTTCAGTGGCAAAAAATACAAAATAAATGAAAATTTAAACAATTTAATAGAAAATGAATTTCTATTTCACTTTTTTACTATTCATTAGCTCTTTTAAATTCATCTAATTTAACAAAATTATATTTAACATCTTACAAATATCATAATTTCCTATTTTTTTTACATAAGTTTATTATTGTCGACATTCAACAACAAAAATTTAAATTATTCCTTTTCCAAGATATAAACGTTTATTTTTTCAACCCAATTTTAGAATTAAATACATAAGTAGTATATTCTATTTTATACCCATTTTTTTCCTTATTGATAACGCCATAAAAGATAATTGGATTTCATGAAAATTATTTATGACTTTTAATAACTATTTAACAGATTCTACAGATATATGTATAAATCGTATAAATAAATCCTTTAAGTTATCCTTTGTTTTATAACTGATATAAGGTGCTTTTTTCAAATGAAACACAAGCTTGGAAAAAACAAAAGTTTGAACTCGTGCATAGAAAATCATGCCTAGCATAAATAAAAAGGAATAATGTTAGTAAGATTATTTGAACAATGAGTTAAATTTATACTAAAAGTTCTTGTGATATAAAAAATATTGTAGAATTATTATATAAAATTACTTAATCTTATGTCTGATAAAATTCAATTCGTAAATGTTGAAATCCATTAAAAAAAATGTTATTTTTTTCCTCCACCCCTACCAGCATAACAATGTAAAAGTAATACAGCATTATTGTGTGGTAGACAACTTTATGATTATTAGTTTCTTCTACACTATACTATACCTTTTTTTTTTCTTTGGTTATTTTTATAATTATTCATTTTTATGCTTTCTTATTAAAAAGTTATGTAAAAATCGAATATTAAAAAATTAGCATGTTATAAGTCAAAAATAAAATTCAGCAACTAACAAAATTTAATGTTCATTATATGGAACATTAACTACTTATTTGCAACAATTTTAATAAAGTTACAATTTTGCAATTTATCATAGATAAAGAATTTATAAGTATTTTTTTATTCTGCAATCTGCACATTGCTGAATAATCTAGAAGTTACTTGAAATAAAATATATCAAGAAATAAATTATTAAAGTCTAGAAGTTATTGTCATAATCTAGAAGTTTGAAAATGTTACTAATTTTAAGTAATTACTTTAAATAAATTATATCAAATGGCAATTATTTTATTTATTCACATGGTCCAAAAAAAGTACAACAATTTCTGCATATTTTTTTATTATTATTTTTACATATTAGTAGTTAGATTAAAGAAGTATTAAAATAAAGGAATATATAATATCCTAAAGGACTCATTCTTTCAAAATTATTTTTAAATGAACCATGTTTTATTCTTCTTTACTTCTTTTGTCTTTACATTTCTTTTTATGCTTTTTTTTCAAAGATGTCTCTTCAATACCTTGCCCTTTTTTACTAAGATGTTCATCAGTCAATTCTGTATCTTCTGTGCATTCAAAAACACCACGTTTTACCTTTTTGTGGTGAATACTAATGGAAATCAATGTATCTTCATTATTATAACATGAATTTTTAGGATCAGTTACTGAGTCGGAGCTCAACTCCACAGTTTCTTTTTTATGATGCTTCTTCTTGTGTTTCTTTTTAGATGTTGCATCTTCTAATTCATAAGTCATTTTACACTCTGGAAGATTATTTTTCATATCATGCACTTCAGCCTTTTCTTTGGAATGCTTCTTGTGTTTATGCTTTATTGTTTTTATTTCTGGTTTTACTACATCTAATTCATTTTCAAAGATAGCCAGTTCTGTGATATCTTTCCTTTCATCATAATCTATTTCATCACAGCTGGGTGCTTCTTTTTTATGTTTCTTTTTCTTCTTTTTTTTATTAGAACAATTAACTAAGTCAAAATTCAGGAAATCAGTATTCTTAGATTCACTCTTTTCATTATTTTCACAATCTTCTGATTGCAGTGATTTTCTTTTCTTGGAATGTTTTACTTTCTCATTTTGACTATTTACAAAAGATATATTTGGAGAATTTTCTAAAGAGTTAGGTGTTGATTCAGAATTATTATAAGTTTCATCTACATGCTTTTTGTTTTTCACTTTAATGTTTTCCAACTGTATACATTCATCTTTAGTTTCATCACAATATTGGTTTAAAGAATTTTCAAAAGAATATTCTCTTTTCTTCTTTTTGGATGAATTATGAGGTGGATTGTTTTGCTCTTCAAAAGACTGTTGATGGTCTTGCTCTTCAGAAACAATATTGTCCATAGAGTTACTATTATTATCCAAATTTTCTTTCCTTTTCCTCTTTCTTTTAGATGACTTATCTGAAATTGGTCTGGACATATTTAATTGTTCATCATAATCTAGCCTTTCAAACATGGCTACAAAGAAACCATTAGTCAGGGTTTCTTCAGGATAAGCTCTCAAACATAGTCTTCCAAATTCATAATTGTCAGATCCTCTAATTGGCCAATTAGGCATCACACTAACTAATTTAAAAACATGACAGAAATGATTTAAGACTTCATGAACAACATATTCATTCTCTTCTTCAGAGATAGAACAAGTAGAATATACAACTCTTTTGACAGATGGAAAAGTTAAGGCATGTTTCAACAGCAAAATCTGAAATCCAGCCAACTTCTGTAAACGAAATTTGTTTTTAGAATCTTCAGTATCTGTAACAGTATCCATGCGATTAACCATACCAGATCCAGAACAAGATGGATCCACTAATATGCAATCAAGATTATAAAACTTTGGATCATTTGTATTTACTAAATAAAAGTCCTCACATTCAGCTTCGCAGATTTCAATATTAGTATGACTCAACATGCCTTTTAAAATATGAAAGCGATGCTGATCTTTTTCATACGCATAGATCTTTCTGCAATAAAACGTTTTAACTTTAAATTCAGGAAGACTCAATGTCAACAAGAAAAAAAGGATACAAAATTAAATAATTTATGAAAATCACAGCACACAGAATATCATTTAGATCTGTGACTTAAAAAAATTATTTATTAAATAATTGTAATAATCTAACAGGAATTTATAAAAAGCTTAATTATGCTATACAATATATAAAATAACTCAATTTTCAATATAGATTTTTAAAAAATTCAGTTTCAAATATAGTTAGACCTCCATTCAATAAATTCCTATTAACCAAATTTTGTAATTTAATGAATTTTGTTCTAAAATTATAATGATGGCAAACTCCAAATTTAACAAATAAGATCAGATTTAATAAGATATTACAAAAATTGTAAATATTTTTTGTTATATTATTGGTTTGGGTAGAATAATATTGGATTGCTTTACAAATGAGTCTTGTTCGGAACAGATGATCAATTCATAAATTCTTGCAGATGAGTATCTCAAGTGGGTAGGATAGGAATTTCCTTTCTGATCATTCCTTATTCCACAAAGCAACAGAATGAAATGTATTAGATGCTCAGTTTTGAAAGGCATTTGATTCTTGAAACATTGTGAAGCATGGTAATATGTTAGAAATAAAAATATTTTTTGTTGAGAGAAAAACATAAAATGTTTCATGAATTTGACATGAATGTTTGACACAAATAACAAAGTAGCTTAAAATTTCCATGTAGACATTAGCTGCAATTGTTAAACAATTAGAAGAAATTGAATATGAATCTGTAGAATGTGGTAAAAGATCAATGAAAAAAAGAAAATCAACAAATGTCTCTTCTCTTTTTGTTGTTGAATCTAATCTTGTGGAATAGTTCAACATATTTTGTGCCAAGAAAATAGTCAAAGGAAAAGCTGACAAAGAAAAAGATTTTTAATTTACCAAACAGCAAAATGAAAAAGATTTTTCTATATCTAATAACTGAATGAATTGTTATATATAAAAAAAAAGATACCACATAGTCAAAAAAGACAGTATGCAGATAAATGAAAATATAAAAAAAGACAGAAAGAATATGATTGCTTTATGACTTAAAGGCCAACCAAACATTTTGCTGAAAAAGGGGGGAAAAAAAAAAAAACGTTTTTGAGATAGATAGATTTTGAGAAAAATGAGTTTGAAGGGGGGAGGTAGAGGCAAAATTAGAATTATAATTTTGTTTATTATTAATACTGATGGAATTTGTGATAGACAAGAACAAGATCAAGATATATTAAATAGAAAGGAGAGTAAAGCTGAAATATTTTTTAAACGCTAAGACAAAATATGTAGCACATAAAAATATCCTGTATGATTTTTTACTATCTACATACATTTGATCTTTAGATAAATCTATGAAAATATAAAAAAGAAAAATTCTTCTGTTTACTGATCAATATCCTGCATATCCTCTAATTCACAATTTTTTTAAAAACGACCTTTCATAACTCAACCTTGATATCATTCATTCTGTTAAAAATACAAGAAGCTGCTTGTTAGAAAAATTATAGCATTGTATGTAAATGCAGGGAAGAAAGGCAAAGCCAATATTTTGAATTAATATTATGCAAAGCACTCAAGGCCAAACAATTAAAAAAATGCTTTCGAAAACAGGGATTTCCAAATGCACAAAAGGAAAATGACGAAAATGTTAAAAGAAGTCATTTTTTTCATTCAACCCTCCAGAAAAAGTCACTCCTCCTGGGACTAACTATAACAATTATGCTACAAGTGATGATGAAATGGGTAGAATTTTTCTTTAACTTATTGGAACCAATGAATAGCAATTATGCTGCAAAAATCAATAATGGAATTGAAATTAAAGCTGTTAGTTTTTCTCTTACTTTACATGGTTTGGAAACTGCAAAAGCATATTTAAAACAGTCATATTTTCTGAAAGACAATTTTTTTTAAAAAAAATTAATAATTAAGAATATTGTCAAACACTATCTAGCAGATACTTTTGAATTTCAAATTGAAAAAAGATGCATAATTATTTATTGAATTTTTAGATGCTGCATAAAACTTATAAATATTTTTGCATAAGTGCTTATTAGGAATATTCTGTAAGATAAGCAGAAGTTTTTTTTTTAATTTTGATATTGTTATTAACCCCCAATTTAATAAACAGCATTCTCAGTTTTAAAGAATTCATTAAATCAGGGCCATACATTTATATGTGTAAAATATCAAAACCTGGAATAGTTTGATATTCAGTGTTTAATCTTATTGATATGTCTGGTTCATTTTCAAACTTTTTATTAAATATCTGCCATCCATAGCAGTCAATTAAAGATATTACATTGAACTGCTATAGATAAAATATAAGTGTTATTAAAATTTCAAACAATTAAAAACTAAACAAGGATTTTGGTATTCTTTTACAATA
Source organism: Argiope trifasciata (assembly GCA_026543055.1). Classification (NCBI taxonomy): domain Eukaryota; kingdom Metazoa; phylum Arthropoda; class Arachnida; order Araneae; family Araneidae; genus Argiope; species Argiope trifasciata. Next base: position 303,252 of record JAPMOQ010038724.1, read on the forward strand.
TCTTCTGTTGTATTTTTCACAAAGACTATTCTTATAGCATATGCAAGTTTTAAAAATTCGGTTTTTAGTAATATAAATTTCATATCTCTATTGGTTTTTCTTGCTTTCTAAAGTTTTAGAAAATTAATTTTATGCAATATATATAAAAATATTTTTTTATTATTGAAGAACTAGAATGCATAAGAATTGTTGCACAATAGACGAATTCTGGAAAACACTAACTGTCAATTTGCCTTACTTTCACTTTGTTTATTAAAGAAAATTAACTATTTAATTAATGGTCTCAAACTTTCATTAAAACCTTTCTTATACTTAGCTATGTATTAACAAATTTTGAAGAATTACTATGACAAATATTAATACATTTTGGAAGAAATTAGTTCTTCGCTTTTAAAAATTAATGGGTTAAATTGATATTCTCATTTTAATTTAAAACACATGCACACATTCATAAAAAAAAAATAACAAAAAAAAAAAAAAAAAAAAGGGATCTTGTGTATCATAATATTTTATATAACAGTACTTTTGATATTAAATATATTATACACATATTTTTACTTTCCTGAACAACACACAATATTTTAGTTTTTAAACTTATAAAATTAAAATGCAACTGAAAATGCGTAAAGAAAAAAAGGAATAAAAAAATGACATAATCAAATATGAAATTGAGAAGAAAGTGGAAAATCTAAAAAACGAATTTAAGAAATATTATATTATATTTCTCAAGGAAGAGAAATATTTCTCAAAATTAATCTAACCATCAAAAGGAAGTTTATTTATTCTTTATATATGAATTAGTACTATGATGGCACATAGATATTATTTATAAGCATGTGTGAATAAAATATAACATACCCATTATTCTCCATAGCAGCAGCTATATGAATTGTTTTCATTCCTGGTGCAGCACAAGCATCTATTACCACATTTCCTGGTTTAGGATCAAGAGCATAAACTGGTATATAACTAGACTAAAACAAGAAGAAACAAAAATTTATTTTTAAACAGTTAATTCTGTTGTTTCAATAAAAGATTTTAGTTCTGGGATGCAAATAAAGAAAGAAATATGAGGGAATGAAATCAAATTACGAAACTATTGGTCTAACTATCTAGACTGCTTTGAAGGGGGAGTCTAAGGCCACTAATAAATCTTCTAGAGTAGAAACAACAGATTTAAACTGATATGTTTAAACAATGATATTTTAATACAATTCATAAATATGCAAAATGTAAAAAAAAATATTATTTTTATTAAATTAATATATTAAAATTTTCTTATACAGTCTTGCTTATAAAGATATAACAAGCATCATAGTAATTATTGATAAAGGCTATTTATACAGTCTTTTTTTTTAAGAAATAATATTTTTTCTTTACTTTTTTTATTATATGGATAGTTGTTTTCTATTGTACTTTGTTCTGTCTTTTGTGTTTTTGAGATAAATTTCCTTTTACAAAAGAAATGCATATTTTTTACAGAGCAGTGTTAACTATAAATGTAATTAATCATAGAAATTAATGAAACTATTCACGCGCATTTCTCCATCTCGCTCAATCTCGTGACACAATGCAATTACGTGTTGCGAGCTGTATATATATTTATTACTGTGTTGTTCTATCAATTTATAATTGTGTTTTAATAAAAGATGGTTGTGTTTTAAATTGGAGTGATTTTGTTTGAGGAGTATTATTTTAGAGATCCTTAACCCAATGAATGTGTTATGAGGAATATTAATATGGTCCATCAAAGTGTTGGGTGAAGAATTAACAGAAACTCTGCTTACGATTATTTAAATGTAAAGTATGAGCAATAAAAAATATTTTTTAAAATTATGAATGAAAAAAATAAAGCTGTATCCATACATAAAATTAAAAATATTAGAAACAGCATAATTTAAGAAACCAGATGTGATCTTTATTATTACAAATAATTTTTAGTCCATTTCTTTCATTCTGTTTATATGAAAATCATAAATAAAACTACTAAGCAAATCATAATTTTTGATTTTTAAGCTTATTTAAACTATATTAAAATGTTTGCTAGTTTGAATTTCATCAAATCCTTTTCAATAATGAGGACTTGAATCTTAAAGTGCTAGTAAGTACAATATTCTTGGAATTTCTCATGCATCATACATAATAAATTTTACAAGTAGATTATAATTTAAAAAAAAGTGAATGCTAAGCTTTAATCCATAAAAATCAGTTTTGCAAGTTAAAATCTTTAAAGACATAATTTTACAACTATATAAAATAGTTGCACAATAATTAACCAGTTTAAATTAGAATATAAAGTAATTATATGTTAAAATAATAATAAAAAATATGGAAATAAAAATGACAGAATAGGAATGCATCAAAACCACATCTATTCTGCAAACATTTTAGCCACAGAAATTTTTCACCTTAACTTTTTATTGCAATAATAAAAATTCAAAATTCATTATTAAACATAAATTACTTGATACCATCTGTATGATGAATAACACAGACAATATGAAAATATATTTAAGTTTTCAAAGAAATAAGACATTTAGATATGAAATTAATATAACACTACCCACCTTGTCATGTATGTACACATGACGTTTCTGATAAAGAGACCACATAGTTAAATTCTCAGAGCTTGCAAAAACAAGAAGATCCTTAAAATGGTAATCAATTAGGAAATTGCCAGTTTCCAAATTCCTCACTAAATCTAAATAACTAAAAGAAAGAGAAAAAAAGTCAGAGTATAAAAACAGCAAAAATGAAGCAATTTAGAACTGCATTAACACATAGAAAAAACAACAGCAAAAAGCTAAATTGTAACTATAAGATTATATTAAGGCAATAAATACAAGTTATTATATTTTTAACTCAATGTCATGGATTGATGTCAGAGAAATAATGCATTTATCAACACTTTGCTAATAAATAAAAATGTAAAGATATACTGACAATCATAAATCACAATTATTGATTGTTATTTCATATTGATTAGTATTAAAAAAAACAAAATGAAAACCACATTTTGCAGCATCCAACAACACTTTTAAAAAATCATTTCATGATTAACTTTTTTCTCTACTAAGCTTACTCAACTGCCATGTAAATTCTATACTGGTGAGTCAATTTCTGATTCAGATGAGAGGCGCAAGATGTACAGGAAGGGCATCATTGATAATGCCCTATACCCTTTATTTGAGACAGAAACTGACTCACCAATATAAAATTAGTATTGCCAATTGAGCTAGGTCAATAATGAAAGAGTTAAAATACAGAATAAAACATCTTAATTTAAAGAAATCCTAATATTTTTAGTTTTAAATAAACATATTTTCAAGAAAATATTTCAAAATTAAAAATTTATTACTTTTTGTTTTATCTCGGAGTTTAACCACATGGTAGTTTTATAAAAGCTATAATATACTTAATACAAAGATATACAATATTTTATGCTGAGTTTATTTTATTTTGATAATTATCATCTGAATATCAAAACACATATATTGTTGCATACAATAATTATTATAAATTGTTATATGTGCATTCATTTTCAATTAATAAATGTATTGCATATATATATATATATATATATATATTTGGAAGAAATGAATACTTTTAAGGAAATTCCTTACTCTTTTTCTGATGTGCTTTCTCCATAATAAACTTCTCTATATCCTTCTTTTCTCAAGTTTTTCATCACATCAGACACTGTAGTAAGGAGAGTATTGACCCGAACATACTTGGGTAAGGATTGCAAGCCTATTTTTTTTTAAATAAAAAATAAAAGATAGATTGTCTTAGGTTTCAAAGTAATTGTATATAATAGTATTAGTATATAAGTATATTTAAATTCACATAAAGAATTGTAACAAATTTTGAACTAATCTTGCTAAATGAATTCAAAAATAGATTATAGCAAACTCTTTAAAATGCTGTAACAACAAATTTATGCCTCCCCCCCCCTAAAAAAAGCAAAAATTACCAATTAAAATGACTTATGAAGTCAAGCATTATAATAAATGACAATAGAATACTTTTAACATATATCAGATTCCAATTAAATCACAAATTTCTTTATTTTAAGTAGAACATTAATTATTCTAATATCCCTAAACCAAAATTTCAACTTAATTGGTAAAAGAAAACTGAGCTGCAATTTTTTAAAAATAAGATACAAAGAATTTTTCAGAAAAAAAAAATTGGCACTGAATCTGATTTTTACTTATCTACAGGTTTCAAAAAATAATTTAGGAAGATAATTTATAAAGCTATTTAAAGAAAAAATAAATGAAAATACTATTTCCTTCTTATACATTTGAATAGGAACATGAGATTATTCTTTTAATTTCATTAAGGGGGAAAAAAAAAACAGCAACAAGTATTTTTGAAATTATAGATGAAAGTAAATGTGAAAATTAATCATGCTGATAGTATATTGAATCTTTAAGTAAAATGCTTCAATACAGTGTTTTGATGTTTCTTCAAAGGAACCCTTGCTGATCAGCCAAAAGCTGATTCTGCTTTGGCTAACTAAACTCTAATAATCTCTCAAACAAAAAAGTAATAGATTTTGTTAAAATTAATTAATGATTTCAAGAATATACTCAAGAAGTTTGATAACCAATAAAATTAATATGTGATAGAATTTCCATATTTCTTTTTAATTTCAAACAAACCATTTTCGAAAGCTTTTTTTGAAGGAAAAAATCATGATTTAAAATTCAGTAATTTAGTAACTGAAATTCTACTTATATACAGCTGGAAGTTATTGTATTAATATAATCTACAAATTAATATTTGGAAATAAAAACAGTAAATTTTGCTGAATAAAAATCTATTGTTAATTATCACCATCCATTAATCAAACTATATAAATGCTCATTTTATTACTTATGTGATTCATCTGTGAACACAATTTGAATGTCTGATATTTAATGTATGTAAATAAAAGTGAATGTTTGTCTGAATGTCTCTTATGCGTTGCTATACCGCTAATCCGACTGCGATAAAAAATTTGACTACTTATTCTTTTGCTTTCATTCTAAAATAAACAAATATAAACCATGATTAGCAATGCATGTATACACTGCCATCATGATAAAATGCCAGCTGTACTGAGATTTTTCTTACTTTTTAAACATGCAACAAATTGTTTATCTAAAATAATACACATCAGCAATTTAATAAGAAAAAATTTATTATTTTACAAAGATGGCTTATGGTTTAGTGATATTTAAAATTATTAAAGTTTAGAATATGCTTAAGAAACAACCAACTTAAAATATTTCCCTAGTAATTATATATAAGAAATGCTTATTATGCACTTTACAATTTTTGAGTAATCTTCCTATGTAGAAATTTCACTTCACAAAAAATAATTAAATAAAAACTAAAAATACTTTCATTATAAATCCATATATATTTTTATAGATACATAAATAACTGCTGTTTTAATTAATAACTAAGAATCTGTACCTTTATAAGTGTCTTTTCCAATTTTATAAAATAAATAAATTTAAATTAAAAATACCGTCACTGCTTATCCATATATTTTTTCTCTAGTTTCATAGTTAATAGCTGATTTAGTAAGTTAAGTAATTAAGAAACTTTACTTTTATTCCAGGTAATATTTATAATTTTATAATTAATTATAAACATGTAATGACAGGTGTCACGAAGCATTTTTATCAAAGATTTTTTTAAAGAAAATCATTAGTAATAACAATCGATTCTCTGCTGTTGTTTATGACCTTCTCCCACCTCTCGATGTATTTCCGCCAAAAATCACCCGGTATGGTTTTTAAGGCCATCTTTATTGTCGAAGATAACGCCCCTCATATAGTTCGACAGGTAGCGGAAAAGATGGTAATCCGACGGCTCAAGATTAGGAGAATATGGGGAATGCTGAAAGACCTCCATTCAAACTTTTGGAGTACGGCTTTGATGACTTGGGCAACATGGGGCCTAGCGTTGTCCTTAAGGAGTATGGTTTAGCCTTGCCGATGGGCTCTTTTCAGTCGCATAGCCTCTTTCATGCGGTGTAGCTGGGCTATGTAGAGCCCCTTGGTGACTGTGACATTCCTTTCGAGCATTTCTCAATACACCATGCCCTCCCAAAAGCAGATCATGGTCTTCTTTGGATGGAGGTCAGGCTTGACCATTCCCGTGCTGCAGATATGCTTATGCCACCTTCTCTGAATTCGTTGCAAATGTCTTGTGCTGCTTAAGCAGCTTTTTGGCCTGGATGAAAAGCGAAGAAGAGCAGGTGTCGAAAATATTGATTTTTACCACCTGGATATTCCATTTCTAAGCCTTAAAAGTAATTAAAAATTAAATTACTCAAAAAGACGATTAGCACAGTTTTGTAGAACAGAAAGAGCTCTATCGAATGAATACTATACACTTTGTCAAACAGCAAAAAAATCGTTGGAAAACAACGTAAATATAAAAACGCTACGAACTTATTCCCCAACCCAATACTCTTCATATAGATTGGCAGAAATCAAACTGCATCAAATATAGAAGTTTAGGAGATGAAATTGGCATATTTTATTATCTTTATGATGGAGAGTTTATGTGAAAGTAATTTTTAATTATTGTGAAGTCTATGGAAAATTGATATTTCTCTATGAATCAGACTTCGTTTCAAAAATTTAAAAATAAACCATTGATAATTTAGAAACAAAACCTGATGTACTTTTAAATTATTTGTTGTACAAATGTTGTATAACATATTTCCTAGTGCAAACATATATTTTTAAACAAGTTAAAAGAAAGAAATCTTAAAGAAATGCAAAGTATATACCAAAAGAAAATAATATCTATTTCAATTTATTGGAAAGCAAAATGTGTAATTTTTATATATATATATATATATTGTAATGTCATAAAAGTGTATTTTTAAAGCAATAAATTTATTTGAGGATTAATTTTTAAAATCTGAACTAGGATTTTACTATGCAAAAGGACTGTAGGATTGTGAAAACTATCAATATTTTCTTTAAGAGAAAGAGACTAATATTTTTGAACATTTGTAAATAGTAAGAGCTAGAAAAATCATTAAAATTGAAAATATGTCAATAAAATAAAATTATTTTCTTTTATAATTATTGTTATCTAACGATTCATTAATTATCTATTTCATCTTATGACTATAAACAATTTTACCTAATGAAAATCAAACCATGAAAATTTTCTTCAAACGAAAGGATATCTAAAATTTAAAACTTTTTATAGAAAAAAAAATGCAATCATTTTTTAAAAAATTTGCTTCTACCCAAGTTAAAAAAAACACACCTTAATTTGGTAACTTTTAATATACATTTTCCATTCCAATACAAGTGATTAAAAACTACATACAAATTAAATGAAAAGATAATTTTTTAAATAAATTTTATAAAATAAATAGAAGGGATACAAAAGAATAAACAATTTGTGATTGCAGGCAAATTTACCTTCAACTTTTAAATTGCCATCTTTCTTTGTATCTTCATAAGCTTTACGAATAGAATCTTCATATTGTTTTACTATAATAACAGGACGACTTTCTCCAGGTAAACCTTTTCCAAAGATTAATTCATATATTAATATTTCAGCAAGGTCTTCTCTCAGAAAACTTTCTTTCTTCAAGATCTCCGTTTCTTGAATTATTCGGTCTAAAACATGTCTATATTTGAGAACATTAGCTGCTAAAGAATATACTTTCTTGAACACCTATGAAAAAATAAAACATTGTACCAGGCTTTTAAATTATCCTTTTTATTTAAAAAATTTAATTGGATTTATATACAATAAAGTTGGACTCAAATACAATTATCATTCAAATATATTATTATCATCCCTTTTTTGAAACTCAAATAATGTAACAGGATTTTTTATTTTTACTGCCTAGCAATTTTCAAAAATATGTTAAATAATTTCTTTAATTCAAGGAAATAAAAATTTATTTGAATACTTTGTAGTACTCAAATAATACTTTGTACTTACTCACATGGGAACAATTTCAACCTCATCTTGATGACTGGGGCAATATGAATAAATTCTAGTGGTCGTATTAAGCAAAATTTGGGAGTGAAGATTTAGGAGCAGCAATCAAAACTCCACCTGTATACACTGATTATGGCTCAAACTTTTCCCATAGGAAATATGTTACATCATTAGAGTAGAGAAATTCAACCCTAACTTTTGGTGGACCTTATCAGGGAATATTGTAAGAATTTGTTAACTTATGCAAGAATTTTTTTTATTCATGCACTCATGTTGACTCTTTGATAGGATAATACACAAGTGTACAAACAAACTTCTAATTTTATGGAATTTTTGGATCAAAATTAAGTTTAATAAAATGAAAATCATTTTTTTCTAGTAGTCAGAAAAATGACTTAAAACCTAGTTTTTTACATGTCATAGTTATGTTTCTAATGAAAAAGTATTGAAAATCAAAAGCATTGAGATTTTATGCAAAATATTTCTCAGTATACTCATGATAATAAAGCACAGTATATCAAAGAGATTGAATGTCAACCATCAACACAATATGGGTTCAAAGTATTCAACTTATATGTTATTTCTGTTGTCAACATCCATTTTCTTCTAACAAAAAGCTTATAATAATCTTTTTATCAACTTCTGAAATAGCTTACTCATTTAAAGTTAAAACACACTACTTTCTTAAAATTTAAGTGTACAGAAAAATTAAAACATTACAGATAACGTAAGAAATTAACAAGACAGCAATAACAAGATGGAGGATTTGATTGTCAATCTTTTTTCTCAATACCACTTATTTTCTGGTTCACAATGTAATAAGTTTCATCTGCATGAGTTAAATATAGCAATTATATAAGTTATAATAGTCTGTTTGAAGAAAAAAAAGAAACAATACTTATGTATTCATGACGAACTTGGCAAAGATGCCATGTCAGTTTATTGATTATTATCACCAATGATATGAGTTTAATATACAAATATCATAAAAATCAATACTAAAATCCAGATTCTATGAAAAATTTGTTATCGCTTTTATAAATACTCTAGGTATCAATAATGTGCTGCTTTCTCACAATTTTTTTCTATTTTATTCAACCATATAAATAAAATAGCTAGTGTAGTCTTTTCATAAGCCATTAAACCAAAAAATATTTCAACATTAACCCTTTCCAATAAGATTTAATAAGGAAACATACATGAAATTGCCATTTATTTTTTATTTAAGACAACTTAGTTTATTTCCTAATTTTTACATATTGTTAATTAAAATTATGTTATTAACATGGATATAGTAGTTATTCGTAAGTTCATATTAAATACCTCTTCAAAAATCTCTAATGGCTTTGGATTCGCCAATAGTTTTACCTTTTGCACCAGACACTCTCATAAATTATCTTTAATTCTAACACATTATCAAATTCATTCTGATGATGTGCCTACGATTCCATAGCATTTACAGAAATCGTATTAATCTTTCAACATGTTTACGATTTCTTGGCAGTACTTTATTATTATGAATTTCATTATCTTTATCAGGTATACGTATGCATATTTCTTCAGATTTCCAGATGCTTCTTTCTGAATCATTCCAATGATTTTGATCTTAGGCATAGGTGTTGGCGGAATTGTGCCAATACGTAGGTTGAATTCCGCCAAGGTTCGAACCTGCGATGTTCGAATTTGAAGTTTAGTATCTTATCCACTATACAAAAATGGCCACCCATGTTTAGTGGTAGTTACTGGCTTATTAAGATATCACCACAATACTCCCCTACCAGTGAGTTCGCTAGAGAGACGAACGATTTTATTGCGCCAAGCGTTATGGCTAGTGTATGAGCGTTGCTGCTGCGTCAAGTGAGTCTGACGACTTTGGTTGCGGGTAGATGGCGCCCCACATCAGTTGCTTGAAGGTTGAAGGTGAAGGTTCATCATGTCCAAGGTCACCATTGTGGCGTAGGTGTTGGCGGAATTGTGCCAATACGTAGGTTGAATTCTGCCAAGGATCGAACCTGCAATGTTCGAATTTGAAGTCCAGTACCTTATCCACTATACAAAAATGGCCACCCATGTTTAGTGGTAGTTACTGGCTTATTAAGATATCACCACAGATCTTTATGATATGCACAATTCTTATTAGTTACTGTGTTTGCTTCATAGCATGTTTTTTCTTTAGTAAAAAAGATGTTAACGCTAACTGCTTATAAGAATGAAATAAACTAACTAACAGTAATTTCGTCGTAACTTGTACCAAGACAAACTAACAGTAAATAATATGATAGAGATCTATGATATCAGCATAAGTGACAAAAGTGCTGCCAAATACAGTTGACTAGAAATTTTAAACGGAATTTATTATCATATTTAACAGTAACTTTAGTCGTGTGATGAGTATAGCTCGTTATTGTGCTACATGGTATGAAAAAACAATAATGAGCAATGCTCGTCATTTTACTGGAAGGGGTTAATTAACAAAACAAAAACATTAAGATGATTGGATTCTGGTATCAAATACAACACAGAAATAAGTATAATCTATACTTATAATAAAGCTCAATGTGTGTGTGTGTGTGTGCGTGTGTGTGTGTGTTGGCGCTCTACAGGCCAGACCGTTGGACCTACAGCTACCAAATTTGGTACATGTATACCTTGGAGGTCGGGAATGTGCACCTCGGAGCCCTTTTTTCGAATTTTTAATTAGAATTTGAATTAATTAAAATTTAAGCGAAATTTCGACGTTTTTCCGCTATAACTTCCGAAAATATTATCGGATAAACATGATTTTAACATCAATTTAAAGATAAAAAAATTAGCTTTCTAATAGTATCAGTATTTTAACATTTAACTTAAGCTTCTGTTTGTAATGAATTTTTAAAGAAGCATTTCAACTATATTTTTCAACAATATATTTCGGACAAAACAATAAAATTTAATCTGCAGGAGCACGTTACGAGTGGAAGGGGAAAAATTATCTTTTATCAATAGGTTGCCATCAGATAGATAAAAACTCAAATTAAAAAAATAAATAATTGTTGCAAATTAAACATTTAAAAATGCAATTTTCAGCACGTGTCTGCATGAAATGAAATAAATATGAAATATGTTTTTTCTTTTTAAAAAAAAGAAAACGCAAAGAATTTTTTGTGACTTTTACAATATTATTAATTAAATAAATCAGCTTTGTTTAGTAATAGAAATACATCTATAAAAAAGTCTAAATGAAGTAAATAGCTGCATAGTATGTAGCACGAGTCTATAAATGCTTTAAAAAATAAAGAATATTTAGCTTTTAATTAAAAAGAGATGAACTTGTGATATCAGTGTTTTAATGTATAACTCAAGCTTCTATTTTTAACGAATTTTTAAAGAAATATTTTAACCATGTTTTTTTGAGCACGTGACTGGATAAAATAAAATAAAACAATGCCGGAAGTTCAAATAAAAAAAAACTATCATCGCAAATCAAATCTAAAGAAATACAACTTTCAGCATGTTACTGGATAAAATAACATAAATATAAAATGAGATATATTCTAAAAAAATAAATGCAAGGCAATGGATTCTATGATCGTTTGCAATAGATATATAATTAATTCCATAAATTATCTTTATTTACAGTAAACCTGGTTGAATTTAGACAGGATATGCATTGAAATCCCGACTTAATGGCATATTTCTATAATCGTTTGTAATATCTGTATCATTAATTCAATAATTTTTCCCCTTTTTCGCTTTCTTTAAAAAACATATTTAACATTTTGGCAACATCACCGAAAAAAGCATTTTTAATATTTTGGAAGCATAATCGATAAATTGTTAGAGCATTAAACTCAAAAAGTTTTTTCGAATTAAGTTACCGACTCTTTAACTACTAATAACTGAATCTTTTAACTTTAACTATTTCTAATATTTTGGCTAATGAATATGTGATTTGATTGAAAATTTTAGAATGTATTACTCATGGCGAACCAGCTGGTCGCCAAAGGCGGCTAGTAAATAATATATATAAACTTCAATTAAACAGGTTTTTTTTGTTGTTGTTTTATGTCGTTTTATTCCATGAGTACTAATTTCAACAATTTAACAAAAAAAAAAAAAAAAAAGGTGGAGGAAGAGAGAAAGGAAGTAAAATGTGTAAAAGTTTCATATAGTTTAGCCATTTTAAAATAATTATAAAAGTCAGCTTTAATATACAACTAATAGCCAATTATATTCTTCTAGAAAGAAAATTAGAAGAATGTGTCAATAAAAGTGATAAAAATTAGAGTTTAATACTAGTATGTTAACAATTAATTTAAGGAAAGAGTGGAAATATTAATCCAAAAAACAAGAATTGGAAACTGGATTTTTTTTAAAAAATGGAGAAATTGATTTTTTGAAATAAAATCATAAATTATATTAAATATAACAATTAGAAATCTATTTTTTTAGGTTCGCATAAAGTTGTATATAAAAGCAGTACCTCTATTATGTATGTATTTTATAGTATATTTAATTAAATTTCTAAAACTGTAAGAAAATTTAATTAAAATTTCAACAACAAAAAATCACACTGCAGTGCACATTCCCACCCTTCTGGTTATCTGGTTTATCTTATGTATCAAGTTTGCTAACTCTAGGTCAAACAGTCTGGCCTGTAGAGTGCAAATAGATTTACGTTCATCTATTATTATTATTTGAGACTGAATTCAACTCTTAATACTGAATTAAGACTGATAAGAATTAAGACTGAATGCTGAATTCAACTCTTAAATAGATTAGAGCTTTAAGGTCTGACTCATTAGTTTTTAAAGTGAATAAACATTTAGTTATAAATCTAATTGAATCGCTAAAATTGCAGAAAGTTTTCAAATGGAATTTTAAAAAAATAGATAGTAATATAGTAATGATAGTTATTATTATTTTCACTTCTTAAGACAGAAAAGATCAGTTCAGCATCACTCAGAAGAATTAAAAAGAAGATTTTAAAAATTGTATGTAAAAGAATTATTTTCTTTATTACAGGAAAAATGTGCTTGCATATTAATGGTGTATCATACCATTGGTGAACTTTTGTCTTAATTACACATTATTAATGAACTTAATTTTCCATACAACATTGTTGAGCAAAATCAATAAACTAAAATCACACCGTTGCTGATTTGTTGGGCATTTAATTACATGCTGAAATGAACATGACACTGTTGATGATTAATTCACACTCTCACAGCTTGAATATTTCAAACAATCGTTTAGTTTTTCTTTACATAATTACAATAAATAAATTTTCAAATCATTGAAGCTTTTTACTAGCAATTATTATCTAATTATAATTTTAGATTTAAAAGGCAAAAAATTGCAATGCTGCATGAAATCAAAATAAAGTAGCATCATAGATAACATCTATAAAATAAAAATCTTACTGGTCCACGTAATCTTGAATTATTTAATACAGTTTTTAGACTTCCTTTACAAGCTTTTACATCTTTTAGAACTTTTTCTACTTCTTTGTAGCTTCTGGGTACTCTCTCATTTTTAGATAAATGTGGTCTAAGTCCTAAGTGTTCCCAATCTTTAGCCATGCTGTAAATAAAAACTACCATTATATTATATATCTATATAGTACTTGAGAGTATATAATGCAAAAAATAATCAAATATATAATAATTATAAAGTGAAGATTATTATTTTCATTAGTGAAATCATATTTTATAATTTTAATACTTGTCAAAGTTGTGTTACATTTCACAGGCTTGATTTGATTTTTTTAAAAGGACACTCTCTATGAGCATGAGCACTGTACATAAAGTGTAAATAATGCATAACTTTACTAAATACATAAGCTTATACTTTTTTCTCTAATTTTAGTACTATAAAAATTCTTTAAACAAATTTAGATGTTATTTTACCTACTTTAAAATGAAAATACAGAAAGAAAAAAAAAACTGCTCAATAAATATATTTAGTGTACTTAGAATTCAGTATTCAGTAGAAAATTAAAGAAGTTTCTTATATTATATCATATATCAGGCTAATTTAACAAGTATCTTAATATGTATATTTTTCTCAATATGGATTTTGTTTTCTTATTTTTTAAAAAACATTTTTATCAAAATTAAATCAACAGAAAAGAAGAATCTTATAAACAAATGAATTCTTAAATTTCAAAACTCTTCTTATTAAATCTATTTTTATAATTAGAATTGTTCTAAGAATAAAATATAGATTTTCTAATATATTTAGAATTTTTCTTAAAATATATAGGAATTTCTTTTACATTTAGAATTTTCATTAGAATGTAATTTAGAGTTATTCTGATCATTTACTGTGTATAATTCGTAAGGCGGGTTCACACCAGACTAATTATTGAGTGTAACAGAAGATCATGCCTACTTCCAGAAAATCACGTGACTACAACAAGACAATAGCACAGCTGTTCACAAGAGGACAATACAGGGAAAACAGTAGAGAGGCAACGATTGCACACAATAGTTGCTTCGAGTGAACCCGCCTTTACTATGGATGATTTAAGTGTGATCTTTTTTTGTGGTAGCACTCAGTGATTAAAAATATTTAATCAAACCCACCAAATAGTTGATATGATTCCATGCTAGTATATTCCACTTTTCAGCAACAACAAAAATTAATAATAAACACTGGATAATTTTTTTTAAACGAGAAATAAACACACTTGCATAAGTAATTTAGAAATCCACACACACAAAAAATTAATGAATATAATATTGGCAAGATATTATTTTTTATATTAGATAATCATTATTCATCAAAGGTTATTTCTAAAATAAACTATCTACTATACCTTTTATTGTTGCTTTAAGTATCAAGAAATAGTAGCTTCTGATCATGAAAATCATAATCATATATATATATACATACAAAAAAATATTATGGGTCATATAAATGAATAGGAAATAATTGGATCATTATATGCCCATTTATTATCCCCATCAAATAGAACAAAAATTAATATTTTCTAACCTAATTATCTAAAGATTACCTTCAAATTAAAAATGAAAGCTTTTAAAACAGCAGTTCCAAAAAGAAACCAATGACTTAAAGACTTAAGCAATTGCGAAGTTCCATACTGCATAATATACCTCCTTATTTATTTCAGAAAATGGCCAAAAAATAAATAAATTTTAAAGAAGCATCTAAACTATATGCAGAAAATTGGTTTATAACTTTCACATGAATTCTTTAAAATTTGTATTAAATCTTAATTAATATTTAGTATGAAGCATTTAAAGAATCTTTAAGCAATAAACATGCTTCTTACTTAAGTTTTATACATATTATGGATTAATTAATGTTTTAAATAAATAGCTCAGACTATTTAACTAAAATACATAAATTTAATTTATCATTAAAAAAAATTTACATCCGATTTAAAAAGGAACATACATAAACAAAACTGGAAAATATTGTTCAAAAAAATTACATTAAAGGAATTTTAATCTTATTTAAAGACAATCAGATTTAAAACTCTGCCTTCTTTTTTACCGATTAAATCCTATCTTTCACATTCAGTAAGTAATGAAGAAGTGAAATCAAATAAGGTAATCAGTAAGTTGAATCATTATAAATATTGAAAGTTTCTTGTATCATGCTGCAAAATTTAAAAATAATAGTGATATACTTCTAAAAAACTATTTTAATTGCATTTATATGCTAGCACAATTAATTGATCAAAATTCAATAGAATTATTATAGGTGATGAATTCAGGATTAGAGTAACGTTTATAATATTAAAAATAAGCCCCCTCATCCCAAAAAAGGATTCCCAATAATTCCGGCTGAAATGTAGGATTACATTCAATCTCTATGTAGAAAGAAATGGCAAATGAAAACACAAAAAGATTAAACTTACAATCTACGGGAACGGTTTGATTGCTTTTGTTAAAATATTTAATTTATTGTTGCGCACCATTCTCAAATCGAAAGTTTAAAAAAAAGAAAGGAAGGAAAAGAAAAAAAGACCATTTTTGAAGCATAACATACAATTATATAAATTCTCGTAACGGACCAAACAGATGATTATTTAAAACAGTTTCGTTTTAATCTCATTCTTCAAAAACAGAATTTGAAACAAATATATTACATTGTTTATCGAAAAATTTTTAATCATAAAAGAGAAAAGATAAACATTTATTCAAATAAATAATTTTAAAATACAACTATAAATAAATATTTATAGTAAAACAAAACAAAATAAAAACCTTTTTCATCCACGTGCTGAAAACTCGTCTGATTGTTTTGATTTTCAATATTAAAATAGCGATATATAGTAAAAGGAAAAGCTGGTGATTCTGCGCATGGGCGAATCCGTTCTTACAATATTGTAAAAAGCCTTCAATTTATGAGAAGCATGCGTGGAATGTCAATTTTTCCTTGTAGACTCTGAGCTTCTAATTGGTTCTCAGTTTCAATAATCCTGACATCATGAGTGTCAAGAACATTTTTTGAACAGATATGAATTTCGTAACAACGGCATTTTCAAATCCAAGTGGGAAAGAAAAAATTAAGGTGCTTTAATGGATTTTTATCATAGAAATATTCACTGCAAAAAATTTTAGTCACTTATTCCTGCCAAAAGAAAAAAAAATCGATAATCATTGCAAATCGTTGACATGCGTTGTGGAAAAACTGTTCTTAAAATTTGGTAAATACTTTTTTACAAAATAATAATGATCTGTTTTTATGTTAAGATGTTCATTTTTTATGTATTACTAGCTGGTACCCGGCGTGCTGCTGCCTCAGAAGAAATGATATTGGAAACATTTGGAATTTGAAATAGTTATCTTGTTTAATTAAGAATGAGAGGAAGAAAGATATTTACTTTCTTATTCACAGTGAACACATTCATTAAAATTGAAGGATATGTAAAAGAGAAACATAAATAGTATTTATTCTATTTTTATTATTCTGTTCTACAAACAAGAATTTACTTTTATGAATTAGATTTATATATTCTTTTAGAATTATAAAGCTCGATGTTCTTCCAGAATGGTAATGAATAAAACTATCTATTGTATCTCGTGAATCGTTTAATATTCGTTCAGTATTCTCAAGTTTAATATTAGAAAATGTGATTAAAATATTTTTTTAAAAAATTGATTAAACGTATAAAATATATCTATACCGTAAAATCTTTAATATAGTTGAAAAGAAAAATTTTGAAACTAAGATAGTGCAAAATTATTTGTACTATATTATATATATTTGGTTATTACTGCAAAAAACGCTAAAATTTTATTAAATATTTAGTTGAAATTTCAAACCTATAGAATTGGTTCCTCTAAAACTTTCTCGCACACTCTCTAATTAAACTATTACCACAGAGAAATACTTACATTGCATTTACGTTCAATAGCTCCGAAATATTAACGTCTAGCTTGAATTAGCACCTTTACTGATTCTGTTGTGTCTCCTTGGCGAGTTATTTGATGGTTAATAGATACGGTAAATAGATCTGAAAATATTTTTTATACTTTAGATGACTGTATTATGCCTATAACACTCGCTTAAGTGCAAACAATATGTTGTCGAAGTTTTATCAGAATCGGATGAGCGAAACGGCAGCATATAAGAGACATACAGACAAACATTCATTTTTATTTATATAGATTACATTTTTTGGAAAAAATTTTAATTCCTCGTTTTCTGCTTTTTGGTCACAATATTTAAGAAATTATTTAAAATTTTCTTCGTACCACTCCTGGAAGCATTTTTGCCTCTTGAATTAGCCATGACAATACGAAATTTCGAGTTAAAATAAGATACGGTCAAAAATACCACAACACACAAACACCTGAGAAAAAAATTGAACTGAAAAATATCTACTAGGGAAAATCCAAGGTCAAAGGTAAATACCAGAAATGCTCTCATCGTTCCACATCTCCCTTCTTAATGAGATGGACTCGTCGGAACGGGGGTGTCTCGGAATCTGTTCTCTAAATAATGTTTGTTATGTCTGTGTCAGTTTTCGCAACCGCTTAGTTTTTATTGCTTATAAATTCAGTGCTGGCTTTTTTTTTTTTTCATCAATATAATTCCAGATTCTAATGGGAAGTATGCTAATATTTCAGCATTTCTTAGTTTCCTTAGAATATTAACGTGTGTTTTGCTGACTGAAAGGAATTATTATTGAATGAAAAAATGTGACCTTGAGAGTTTTTTTATATCGTGTGATGCAATTAACTTTCCTTATATGTGAAGATTCATTCGTGTTGTTAACTAAATCTTTAAATTAATATTATTATTTTCACTAGCTTGAAAGTAGAAGTCATTTCCCCCCTTTCGAAATCAGGAGAAATTCCAGGAGTCTCATCTGCTAAATTTACAACCCCACTCCACTATCATTAAAATAACAGAAAATGAAATAAAAATATATACAATCGAAACATTTTCATTCGTTATACAGACTTTTTACTATGCAAAGAGCAGTCAAACACATCACCATTGTTTCCAAAATGGATATAACATAGATGTTGCTCTCCTGAATATTTAAAAAACCTTTGATCTATTTCGGAAAGATAGACTCATCTACAAATTAATTAAAATTAATACCTCGACATCTCTGAAAAAATTTATCTCACCATTCTTACACTACAATTTTTTAAAAGTTAAAGTCAGCATTTCACTCCCCAAACTTCGCTGAATTCAAGCAGGTATCTCACAACTATCGCCTATTACAACTTAAGCTATCGCCTTTATTCAATTTTTATCTACGACATACCACAAGAGCATTAACGCAAATTTTTGCATGTACGAAGTTGACAAGACAATACTAACTCAAAACTAAATTATTAAAGTGTTGAATGACCATTTCGCTTAATTTAAAATCAAGAAAAGTTTCAAAACGTGAAAAATTGTCATATCTGTGCAAAACTGAGAATGTACTCATTTCTGAATACAGAAAAACAACCCAATTTAATGTCACGCTCCAAAATAAAGTACCTCATGCCCTCTAGAGACTAAATATCAGGATGCGAAGCTCACATGGAAATCGCATAGACATTACATATCACGTGAATTAAGTGAATCTATATTGCCTTATCACAGGGTATTTCGAACTGAGCAGGTACAATAAAATGCTTATTTATACTTTCATTTTACAGTCTATTCTTACTGTTCCTGCCATCTGTTATTCATCCCTGTTTGGGCTTTTATAAATTTTCCAAATAATAATAATAATAATAATAATAAATGTTGGAACAGATTTTTTGGACAAATAAAATAAAAACCTCGTTCTATTATGAGGAACGAGGATATGTAAGAAGACCATAAACTTCCTGCCAAAAAAGATTTCATTGAGACATTCACGAGGAAATTCTTCTACAACTTGTAAGACATTAAAAAATGAATCAGTTCAAGAATTCAAATATTACTCACTAGTGCTGTCAAACCTCATGAACCTGAATGATTTGCAAAATGAGCAAAACAAAACGTATAGAAGGGACTCGCTTAAAGAGCGACATTTCCCAGAACGAGTGGCGAGGAGACGTTGGTGATGCTACATGCCCGACAAGCTTGTTTCAACTTATGTTGAGAGCTTGATTGACGAGAACAATTATATTTTGTTAGAGATTGTTTTGGCCAGATAGCGTTTTTTCCGAGGGGCTTGAGCAAGTGCCTGTGGAATCGTAAACAATGAGATTTTGACTTTGACCAAAAATATAGGGTTAGAAATAGCTAAAACTGACATCGAGAGATGGCGGAAGAACATAGCTAAAATCTGCAGCGCTGATTTCCTGTTTTCGTTCATGATTCAATCGCCTATATTAAAAACCACAACAATTCAAGAAGAGAGTTTAAATTGAGATTTGAATTAGGAAATATTAGATTTTCTCTTGTAATAAAATGAAGGCGACAAAATCATTCAGGTAGGGAATCTGTTACTTTGGGGCTCTTGTATCGAATATAATTCATTTCTAGTAATATCCATCTATACTTATAATAAAGCTCAATGTGTGTGTGTGTGTGTGTGTTGACGCTCTACAGGCCAGACTGTTGGGCCTACAGCTACCAAATTTGGTACATGTATACCTTGGAGGTCGCGAATGTGCACCTCGGAGCCCTTTTTTTCGAATTTTTAATTAGAATTTGAATTAATTAAAATTTAAGCGAAATTTCGACGTTTTTCCGCTATAACTTCCGAAAATATTATTGCATAAACGTGATTTTTATATCAATCTAAAGATAAAAAAATTAGCTTTCTAACGGTATCAGTTTTTTAGTTTATAACGTAATCTATTTTTAACGAATTTTTAAAGAAATATTTTAATCATGTTTTTAGCACGTGACTGGATAAAATAAAAGAATGCCGGAAGTTCGAAAAAAAAACTATCATCGCAAAATAAATCAAAAGAAATGCAACTTTTAGCACGTGACTGGATATAATAAAATAAATATAAAATGTGATATTTTCTAAAATAATAAATACAAAGCAAAGGATTCAATGATCTTTTGCAATATCTATATCATTAATTCCATAAATTATCTTTATTTACAGTAAACCTGATTTAATTTAGACAGGATATGCATTGAAATCCCGACTTAATGGCATATTTCTATAATCGTTTGCAATATCTGTATCATTAATTCAATAATTTTTTCCCTTTTTCGCTTTCTTTAAAAAACATATTTAACATTTTGGCAATATCACTGAAAAAAACATTTTTAATATTTTGGAAGCATAATCGATAAATTATTAGAGCATTAAACTCAAAATTTTTCCGAATAAAGTTACCGACTCTTTAACTACTAATAACTGAATCTTTTAACCTTAACAATTTCTTAAATTTTGGCTAATTACTATGTGATTTAATTGAAAATTCTACAACGCATTACTCATGGTGAACCAGCTGGTCGCCAAAGGCGGCTAGTAATCAATAAAGTATTTGAATGGATCCGAGTCTTCTATACTTATAATAAAGCTCAATGTGTTTGTGTGTGTGTTGGCGCTGTACAGGCCAGACCGTTGGACCTACAGCTACCAAATTTGGTACACGTATATCTTGGAGGTCCGGAATGTGCACCTCGGAGCCCTTTTTCCGAATTTTTAATTGGAATTTGAGTTAATTAAAATTTAAGCGAAATTTCGACGTTTTTCCGCTGTAACTTCCGAAAATACAATCGCATAAACATGATTTTTACATCAATTTAAAGATTAAAAAATAAGCCTTCTAATGATATCAGTGTTTTAATGTAAAACTCAAGCTTCTATTTTTAACGAATTTTTAAAGAAATATTTTAACCATGTTTCTTTTTTTTGCACGTGACTGGATAAAATAAAAGAATGCCAGAAGTTCAAATTAAAAAAATTATCATTGCAAAATAAATCTACAGAAATGCTACTTTTAACAAGTGACTGGATAAAATAAAATAAATATAAAATATGACATTTTCTAAAAAAATAAATGCAAAGCAAAGGGTTCTATGATCGTTTGCAATATCTAAATCACAAATTCAATAAATCTTCTTTACGTTAAACCTGATTGAATTTAGAAGGATATGCATTGGAATCCCGACTTAATGGCATATTTCTATTATCGTTTGCAATATCTGTATCATTAATTCAATAATTTTTTTTCATTATAAAATGTGATAGTTTCTAAAAAAATAAATGCAAAGCTAAGGTTTCCATAAAATCTGCAAGAGCACATCAAAGGGAAAAAGTTAGGTTTTATCACCGTGTTCCCATCATTTTGACGGAAGTTCAAAAAAAAAAAAAAACTATCATCGCAAATTAAATCAGAAGAAATGAAACTTTTAGCACGTGACTGGATAAAATAAAATAAATATAAAATGTGATATTTTCTTTAAAAATTGCAAGGCAAAGGATTCTATGATCCTTTGCAATATTTAAATAATTAATTGAATAAATTATCTTTATATATACAGGATATGCATTCAAATTCCTTTCCAATGGCCAATTTGCAAAATATTATTAATAGGCATATATACTGTTTAATACTATTAATTTGATCTAAATGAAGTAAATAATTACATTTTATGTAGTTTGAGTCAAACAATGTATTTATGAATAATGAGTTTTATATTTCTTCAAACTTTGCTCTATGAGCCATATTTTACAAAATATTTTTATTAATATTTTAAATAAAGTTGCTACATCAATCAGTCTTCTAAATCAACCATTAAAACTGACAGATTTATAAAATTAAAGAATATTATTAGGGAAACGCGTTCTTTTAGAACTTTCAGTCCATCATCTTAAAGAAAATATTAATTTCAGGCCAATCAATGCCCGGAATTACTTCAAGGCTAATGAATATGTGATTTAATTGAAAATTTTAGAACCCATTACTCATGGCGAACCAGCTGGTCACCAAAGGCGGCTAGTTAAAAAATAAATGCAAAGAAAAGGTTTCTATAATCGTTTGCAAAATCTATTTCCTTAACTCAATAAATCTTCTTTATTTACGGTAAACCTGATTGAATTTAGACAGGATATGCATTGAAATCCCGATTTAATTTTATATTTCTACTAGCAGCCTTTGGCGACCAGCTTGTTCGCCATGAGTAAAGCGTTCTAAAAATTTCAATTAAATCACATATTCATTAGCCTTGAAGTAATTCCGGGCATTGATTGACCTGAAATTAGTATTTTCTTTAAGATGATGGACGGAAAGTTCTAAAGGTACACCTTTTCCTAATAATATTCTTTAATTTTATAAATCAGTCAGTTTTAACCATCGGTTATGCTTCCAAAATATAAAAAAAAATTCGATGATGTTTCCAAAATATTAAATATGTTTTTTTAAAGAAAGCGAGAAAGGGGAAAAAGTATTAAATTAATGATACAGATATTGCAAACGATTACATAAATATGCCATTAAGTCGGGATTTCAATACATATCCTGTCTAAATTCAATCAGATTTACCGTAAATAAAGAAGATTTATTGAGTTAAGGAAATAGATTTTGCAAACGATTGTAGAAACCTTTGCTTTGCATTTATTTTTTAAAGAAAATATCACATTTTATATTTCTTTTATTTTATCCAGTCACGTGTTGAAAGTTGCATTTCTTTACATTTATTTTGCGATGATAATTTTTTTATTTGAACTTCCGATATTCTTTTATTTTATCCAGTCACGTGCTAAAAAAACAGTTAAAATATTTCTTTAAAAATTCGTTAAAAATAGAAGCTTAAGTTATAAATTAAAATACTGATACCATTAGAAGGCTAATTTTTTAATCTTTAAATTAATGTAAAAATCATGTTTATGCGATCATATTTTCGGAAGTTATAGCGGAAAAACGTCGAAATTTCGCTTAAATTTTAATTAATTCAAATTCTAATTAAAAATTCGAAAAAAGGGCTCCGAGGTGCACATTCCGGACCTCCAAGGTATACATGTACCAAATTTGGTAGCTGTAGGTCCAACGGTCTGGCCTGTAGAGCCCCAACACACGCGCGCGCGCACACACACACACACATTGAGCTTTATTATAAGTATAGAAGATATAGATAATTGTTCGCAATATCTATATCATTAATTCAATTTTTTTTCCTTTATAAAGTGTGATAGCTTCTAAAAAAATAAATGCAAAGCCAAGGTTTCTATAATCGTTTGCAACACCTAAATCATTTATTCAATAATTTTTTCCCCTTTTTCGCTTTCTTTAAAAAAACATATTTAATATTTTGGCAACATCACCGAAAAAAATATTTTTAATATTTTCGAAGCATAACCGATAAATTATTAGAGCATTAAACTCAAAAAGCTTTTCTGAATAAAGTTACCGACTCTTAACTATTAATAACTGAATCTTTGAACTTTAACTATTTCTTAAATTTTGTACTGATTTTAAAGAAAAAACAACATATTTTTTATCTATACTTATAATAAAGCTCAATGTGTGTGTTGGCGCTCTACAGGCCAGACCGTGGGATCTACAGCTACCAAATTTGGTACATGTATACTTTGGGGGTCGGGAATGTGCATCTCGGAGTCCTTTTCTCGAATTTTTAAATTTGAATTTGAATTAATTAAAAAATTAAGCGAAATTTGAACATTTTCCCGTTATAACTTCCGAAAATATTATCGTACATGACTTTTACACCGACATTAAAAAATTTTAGGTTGTAAAGAGAGCGAGTTATGTAAGTATTTAATTAAAAAATTTAGAACATATTATTCATGGCGTACCAGCTGGTTGGCAAAGGAGGCTAGTAACGAATAAGTTTAAAATGTTTTGTTAAAACCGGACTGGATAACAGGAAAAAAAAAAAAATGTTTTACGAAGAATCATGAAGATGGATAATTATCCAGGACGTATTATTAAAAAAATGGAAAATGGTGAAACTCAATTTCGCAGCTGGATCATGTATTCAAAAACGCAAGGCTCAGTGTTTAGTTTTTATTTTATAGTATTTTCGAAAAGATATGAAAATGAAGAATCTACATGATTTATAAGGGAATATAATAACTGCAGATGGCTGTCAAATGAAATCATGAGTGTTCTATTGGCCACTTGAATTCGCTTAGTGTTTGGAAAGAATTACTAAAATGACTAAACTTGTGTTCGGCTGTTGATAAAATAAATCAATAAAGCAACGGGGCGACTTCTATTTCAAAGAATGTGATTGATTCTAATTTTAATATGAAATAATCTTCCGCTTCGAGGGATCCAAAAAATAATAGGGACTAAAAATGGAATTTTAAAAATAAAATCGAATTATTACATAAATACGATTCTGTGGCGATGGATCATATAAACAGAATAAAAAATTCAAAAAATAGAATTGTGCACCATTTAAAACATAAACCACAAGAATAAATTATTTCTGCGTTAGGAAATGAATTAATAAAATTAAAGACGGTATGAAAGTATATATAGTATATAAATACACTCCTGATATTTCTCATGGGCGATAAATTTTAGCCATTATTATTTATATAAATTTTGAAGTAAAAAATTAACTATAAATGAGTTATTTAAAAGGCTTATAAAATAACAGATGTGACCGGAGTAAGGCAAGAAAAAATTAAATAAGCTTGATTTAGATATTATGAATGGCATAGACAACGGTAGCAGCATGAAAAGAAAATATAAGGGGGTATAATCTATAATAATTGCTCTAAATCTTAATGCAATTTATATGTCTTCTTAATTACATTCGTTAATTTGTGATGCCATATTAAATAAGACAAAGGTTTCTTTTAAATTGCAACATTTATATTGGTTATTTTCTGCAACTATAAAAAGCGGGGAAATTCTACAAAAAACATTACTCTTAAATCATTATGTGACACTCTTTGGGAAACAGATAACAGATTCTGTATAAACAGTGGTATAATACAGTTGGAACAAGTTTGCAATGCCCTCGAAGAATTTATTTATGCAAAATACTGCTCCCGAAGCTAAAAGTCTGTGGATTTCAACACCAGCAGTACATTTTTTTGAAAATATTTAATAGTATGATTTGCCTTATTGTGATTAATACTAATAGTATGATTTGCCTTAACTTATCAATATTAATAAATTATTTCGATCAAAAGCAATTGCTCTTGATGGATTTAATTTTGATTAATGAAATTAAAACTGAAGTGAAAAATTTAATATATTTTTAGACGAAGGAAAATTGATAGTGTGTAATTAATTTCAGAGTATTTTACCGAAAAAGAAAAAGATTATATTCCAAAATAGCAAGTTAAAGTTAGAAAATCTGATCAAGGAATTAAGATGCTATTTTTTAACAGTATAATTGATATTGATATTGTATAAATAGGAGATGAATTTAAGATTATTTCGAATTAATTCATATTTTTCTAAATTAATTATTTCAGTCATTGGAGAAAGGAGTTTTGCCTTTTTTAGCAAATTAAAAAAGAATTGTTTTCGGTCAAGCATTATTTATATAGACCTGGTGGTAGGATTTTGGATTCGAAACCGGAGAGTCGCAGGTTCGAGCCCCGATTCCACCGAAAAAACGCCGTGTAAGTGGGTCTTGTGCACGTTAAATCAGTCGGGTTCAAAGTTTAGTTTAGTGATATTAGCATCCCGTTTGAAAGCAACACGAGGGCTATTTTGGGACGGACCTCGTAATTTTGAACCACGATCAGATGACGAGGATGACACCTGAACTGGCACCCCCCCTCCACACCACGCCACACCAGCAGGAGGACGTTTGGCCTGACAGATTTAACGTCCAAGAGACCCCCTCACACTAAGGTTCTTCGAACCTGCAACCCTCCGGTTCCGAAGCCGAGACCTTACCACCAGGCCACCGCGGCCCCTCCGTCGGGGTCAAACGAACTCCCGTTGGTGTGGTGTAGAAATTTGGAAAGACGGAGGTGCCAAATCAGGTGTCGTACTCGTCATCTGACCAAGGTTCAAAATTAAAAGGTTCATCCCGAAATAAACCAAGTGTTGCTTCAAAATGGGATGTTAATATAACTAAACTCAAATGTGCATTGAAGGCTTAAATACACTTTCTATACTAAACATCGAAAAGGAAATTAAAAAAAATATTTCAGAATGAAAAATTATTTCCAAAATAATTAAAAGCAAAAATAAAATCACATTAAATAAATAGTAACGTATTTTCGTGTTTGTAGTTTTTTTTTTTTTTTTTTTTTTTAAATTTACAGAAACTTTAAGACCCCAAACAGTTTCTTCCACACAGGCGCCTTTGTGGAGAAGGCCGGCACTGGTTCAGTTATATTAACGTCTCATTTCAAAACGTCACAACAGTTATTTAGGGCCTCCTTAGAATTATACGGTTTTAACGAACAATAGATGTAAAATACTCATTATTGATGCGAGTTAAGCATTAATTAATCTATGGAGCGATCTTTGGCGTTCATCCCTGTTTTGTGTTCAGTACTGAAGTAACCGAAAATCGGAATGTATTCTGATCGCCTTTGTTTCAATCCGATCGAACATAAAATTTCATTAAACTATAATCATAATTGCAAGATCACATACGCAATTTTATTTAATAAATCATAATGTTTTGAGGTATCGCGTTAACATGCACATGAAACTGCAGATCATTAAATTCGATTCAAAGTACGATACGGGCCAACCGGGCCTGCACTTTATATATACTAAATTTACCTGTCAAATTTCGTCTATATCTTAAAGCTTTGCATAATATTCAATCATATCTGGATAGACAAACTTCCAAAAACATGATTTCGTTCAAAATTTGATAGACAAATTTCGCTTTAAGACCATATATGAAATTCAAAACGTTTTTCTGTTACATTTAAGACAGCTATAATTCCAAAAAATAGATTTTTCAGAAGAAGGCATAGAAAGTGGAGATTTGTTGAAGTTTCGAGTTCGAATTATTTTGGCAATTACAAATACTAAAATACATATTATATTTGTATACAAGAAAGAACAAAGGCCTCTATAAATAAGCTTCAGAAATTTATATCTTTTATTTATTATATTACATGTATAATGTACAGAATTATTTGAAATATGTACGATTAAAAACATTTTCATATTTTAACCTTGTGCTGGTTAATTAAACGCAGTAATTCATTTTCAGTTGGAATGGTCAAACATCCCAAATTCTCTATTTCTTTGTAACAACTGGAAGAGCATAAATAGATAGAATAAGCCATGTTAACAGTATATGACGAATAAATATTGTGTCTTAACAAACCAATCTGATTGATGAGAAATTTTAGCCTGCCTTTCAGTTTCTTATCATCAACCCCTGGAAGATTTTCTAAACATTCATAGAGATTGCTGAACGCCTCTGATATGTAGAAATCAGTGCTGTGCTTGGGAGAAGGTATAGTGTCTGAACCGAAGAAATTCAGCAAATTTTCCAGCTGTTGCCAATATTTTAATATACAGTCAGATCCAACGAAAGATTCAATATAGGAATCTTCTATTTTCTTGCTTCGGACGAATACTTCAACTTCGAGATATGCTGTTATCTTTATGCTGACAGTTATTATCGGACAGTCTGAAGCATTCAGTTTGTAAAACAACACATGGGATATTTCCTGATCGACTTTCCATGAATTGAGATAATTCGAAACTTTGAATCGAAAGTTGGCGTTAAGCTCGTAGAAGTTGATAACCTGATCAATCTTCAAAGCATTCAGAAAATTGGTAGGTCCCGTTCCCATATGGCGAGCTGGTTTTAAATGCAAAATGTTAGTAACTCGAATTGGATTCGGTTTTCGTTGTGTTCGATCCTGAAAATGAAAAATGAAAGATTGTTAATAAAATTTGAAAACTGTTATACTAATTAGAAACGTGTAGTTTTCTTGTAAACAATAGGAAGAAAAAATTTTTTAGAACACAATACCGAAAACTTTATTTGTAATATTGGATCAATAACCTTTATAAATAACCGTAAGCCACATATATCATTTAAAGATGCAAGCGCATTTGAGATAGAAGTTTTGTTTTACAAGAACGTCTTCTACTACATATTTGTTTATATGCGATTTTTTGGATGCGTTGTAGAATGTCCAAGATCTTTAACTCCAGATTGCTACATGATCATACATTTATGAATACATTTAAAATCTGAAAATCTAGTGTTCTGGAAACTTTTGTTTTACTCAAATAGGAAGAAAACCAGAGTTGTTTGGTTTGGGCATTCTTAAATCGAAGGACTTTCATAGCCTGAGGTATTAAACTAAATTATATTAACTTGATGCATAATAATCAGGTGTTTTTAAACGATATTATCAGAAACGGACCCCACTCGTTTCTTTGAAACAAATCGGTGAAAATTTGGACACATTCGGTTTTATTGTTGTCGTTGAGTTCGTGAGGAACCCATCCAATTTCCCTACTTTTCAAGGCTTTTTCAGGCTACAAAGGAGGGCTGAATGTTCCAGATTGAAGTTGTCGACCAGAATTCGAGTTGCCAAGTCTTTGCCCCCTTACACGGCAGCCAAAAGTATCAGTCGTCAAAATCCGATGGTGGATCTCTTCCTAGCTTATCTTCTAAGTTAGGGGCACCAGATTTGAAATGGGGAGATCATTCTTTGCATCGATTTTAACTGATTGTACCCTCACCGAAAAGTTCGTTAATATCGTGAAATGTTGGCGCTGCTTTCAGTTCCTTTCTCAAAGTGGTACAGCATTATATGACGCGATATCATACGAGTATGATTATCAACAGGCATTTTTATAACCTAAAAGTAAAAGAATATTTTTATTCATAAATTTATAAGAAGTTGTAAATTTTTTATTAAAATATTGCCCGTCAAAGAAACGCCTGATAATTGTTCCGCAACCCAAATAAAAGGGATTATATTTCCTTGAGGCATAGCAAACTTTGGCAACCATCCTGCACGCCTAGAGTATTTGATTTCATTGCTGTTTATATTAATATTGAATGCATTCTTTTGAAATTTCCTTTTTTTTTTTTTGCTGCTAAAAAGATATGAATAGGATTAAACAATTACGAATTACTGCAATGTAAATTAAAAAGTGTATATATTACCAAATAAAGTGAATGTGGCGATACTTTGTTAACTAGTTCAAAATAGCTAACTGCTTGATATTAAAATGTTTTTTTTGTAAAATATCGAAGGAAAACATCAAGACAAGTACATTATTGAATAATGATTTGATGAAACAATCAACATCGATGTTCAAGATTCACCATAAATGAAAAAAAAATTTTGCAAAATATGTATAAAGTTAAATTTAAAAAATTCTGAAAATAATTGCATAAAAATGAAATGGATATAGTCGAGAAGACAATTTAAAAGAATATTAAATTGCCCAAGAGTATTTTTTTAGATATTTTCAAAATTATAACATGCAGGCATTTAAAATTTGACTAAAACCACATTTGAAAAAAAAACATGCTTTCAAAGTTGGCAGTGACTTTCCTATCGCGTTGGAGCTTATAGCCGAGTTTCATCAAGATTGGAAAAGATCGGTATTTGCACACATACACTGTTAATGCTACAGATTTGAAGCTTGGATTTTGATGCTTTAAATAAGAGCTATGTAGGCAGGTTGCCAAATATGCAATATAAATCACTTGAAGGAGAAATTGAAAAAAACTGTACGTCAACAAGTAAAACCCAATAAAGCAAATTCATATACCAAGGGGTGCACGGGTACATAGACCCCCCCCCTCCAGTTTAATACGGTCTCTCACTATTCAGCACGTTGATCCAAGTATGGCACAACCGCCCTTTCGTAAAAGTATCTTTGAGGCTCATATAACGGGGTCAAAAATTTTTTTACACGGCTGCAATTAGAAATGATTTTTCGTCGGCTCAGGATTTACGTGCTTTTATGAAACATTGAATTCTTACTTCTAGATCATTAGGTGCTGATTGGCTAACGAAGAATTTATGGAAGGGGTTAATAAGACAGATCTCAAAATTATTTTGAGGTCTGAGCTTTTCACACACAAATACCACTTCTGTGATGTGCAAGACATAAATGCTCAAAATTAATGAACCTATCCCTAGTAGAGCACAAACATTGTATGATATTGCATGACATTGATCAATATTGTGAAATAATATATTATATCTCACAACATTGTGCTACCTGGGATTGGAACCGAAACGTGGGCCAATAGAAAAAAAGTTAAATTACTGAATAATTAACAATCAAAAGATCCCTTGTTTAATATAAAAATTAGTAAACAAGAAATAAATCCACACCATGTTAAATTATTCTACTCAAAACTTAATATATGGGAAAGAAAAACAAAAACATGTACTTTACGTTTCACAAGTTTCGAAACCACTCCCTTCGAAGAATCAGTAGTAACCAAATGAAAAACGCCTTGAAAGTTATTTTAATTCTATGTTGCCAGTAAATATTTATCAGATCATAGTTATTATTCCATGAAAAAAATCTTTGTAATACGGATCTCAGTTAATAACTTCGTAATCCTTCATCATAATCGATGAAATTTTTCAATTAATTCTTCAATTCGATCTTAGTAATTGCTCATCTGGAGCTGTGATATACTATATCGTAATAACTTTTAGCTATTAAAACAATTAGATTATTTTCGTTGACAATTAAAAGAATTTTGCTCTAAGAATACATGGACACATTCTCAAAAGGAGTAATGTCTTTGTGTATTTTTTATAACTCATTCATATACAATTGGCGGCCCTTACGCTGCATGATTTACACAAAGGGCAGCATTGAAGACCTAGTGGTAAGACATCTGAGCTAAAACATTTGAGGTTAGAATCTTCATTTCACTGTAGACACATTATTTAGAAATATGAAAACACCAAGTAAGCTATATTGTTCGCGCCAAGGAGCAATTCCTGTAGGATTTCTGGCTAACATAAAAGGTATTTATAGTTCAGATGTTTGTGTATAATTCGCTCTCCCCAACGAATTTACAAGATCAAAATATGGAAACAAAGTCTATTTTATTTAGTGCTATTGATTTTTTTCAGTTTTCCTTATAATTATGGAGTGGACCGAAAAAAATCTATTTAAATTTACTGAAATTTGCAAAAAGAATAATTAATTCTGAGATTTAATAACTTAATACTTTTCTTAAGCAATCAAAACTTAAAGACCACTTAAGAAAAGCAAAAATTAAAATTAAATACTTGTATAGAAATAACTGATGAAATGAACTATGAAGAAGCGGTTAAGTTTGATAA
Organism: Argiope trifasciata; assembly: GCA_026543055.1. Lineage (NCBI taxonomy): Eukaryota > Metazoa > Arthropoda > Arachnida > Araneae > Araneidae > Argiope > Argiope trifasciata. The sequence continues at coordinate 334,843 of JAPMOQ010038724.1, forward strand.
CTTCAAATCAATAAGGAGTTTAGTTTTGGTTTAGTTAAATTGGCGTCCCATTTTAAAGCAATATTTGGCTGTTTTTAGATAGATCTAATAATTTTGAGCCGTCTTTAAATTACGAGAACGATAGCTGAGCCGGCATCCCTTCTCCATTTTTCACGCCATACCAGCCGAAGGACGTTTGGCCCCGATGAATTTAATGTACAGCAAACCCGCTTGCACTTACACAACGTTCCTCCGTTGAAATCGGGACTCGAACTTGAAGCCAGCCCTCCGGCTCCGAAGCCGAGATCTTGCCACCAAGGTAAGTGGCTCTAAATCAGTGTGGGAAAAATAAAGTGAGAAACATCGTAGGAAAAGGAAAAAAAAATATTCTTTTTATTATTAACAATAAATATTTTTTGTAATATTAATATTACTGATCAACTTTGGTAATTGGTTATTTGCCCATAATCTATATTTACTTAATCTGAAAACAATGATGTTGAGGGTTCGGTCTGTTGTGACTTATGGCACTTTACAAACCCGCTAACATTTATCTGACAGCGATTTAAGTCAAGTGAGCGTCTCTTGATTTTTCAGTAGCATAAGGCCAAGAATACAGGCTTTAGCACTCACGTGTCACAATACGGGGAGGACTTCCTTCATGCATTTCATTCACTCATCTACAGATCGTAATTTAGATCTGAATCAGAAAACGATCACTTTTGAACCCCTGCCCCTAGTATAACTTTCTAAATGGAGGAATTTGTGACCAAGACAGATTTATACATGCGCCAGTCACCACATACAAGGGAATCTTCGGCCAGCGAGATTAGAACTCATAATTTAAGGGATGCAAGTCCAACACCCTACCGGTCAGGTTATCTTGGCCCTAAGTTCGGTCTAAGTTTTATTTTGCTATCTCTCAAAATGAAAAGAGAAGATGGTAGAATAGTACTAATGACACCAATATTTATTGTTACCATTCATATGAAACAAAAATTTAAAATCAGTATGGTTATGATTGGAGAACTCTGCTGGGATTTTTTCCTCAAGAAAATATGCAATGAAATTCTGCTTTTTTCCTCTCACTCACTGAAAAAAGCAAATGCGTTAAAAATACATTTTCTTCTCAAATTACATGTCACAATAAATAATATTATTGAAAAAAAAAATTATACTTTTTAAATCATATTTATTTTTCCAATATATAAAGGTATATAGAAAACAATGTAATTCAAAATCCAAAAAATATATGAAAAATATAAAAAAAAATGACGATCTGTAAAACTGGACATTTTTTATCGGCTTGTTTGACTTTCATAGCACGGTTTTCTAGGTCATTTTAAACTTATAGGTTAAGAAAAATTATAAAAATCAATCAATAAATTCTGTATATATATCTCTTAGTATATTAATAAGCTTTTCAAAAAACATTATCTCTAGAAAAATTAATCATGTTTGAATATACCTATCAGAATCAGTTGAATACGAACTTTCATCGAAAAACTCTTCCGTACAATTATCCTTATCATTAAATTCCCTTTCTACTTCCTTTAAAAGTGTCTGGAGCATTGCTTTATAATAGAATCAGTAAGTTAGATATTTCTGGGCCAAAGTTTTTGCGCCATCTACTAAGCCTGAGACACTAATAGCGGGCGGCCGAACTCATTCATCCATCCGCAAGTCAGTATTTAAATCCAAATCAGAGACCGACTCAGCCCTGATTCTGTATCACCAGAGGTATCATTTGCTATGGGAACTTGGAGGACTTTGCAGTCTCAACATATTTAACGTGCTCCAACTGTCATTAGTCAACACGGCGGTCTTTGGCCGAGACGAATACAGAACTCGTTACCTTTCGGTTACGAGATTGATGCTCTACCAACCAGGGTACCGCGGCT
>JAPMOQ010038724.1:337122-398785 GCA_026543055.1 Argiope trifasciata
CCTTTCGGTTACGAGATTGATGCTCTACCAACCAGGGTACCGCGGCTTTTGATTTGGTTTGGTTTGGTTTTTTTGGCACAAGAGCCATAGATTTGACCATGCTGCGCCAGACTAAGTGAAGTTATTTCAAGGTAAAAAATTTGAAATTATTTGATACAACTTAAAATTTGAAAAAAAAATTGATTGATACAATTTGAAAAAAAAAAGACTAAATGTGTGAATAAAAACCAATAGATTTTAAAAAGGGTAAGAGATTATCATGGAGCGTTTTTCCAAGTAAAGCAGATAAATCAATATTATTAGATTTTAAAAAATGTAAACGCTGTGTATCAAAATTTGAGCATTCAGAAAGCACATGTCGGATGGACACAGTGCAATTGCACCGAGAACACATTGGAGCTTGTTCTCCTAACAGCAGATGACGATGCGTGAACCGAGTATGACCCAGTCTCAATCTGGTGAGAACTGTATCCGTTTTTCTATTCATTTGTGAAGGCCAAAGCTCGATAGTAGGTTTAATTCGATGAAGCTTGTTTTCAATTTCAATGTCCCATTCTCTTTGCCACTTGTTTAAAAGAGATATTTTTAAATGCTTTTTCAAGTCTGTTACTGGTGCAGAAGTATTCTTTAAGGCGGTCGCCAATTTGGCAGCTTTGTCTACTCTTTCATTGCCCACAATCCCAACATAATAAAACAGCGGCTTTTGAATAATACTTATTGTAGACATATTTTTTCTGATTGGTCTAATATACATCAATGAGGTTACATTAATTAGAGATAAAAAAGTGCAATTACTCTTTTTTAACTCAAGAGCTCTATCAAAGTTTTATTTCACAGCATCTCTAGAAAATAGAAGGCAGACAGAAGCAAGTAACATATCTACGCGTTGAGAAGCTTTCAACTGAAATAAAAGTTGAAGAAATCTGTCAAATGATTGAAGCTGGGAGAACTCTATTAATAATTTTCATTGTAAAAAGTGCACTATAAAAATAATATTTTCGAGATTTTTCTCAATAATTGATAATTGATTCTCAATAATCAATAATTGTAATTGATAAGAAGAAGTAAGGCGGCAGTAGATGACTAATTATAACAAATTAGGTATCATATAGCAAAAAATCAGGGCTTCACTTCAAAGTTGAGGGGAGAACAAATTGCAATGGTATTTACTTGGTTACAGTGCAAAATTCAGCACCAGTAGGAAATAAGGCCAAATAAAAATTATATCAAATAAATTTAATAAAAACATATTTCAGAAATTACATTTATAGTGAATTAAAAAATAACATTGTTTAATTTTAATTGTTATCTTACTTTTAAATCCTTCATTTTTATTATATATATACAGGGTATCTCAAAAACCTTGATCATGGCTTTTATTCGTTAAATATATACTGTAAATTGACATATACTGTAAATTAAAAAGTCGCATAATAAAGGTGCAAAATGTCATGAAATCGATTAAAATTTTCAGGTAATTAAACTTTAAAAAAATACAAAATTTAAATTTTTACATAGACCTCGTACAAAATAATTCTCTGTGAATAAAATGTGCGCCATCCTCTAATAAAGACATTTACAAAATTTCAGCATTTTTAACAATAAGAAGTCTTAAAGATATCAAACCACATACTTAAAAAGCTTTTCAATGCCTGAGTATGAGTTTGCAAAGAGGAAAAATTATATCGGATGTTCATAATTTAAGGGTCATACACAGATTAAAAAAGAAAATGATGATTTAATAAATAAATAATTTTGCTATTTATTGGTTCAAATGTATTAAAAATTTGTAGAAATAATAATTTAAAAGAAAGATTACATAAGTTTTTTTATAAGTTCATTGACTGCACTGTTTTTCAGTTATATTCCGTAATTGATATAAAATTTTAAAGTATTTTTCAGAAATAATCTAATACTATAATACGAGGAATGGTTGTCAAGTCGAAAATCGCCCCAGAATTAATAAACTCCGGTAAACTTGGGGGTCTGGGGTTTTTGGCCACGAGGAATCGATTGGCGCCGGTTTTGAAGCGCTACGGTCGAGCAGTTCGGAGTTACAGATAGGATATTTTCAAACTTTATTAGTTCGCCATAATGGCTACTTAAATTTTCAAGCGGTAACGTGCTGCCATCTATAGCCAATATGGCGAACTAATAAAGTTTTATGTTTATGCTGTTATAGGTTTATAATATGTTTCTTATGTATGTATATATGTTTGGTTTTTCTAAATAAATTTGTCAAAAATATTGAAATTCAACACACTTCAATCTTTACCTTTACTTTACCTTTGTATAGATTAGTTCCCTTTCCAAACTCTAACTTTGTTTAGAATAGTTTACAATGGCGCACTTTAACCGGTTATCTTTTCACCAATGGTTTCACAAATTTTCTTATGGCATGTATTGTTTTTATAAATCCCAATTGAAAATTTAAATCTTCGAGTTAGCTTCGATACCTGTTTTCTCCGAGCGGTGCTCGGTCACCCGCTGGTAGATTTTAAAATTTGTATTAAAAACTAAATACATAAAGCATATTTTATGATGAATTCCTGCATCGCGTCATATACATTGAAACTGTAAACATTTGCATCTTAATTTGTGATTGATCCTGCATCAACTTAACATATCTTTGACATTTTCATGATAAAATACTGAAATTTTGTACATTATACTGAAATTTTGTACATTATACTGAAATTTTGTACATTATTAGAGGATGGATCACATCTTACTCATTGGGAATTTTTTTGTACTGGGTCCGTCTAAAAATTTAAATTTTGAATTTTATTTAAGTTTAATCCCCTGAAAACTTTAATCCATTTCATAACATTTTGCACATTTTTTACGCGACATTTGTAATTTACAATATATGTTTATGATCAATATTTAAAGAATAAAAGTTTCGATCAATTTTTTGAGACACTCTGTATAATACAGTGTTGGATTCATTGCGAGGTAGTATCAAACTTATGGAATCAAAATTTAAGTAGATTAATCAATAATTCATTATTAAATTCTGAAAAAAGTAAAATTGTATATTGCTACAAAAAATAAAAACTCATATATTGTTTCAAAACTACCACTTCAAGAAAAGATGATAAATTCCATTACAAATGAAAGTATTTCATTAATTACACCTATTAGAAAGACACATATACTTTTACGTCGCATGAATTGACCCCATGTAAAAGTCACGTGTCATGTACTTCTGCGCATGGCATTTAAACACCAAGTATGAAGCGGACTGTTTGCTTACATTTGAAAATTATAACGTTGAGTAATTTTCTTTCCTCTTATTATACACTGAAGTGACAAAAGTCATGGGATGACTGTTAATATCGTGTCGGTCCTCCTTTTGCCCGGCGAAGTGCAACAACTCGACGTGTCATGGAGTCCACAAGTCGTTGGAAGTCCTCTGCAGGAATATTGAGCCATGCTGTCTGTATAGACGTCCATAATTGTGAAAGTGTGCATGGTGCAGGAGTTTGGGCACGAACGGACCTTTCGATGATGTCCCTTCAATGCTCGATGGGATTCATATCGGGCGATCTAGGTGGCCAGATCATACGCTGGAATTGTCGGGAATGTTCTTCAAACCAATCGCGAATAGTTCTGGCCCGGTGACATGGCGCATTGTCATCCATAAAAATCCCATCGTTGTGTGGGTACGTGAAGTCTGCAAGGAGCTGAACATAACCATTTCCAGTCAATGATCGGTTCAGTTGCACCAGAGGACCGAGTCCATGCCATGTAAAAACAGCCCACACCATTATGCAGCCACCACCAGCTTGAACAGTGCCTTGCTGACAGTTTGGGTCCATGGCTTCGTGGGGTCTGCGCCACACTCGAACTCTACCATCAGCTCGTAACAACTGAAATCGTGACTCATCTGACCACGCCACGGTTTTCCACTGGTCTAGGGACCAGTCGATATGCAGCCCAGGAGAGTCGCTGCAGGCGATGTCGTGCTGTCAGTAAAGGCACTCGAGTCGGTCTTCTGTTGTCATAGCCCAAGGAAGACAAATTTCGCCGCACAGTCCTATCGGACACGTCCCTCGTACGTCCCACATTGATTCCTGCAGTTATTTGACGAAGTGTTGCGTGTCTATTAACAGTGACCATTCTACACAGACGACGGCGGTCTCGGTCGTTAAGTGCAGGTGGTCGCCCACTGCGCTGTCCATGATGGGATGGGATGCCTGAAATTTCATACTCTCGGCACACTCTTGATACTGTGGATCTCGGAATGTTGAATTCACTAACGATACCCGCAATGGAATGACTCATGCGTCTAGCTCCAACTAACATTTCATGTTCAAAGTCTGTTAATTCTCGTTGTGCTGCCATAAATCACGAAAAACCTGTTCACATGAATAACTTGAACACAAATGAAATCTCTGGATAACGAACTGCGCATTTATACCTTTTCGCTGCGATACTACTGCCATCTGTATATTTGCATATTGTTATCCCAAGACTTTTGTCACTTCAGTGCATGTTGAAAGGTGAAATTCTGGTGTGATGCTGGGTGGATACTTTAATGTGAAATTCAAGAGTGATTGCCGTATAAAATGTTTTTTAGTTTCTTTTCAACGATCCTGAATTGTGTTGTTAGCGTTGGAATAGAAAGCTGTAAGCCTTCTTCGAAGTCGGTGATATGCTACGATCGTTTTGAAGAATTCATGCAATGTACGCCCATTTACTAACTATAGGAAACTGAAATGTCCTAATTTTTGAAATGTCCTAAATTTTTAAAGGATTATATTCACATTAATATTACTGAAAGAATTCATGACTGCAAGATATTCAAAGTAAGGGTTGCAGTAGGAAGAGCTATTTCAAGAATTAAAATGTACAAATGTTTTACAGGGACTCTTAATTATACGTCATACATTAGACTCTCCATTAATTATATAATGTTAATTCAGTATTTTTTTTTATTACTTGCATGCTATATAACTTTCAAAGAACATGAAATAATTTTTGCATATGATTTTTAGTTGATGGCATTAAAACAAAACGCATCATGAGGTTTTAATTTTTTTTTTATTACGGACCTTAAATTTTTCTTTATTTTTTAGTAATTTAAATTATTCAGTTATTGCTGGGTAATCATGTTTAACAACAAAAGAGTAATCTGTTTATGCTCATTAGTGTTTTTTTTGATAATTATCATTTTTGTTTCTTATATTTAAATTGAAATTAATTGTTTTAATATGCTATATCATTGTGCACCTCAATGATTTCTTTTTTAAGAAGTAAGGGTATTTTAATTAAAAATCAATTTCCATAATATATATTTTTTATTTTCAATTTCATTGCTGTATGAATGTTTCACTCTTTTTTTCTATTTCTTTAATATATGAATTTTAAATCATACAATTCTGTAAAAACAGGAGTTTCTTCCAACTGTTCTTTATATCCTATTTAATTTCTATATGTATATATATTTATCATGATCTCACTCATGTTTATTAAATGTACTATATTCTATGTTTTTGTTTTGTTTTATGATATAAATTCAATCTAACTTTCAGAAACGTTCCGCTTTAAAAGTATATTACCCTACTTTATGTTTTCATTACTGATAAAAAAAACTGTTTAGCACCTAGAATGCTTTTGTTGAATAAAATTGATAACATCAATTACTTTAACACTCTTTTCATCCTATGTTTATATTCTTTCTAAATGTCTAGAATAATAAATAATTTTTGAGTTATTTTTAGTGGGTGATTACACTGGAACATTCATATAATCATATTTTTAAAAATGTATTTTATCTATATTTTTTGTAATGTGTAAATAAAAATTATGAAGGTGTAATTTTGTTTGCTTGTTCTTTAGTAATTTCTACAAAGTAAAATAAAATAACCGATTCATAAGTTGCATAGATTTAAAAAATTGTATCTAAACTTTTAATATTGTATAATTTGAAATTGTAATCATAATTTATTTAATGTATACAAATTTGTGTTACATATTCTTTCTTCTGAGCAAATTGAAAACTTCGAAGTCTCAATATTAATAAAAGTAATTACATAAGAAAAAATGTAATAATTATATTAGTAAGCTTAAAATGTCAACTGTGAGATGTTAAGTTTAAAAATGTTAACTTATTTAAGAATAATAATTATTTAAAAGAAACTATATTCATTAAATTGAAATATTCAGTAACATTTAAATAATATATACAAAAGAGCATATGTAATTTTTCATAAACACTGCTATAGCCATTAGTCAAAATATATCTTTTGAAAAAAAAAAAATAATATGATATGTGAAAGGAAAAAATAAAACGGAATCAAAATTATCATTATACAAAACAATTGCGTTGGAAATACTAATTAAAATTTAACATAAAAAGTAAAATTACATTACTACGAAAATTTTTAGAAAGTAACTCAAAATACTGTTTTCTTTTTTTAAAAAATTAAAAGATTTTTATAATTATTCGACTAGTGTGACATTTAACTTTAGTGTTAATTAATCGAATGTCTGCCGATAATCATCGTTATCGTCAGATATCCCGACATGCGCAGTACGGTTGAAAATTGAATACAAGAGTGTTTGTTTGGTACATGACATGTGACCTTGAATTGACCCCATTATGTACATAAATACGAAAACAAGTATTACATCTTAAATGTATGATTTATAAAAATAGTTTCTAAATTTGAATCACACTTTTTATTATTATTATGTAAAAAAGAGTTAAATTGGATTATTTTAGACTATCAAAATGTCTTTAAAAGAAAAAAAAAAAAAAAAAAAAAAAAAACTTGATGTATTGTAACAAAGATTTAAATAAACATACCGTCAGCTTTAAATTAATATACAAGTTTCTTGGAAGTAAGGAAGACTTGGAAGTAAGGAAGACTTCTTGGAAGAAAGTAAAGACTTGCAACTTTACAAGGTCGAGAAGTTGCCCACGAATATGATATGGTTCACGGAACGCTTAGCCCTTCAAGTTTGGGGCTTGATCTCCGGTAAAGGAAAAGTTGATTTGGGCCTAACTTTCAGTTGTGTTTTTTTGTTTAGTTATATTAACGTCCCGTTTTAAAGCCATACGAGGGCTATTTTGGGACGGACCTCGTAATTTCGAACCATGGTCAGATGACGAGGACGTCACCTGAAGTGGCACCCCCTCTCCACACCACGTCACACCAGCTGGAGGACGTTTGGCCTGACAGGTTTAACGTGCAAGAGACCCCCTCACACGACGGTTCTTCGGTGGAATCGAGTCTCGGACCTGAAACCCTCCGATTCTGAAGCCAAGACCTTACCATTAGGCCACCGCGGCCCTACTTTCGGTTGTGAACTGAGGATGGAGCAAGCCGAGGTACAAATGAGAAGAGAACTGCAAAGTCTGTCGTGGTCAAAGGAAGTGTTGTCCAATCGCAGGAGTGAAATCATGGAGTGAACTCGTGAGGGCCAATCAGAGCTAGATCACTGGTGGCTGGAGAAAAGGTCTCTGGACTGAAAGATTTCGTCGAAACTTCCCAAGGATTGAGAATGAGATCAGGCATGGCACTTCGTCGGACTAATCAGAAACAATTAATTAACATAACAAAGAAAGATATTGAGTCTTAGAGAACATAAGGAAACAATAACTAAGGAAACAAACTAAACATCCAAGCCTTGAATATAACAGCCATGGCGAGCATCGAACCCGCAAACTCTGGAGTTGAACCACGTGCTTTGACCATTCGACCACTGCGCTCGTGATAAACTTCTTGATGAGGATTTACAAGTTCATTCAGCCTCAGCCTCTACTTCTGGGTGACGGGCACGTTGCTATGTCTTAACATGTCTGAAGGGGATTTCTTTATAAATGAACTTTCCGCGCCTTTTTATAGATATCACTGTGATCTTTGTCAAATAAAGGCATCAGTCGATCATCAACCAATCACAAGGAAACAAGCTGGTAAACAATTAATATGTTAGTATGTATTACATTATTATTGAACATTATTTTAATTCTTAATCTCGTCGGGACCCTCCCTCAGCCGTGGGGCCCAGATGCGTAGCACCTACCGCAGGCCCCATATGATTGACCCTATTATAACCATCCGAATAAAATCAATGTAAATCTGATGTAATTAATTTTTGTATTAGTATTTAAAATGGTTTGTAATCTATAACTTATTCGACAGTTGCAAAATAAATAAAAAAAAAAATCTGCAACATTTTGCATCTGCTAATTGGCAACATTTTGTAACCATAGAGAAAAACAAACCTAATTATTCTTGAAGAGGTGTGTGTGAATTTATATACGATCTAATTTGATTGTTTCTTCTTCAGGAGTGTCAAGTTTAGAATTTATACATTAGATACTTAATCAATAATTATCAATAACAACATAATATGGCGCCTATCATTCCTTTTCCAAATGAAATTCCAACTGACAGTGCAGAGAATAATTCAAATGAACCTCCTGCAAACTTTGTAAGCGATTCAGACAGTTATTCCGAAGATGAAGACCATGATGGTTACCAACCCCTTTCACAAGATCCTGAGAACTGTTTTGACAATCACAGTGATGATATGGACGAAGTAAAAATTTCATTTTTTTTTTTCTCTTTTTCTATTGATGAATTCTGCGATTTCGAAAATTTCTATTGAATCAGTAGAAAATTGTTTCAATTTCTTTTATTTTTCAACTTAATAAGATGAGATTATAATTCATAAACATTATTCATATCAAATGTCATTATGATATATTAAAATTACAGTTATTAACAGTGATGTGCGATGATTCTAAAATCTACTCAATCAAATTTTAGGTACTTTCGGTGAACATGACATTATCCATACGTAATTTATTAATTTTAATTATGCTTGTATTAATGGCATGGATTTATAATTGTATGCCGAGTTGTAGAATTCTCTGCTAATTGTATAAATTATTTATAAATATTTTTTTCAAAACAGAAACTACATATGTCTTTTTCTTGGTGCAGGAAGGTACAACCACTGAAATTACTTTGATATATATATATATTACCTTTAATTGCTTCACATTCATCTAATACCATTATTCACATGTTCTCCTGCTGGTGTGTTTGCAAGTTACCTGTTCGGATATCACTCATATTTATTAAGAATTATAAAATATGTTACCAAATAGCCCTTGTTTTGCTTCAGAATGCAATATAAATATTATGAAACTACTCTGTTTATTGTTTAAGGTATAAAATTAGAAATATTTCCTTTTCTTAAATATTATCGGGGAATTATTTTGATAAATAGCTTCCTTAAATAAGTGAAAGGAAAGAAAAAAATTTAAAGATCCCAAAGTATTTCAACACTTGCTTAATTTGGATAAAAGTAAAGACATAGATTAGTTAGCAGTCCAGGTCGTTGTCTGAATGGAACAGTTATTCTCATTTGAACCCTATTCCCAAGAGGTCCAACATCAGAAATCTGATTCATCACAATGCAACTGAACGACATATATAGGGAAGAGCAGACATAATATATGGCCTAGCTCCCATTAGAAGTACCAGATTTTTAAGAATTTAGGCAAGATATTTTTTTCTTCCTTAGTTCAATGTTTTTGGAGTTTGTAAAGTGGGAGGGAAAGGTTTTAATTAATTTTGAAAACTTTTTTGACATACAGTTTGATCTTAGGTTTCAATAAGTTCAAATTTATGAATAATTTTTTTCACTAAAAATTTTTGTTGATTGGAAAATTCTTTATGGGCAGTTTATACTATAGATAAAAAAAGTTACCATATGTCTTCATTCTTGAATTATTATTAGTAATAAAGTGTCAAAAGAAATTATCTTTTGAATTTTTCTTTTCAAGCTCTCTTTTTTTTTTCGCTTGAATTTGGGAAATAAAGGTATGTTTTTTGCTAACTGAGATCCTGCGATTAAGGCCTATTTATGAGTTTGCATATTTTGAGCTACAAAATTCAAAATTTTCTTTTTTGTTATTTCTTATTGAATAGTAATTCTGCAGAATATTTAATTTTTTGGTTGTAGAATCGACTATTGCGTAATGTAACCAGACTTTCAATGTTAGAAAGATGGAAAACTGTTTGATGGGATTTTAAGTTTTAGCAACTACAGTAGACAAATTGACCTTCAATATTTCATATCCTAATTTTTAATTTTATAGTTACTCTTTTTAAAAATATAAAGTAGATAGTTTTCTTACTATCTCTTTAATTACTAGATTTTTTGTGGTGTAAAGTTCGTATCCATTACTTTGATTTTTTTTAAAAGGTAACGACGGATGCTATTTTTCTTAGAAGCTTTAAGCCAACTTTTTGTTTGTTCTATTTTTGTGGTCAGAATTTCTTTAAATAGCATTTGATTTAATCATTGTGTATTTATTATTTAATAATTCTCTAAATTGGAGCAAAAAAAAAATTATTGTATATTTATCATGTGTAATAAGATGCACTTTTAAGTAGCTATGCAATTAAACTACATTTAATTCAACACTGCACACAAATATTTTTTTTTTTTTAAAAGGAATATTTCTCATTAAAAAATAACATTTAACTTCTAATACTGAATCAATTCCCTTATTTTTTTTTACTGTATGACTCAGTTTTATTTTTCATAATTTTAAATTGGAATGTAATGTTGTTTGTTTCTATATAGGATAGTAATTTTTTACCAGACGAAGAAATGATGGCCTGTGGTGTCAGCATACCAGGTTCTTCTTTGCTGCTACCTGTAAGAATATTTATATATTATATTACTGTTCTTAAATTATTGATTGATTGTTTTACCAACATTTAAATAATCGGTTAACATCTGTTTTATGATTTATTTAATACTATTTTCTTTAATTTAAATATAATAATATGTTTGTAAGGCTCTAATCAGGTAATATGTTTTAAATATAATAAATTATGTACTAAAAAAGTAATATAAGTACATAATGTAAATATTTATGCATAAATCTCTTTTATTAACAAAAGAGGCTGTGTATATTTTGGAGAACAAATTGCTACCAATAAAACTAAAATTCAGCTCAAATATACTTTGCAGGATGAGAATGATATTTTAAAAATAATTAATTAATTAAAATATGAGCAGGGTTTTGATGTTTTTCCTTTGATAACTTCAGAAAATAGTATAAGACAAAAGTGGTTTCCCATCTGGAAATTCAGAAATTTATAATTTCTATAATATCCAGTTTTTCTTCAATTTTAATGTATAAAAAATATTTTAAAGCCTTTTTTTGATGCAAAGCTCTTTTTCTTCTTCTTTTGAAAGTTATTTGTTTTTCTTTAATGAAAGACAAATAATTTTTTTAACCAGATTTATAATCCAATAAGTGTAATAATCTAATAAGCTTTTAAATAATAGATTTTAGACAGATTTATAATCTATATTTGTGTTTTAATGCATTCGGTTGATTTCTTTTATAGCATGGCTTTAATTCTTTGAGTATATTTGATATATCAGGATGTCATGCATGATTTTTTGAGTTGTCATTAAAAACTTCTACTTTTACATGTGCAAAAAATAAATTTTGCTCAAACTAATAATAACTATATTTGTGCACCCATAATGTTTTGCCCTGCTTTTAGTATTGTTGTAATTTTTAGCTAAAATTCAGTTTTAAAAGTAAGAAGAGTTGGACATTTTTTAAAGTTAGCACATTTCAGAATATTATTATTTTCTATAATATCATTGTTGCATAAAAATGTTACCATTTTTTATGCATCAGTGCTTGAAACTTAGCTTATTTTATAGTAGTAAATTTTATTCATTTAATATAGTGATATATTTTTTATCAGCCTATCAAATTAAAATTATCTCTAAGGTATATTAAAAAATTGTGAAGCATATCCAGTATTATTTAAAGAACTCTTATGATTTATTTATTTTATTTTTATACATCAAAAGCATATTTTTAATTTACGAGCAAATTATTGGAATAGTTAAAGTTTTCATTTCCTCTAGAAAATTAAAACTTAAATTTTAGATGAGATTACAGATAAAAAGAATTGGAAAGTGCAAATGCAATGAATGAAATAGATATGAAGCTTCTAAAATAAGGAGAGTTAATGTCTATAAAAATTTTAAATTTAAAGATATTCAAAATCTAGATTTCTATAAGAGTTTGTTTTAGATTTCTTTTAGCCTTTTTTTAAAGATATTTTTATAAATGGTTATTTATTCTTTTGCTCATGAACATGAAAAGGTACTTGTTGGTATTAACGTTCATTTAGGTTTATCTCAAAGCAAACTAGAAGTTTCACCAAGGTGGTTGCAGTACATATAATGGAGCTTAGTAATCGTTGCATAATCTGAAAATCATCAAATAAACCAGAGACCTTAAATATTCACAAGCACTCTCAATATTTCAAAAACAGATGGATTCATGAATATTTTGTATGTGTGTGACTCATTTAGAAAATTGTAGACCAATATCAAATTTATGCATTTGTTAAATAAAAAAAACTAAATCCAAAATTTGCTGTATTATGAAAATGGCAGGAAATAATTACATATATTAGTTAGCTATATATATATGATTTTGTTTTAACTTATAATTTGAATCATAATTAATTTCCTAATTTTTTGCTTAATTTAACCCATATTAACTTCATTCCAAAATATTCTCTTGTTGCCTGATCCCATTCTACTTTTTCTATCTAATTGATTCAACCAAAGCTTTTTAAAATTGCTGAATTGACTAAAAGCCAATGCGTTCCCACATTCCAAGTGAAGGGGTCGAAAGCTGTCCGTCAAACAAGTTCTAAAAATTCCCTGTTTTTCCCTTGCCTGACCAGAACATTAAGAGAACATTGCTATCAAAATCTTATTGTATACAAGCACTATGAAGAAATATTTTCCCTATTAATATATCATGTTATATTAATACATATAAGAACAGGTATAAAATTTCCTCTGCTGTCCTTCATTTTGCTCTGTGTTATATGTGTGCTTGTCACCCCTGCTTGTACATAATGTGTGCTTCCTAGGATGCAATAAAACTACATTAATAATTCAAACTGACTCTCTATCTTCACAAATACCTTCAGAATCAAAAATTATATATTTACATATGTTATATTACTAGTTAGAATATTTCTAATTAGCAATTTATTATATACATAAATTTATTTGCATGTAAAACTGATTAAAATGGTGGAAATCCAAAAATCATTTCTATTTTGTAATATAAAATTATTGAGAATTAATATAGTTTACCTTTTATCAGTCAAAATTATTTTTATATTGTTAAGAAATTAACATTGATAAAAAATACTTCAGTAATTCTTAAGGATTTTTGTTTTCAAATCATTTTTAATGTATACTTGGGTCTTAACTAGTTAAATAAATTTAAAAAATTATCTATTATAACAAATAACTAGACTAGTTTTATGTTTGCTTTTTGTTTATTAATTAGGCTCCACCTGATGAAGTAATGGTTTCAGATTCAAAAGGTGATTTGAAGAAGGATTTAAAAATGGATGAAGGTAAATTTGATTTACATAATTCTCTAGAATCTCATAATATTTGGTGAAAACTCAGTTTTATTGTTAAAAATTTTCTTTAAGCATGATTTTATTCATTTGAAAAACAACTGGTTATATTTATAAAAACAACAGTTCAATACGCAAAATACGAAATTTAATTTATCTGTATAAAAGTTTTGAAAATAACTTATTTCATTTGACTGAAAGCCCATTATGCCTATTTTTACTAAACTTTTATTCATTTGTCAATAATATTGTAGTCGTAAATTTAGAATGTTCTGACATAGGTGATTGGGATAGGTAAAATCCATGGATGGTGCCAGTAATAAGGATGATGAAGGAGAGATAACATCATTATATATTTTTTATTGTTAAAACATGTTTATTTTTTCCAGATTTTAAAACAGAATGTCACAATGAAATAATGGATATTTTATTTTTGATCAAGCATTAACATTATGCAGCTTAAAAGTGAATGACGTGAAAATTAAATTTTAATTTATATAATTGTTTGGTATACTAAAAATTAAACAATGCCATGAGTAAGTAATGTAGGAAAAATAATTTTAAAGAAAATTGTGCTTTTGTTCTGGCTAGATTTTAGGCTTGCTTTTTATATCTTTATTTATTTTTTGATTTGTTCATAATTAGGGAAAGAATTAATATCACAATAGTATAAAAAAAAAATCTAAGTAGCATTTTAACGTACAAGAATATGTATTCAATAGTGAAAGCAGATTTTAAAAATATTTTCATGAAATACACTTAAAATTACCTTTAAAAGTTCAGCAAAAATATCATAGTAATTTGGCTAAGCATTTACTATCCAACTAGTAACAGCCTGCTAATTCTGGTTGTTTTAGATCTATCATCTACTGAAGCATTTTAAATTACCTTTTTTATGCCTTTTACATGTTATAAAGCTGAACTTTTATTTAAGCTATCAATTTTGACATGCAGTTCTTGGTTGTAGGTTTTTTTTCCTTTCAAAATCTTAACTAAAAATTATATTTCCTCTATATCTTTTCAATGTATTACTGCACAAAAACCATTATATTCTACTTTTTAATAAATTTTTAAAAATCCTTTGTTTATGATACTTTTTATTGCTTTAGTTTATTTATATACACTTGCAATCTGACATTGTAATATTTTTTGAATACATCATTGTTGTTAAAAATAATACATTGATTAATAAATCAAATAAAAAACATTGTGACAGTATTTCGGTCTAGAGATTGGAATGTTCTTAAATGTTTTAACTTCTCTTTGCCAGTGACTTTAATCATGTTTACAAAGATAAGACATTACCCCAGCATCATTTAATGATATTATAAATAGTAATTTTCATTCATTCTTATTTTTTTAGATCACATTGAAACTATTAAATCTGTAATGAGAAGTATTACATTACCAAAATCCAATTTGCCACAGTGGGCAACTTTAGTACCTGAAGAAGAATGGAAATCTGCCCTCTTCTCTAGTATGTTAAATAAAATAAAAAATGACAATACCAGTTCATGCTTTGGAGAAGGCTCAAAAAAGAAAGATTCTGATTTTTATAATGATGTTGCTAGGTAATTCTGTAAATAGTAATTGTTATTCATGTATAAATTTATTATTGAATGTTTGGTGTTGGAAATGTATTCTTGGTTAAAAACTCTTGTATAATTTTATTGAATTTTTAAAAATATGTATTACATTTTTAAATATGTTGCATTTAACAAAAGGCTTCGATGTATGTATAGTTCTTCTCTATAGTTAACATTAGCTGTTTTGTAGAAAGCATCTACAATATTTATGAGAATGTTTATTTAAAAATAAAATTCAATTCCTATCATATACTTTTTTTGTTTATTATTGACTATAATATTTACTAAGCAATGCAATCTTATAAAGTTACTTTAACTAATGATGTAAATAAAAATTCTAATAATTTGTTATGGAAACTGTAGGTTGAATCAATTAGTGTTATAATACCATTATGGGGGGAAAAAAATCTGAAAATCAATAGATGTATTGTAATGACTGTGCAATGAAATAGTCCATCAGGTTCAATTATATAGAGCAAAATGTATTATGTTGTAAATATAAGAATATATTCTATATTAAACAAGTGCACAAAAGAAAGATTTCACATGATTATTAGCATCTCTCAATCATCTGCTTTTTTCCACCCTCTATTTGTTTGAGATCAATTCAACTGCTGAGTCACTTTTGGCTCAGTCAAAACTATATGGTTAACTCATTAATGAGTAGATTAAACAGCTGCATGCAACTCTGTCAATTGGCTTTTCATAGTTTTTGAAGCAGGGGTCAGAGACTTCTTGGAGGATCACTAACTTGCAACCTAATGAACCTATCATTGCAACTTTATGAACCTATCACCAAGGGAGAGCTCATTGATACGACATAGATTAGAGCTATTTGTAAATCTGCCTTACAATGGGACTAATTGCACTAGCAAGCAAAATTACAAATTTGTAACAACACGCAATTATCCTCATTACACAATTGACATAAATTTGTTTCCATAGTTTGTATCGAACATTTTAGTTTTGCAATTATTAAATTTATCCCTGAAAAAAAAAATCTTCACAAATCAATTTTTTTTTCAGTGATAAATTTTATTAACTCATTCTTCTCAAATTTCATCTGTGATATTGAATATATCAAGTCTCTTATTTCTGTTTTTGTGGTGGTGGATCTAATGCCACTTGGTCATACCAAGCACGAATGAGCGGAGCTTTTTCGAATTAAGGCAGAGATGTGCGCCTTTCGTTGTTAACGAGCACCGTTCAGGTGAAAGTACAACTTTGCTCGAACACACACGACACAACCCTTTTTACGGGGCGGTCGAATTCATTCATCCATCCGCAATTCCGAATCGGAGACCGACTCATTCCTGATTCAGTGCCCCCAGAGGTATCATTTGTTATAGGAACTTGGAGGACAGTCACAACATATTTAACGTGTCCCCACTGCCATTAGCCAACACGGCCGTCTTTCGCCGAGATGAGAACAGAACCCGCGACCTTTCGGTTGCGGGACAAACGCTCTACCAACCAGGCTACCGCGGCCTTTCTGTTTTTGTGGATATGCAAAGCATTTTCAAATAATGCTGCATATATAAACAAAAATTGTTTGATATTGAGTTATTTAGAAAAATGAATCGGCAGTTTTTGTTTTTCTCGATTACAAATATTGCAACTACAATAAAAAAAATGATCTTCTTCACTATATGAAGCCATAAATTAAAAGATAGTAATATTTTCAAATTGCTGCTTTGTTTATGTTTAATTTAGCTTTATTAATATCCTATTCTGAATACCATTCAGACTATTTTAGAACACCATTTAAACTGACATACTTTCTCCAAATTTCTACACTGCACCAATGAGAAGGATACGACTTAAATGTGATGTGTACCACATACACAGTGGTTCATAATTGGTATCAAGAACTTAAGAGCATATCTTCAGTTTTACCTTCAAAAAATTTTAAATATTAGAAAATTGAATTCAAGGTTTTTTTTTTTTTTTAAATATATAATTTAGCTTTATGAAACTTCAAGACTACCTTTTATTCCAGCACAAAACATCATTTATAATGTGAAAATTTCCATTTATACTTGTTAAATACATGTGTAGGAGTTTTCATGTTTTAGGTTTTAAAGATTCCCCTCATTTTGTAAATTATAAAAAAATCTTTCACATAATATGGAATGTTTCAATACATAGAAGATAAGAGGTGCTGAAGGGGGCAATCTACTTTTCTAGTTAAATAAACCTACAAAAAAATTTACTACTTTTGAAATCTGATTTTTTTTTTTTTTTTTTTTTTTGTAAAAATAAATGATAGCATTTAAATAATACTTTGCTACTAAAAATAATTTCTTCTTAATAAATTGTTTCAAAAAGAAACCAATTATTTAATAAGTTTACCAGCTAAACATGTACTATCAGACTGTACAAGTTCACTTGTAGAAGCCACCAATGGTAGTGAAAAAGGCTAACAGATTCTTCTATACAAAGCAGGAGGCAAAATTCTTTTTATTATTTCTTACATTTAGAGAGAGTTTAGTCTAATATTGCAATTTTACAATGCTTTAAAAATTTAATGAAATTATAATTTAATATCTTGGTTGAGTTTCATTAACCATTTAGGAAAACTAGTTCTTTTATTCAGCTAGACCAGTGATTCCCAAAGTGGTCTATATAGACCCCTAGGGGTCTATGACAACCTACAAGGGGTCTACGCCAGCGGGAAAAAAATTTGGGGGTCCATGAAATGAAAATGGGGATCCACGATAGTAAATCTCAACACATACACTGATAGTGCCTATTTACTCACATCATACTATCTTATAATATCAAAACGTTTACATTATTCATAAAAGTACCTATGAAGTAAAAAATTTAGCATCATTGGACATCATTAGCCGAGGAGATTTAAGATTTTACAAAATTGACGCCAAATGTTGATAATTTATTGTTAAAGCATCAGGCTCATCCTTCTCATTAAAAATATTGACTTTTTGCTTATGTTAGTTTATTTCATGTTACATAGATTTTACATAACAGATACGAAATTTCATTTTGAGTAGTATAAATTTAAATTCAATTAATAAATGTATAAATTAACATGTGTTTTTAATTTAAGTTTTTAACAGTAAACTTCACTACAGTTAGAAATTTACAGGAAATCAATATCAGGTAAGTAGGGGGTCTATTCAATACGGAAAAACATGGCAAGGGGTCTACGACACAAAAAAGTTTGGGAAACTCTGAGCTAGACGAAAACTAAAATAAAAAGTTGGACTTAATAATTAAGAAAATATTAATCTTGGAACTTAAAATTGTTTGGCCTTTTACTTTTAAGACATATTTATTAAAATCTTATAAGTTCAACTACAATAATTTCTGCTTTTGATACCAACTTAAACATTTCTAATTTTGTAATTAATAATTAATTTCAAAGTCAGACATTCTATTAATTTTTAATAAAATAAATTTATTGATCTGTGAGTATTGATATCTGAAAGTATGTAAATTTAGAGTGAAATCAAAAATGCATTAATTGATAGTACATATTCCATTCACATTTTGTTTTAAAACATTAAAAAAAGGGGAAAAAGAAATCTAAGATACGAATTTTTATTCCTCCCCAAGAATAATAAAAAAATATATTCATATACAAAAAATAAATAAAATTCATATAGAGAATATTTATTTCTAACCATTTTAAGGCTTGGCAACTAATCGTAAATTTTGTCCTATTTTGGCAGTTTTCTTACACTATTATCACTGAAGCACTTCTTAGTAACAAAAACTATAAGTAATCTTGAATTTTTTGATATAACTATTATTTACTGGTTAATCTGAATATTTTTTAAACAAAAGAATTGGAGTCTTTTTTGTTGTAAATAATAACAATTGCAGATAAAAATTCTGTGCTGAAATTCAATTTTGTGTTTCACAGAAACTAAGAACATTTCTTTTCATGTGTTCATCTGTCATATCAAAGGCATTTATGGGGATGAAAGGTATTCAAACCATTGCAAGGCTCAAGATTTTAAAAAAAAAATGCAGGAGTTTGAAAATAATTTTATTTCATGGAACTGTAAACAGCTATTTAAAATCCCTATGACTTCTCTTAACTTGGACCTTAAGTTTGTATCTTCTTTGGAACCTAGAAAAGAAAGAAAGAAAAAAAAAAATCATTAAATATCCAAAGTAACAAAAATTTTAAATGGAAAAAAAATAATAATAATAATAATCTTGAAGCAGAAGAGAATGAAATATGTTACACCTACTTTTGTCTAATTCTGGGTTCAATAAGATTTCTTCTCTGTAAACTTTTATATCTGTCTTCAAGTAGATTTCCTTCTGGCTGTAATAATAATAAAACCCAAAATTAATTTGAACCATTTTAGAATTACTGCAATATGATGCCATCATGCATGAAGTAATTTTTAAAATTAATATTTATTAATAATAATGAAACTGTATTTACTGAACATAATAAAAACCTACTTACTTTTAAAGTTCTGAGAGAATCTCCCAATTCTTCAGAAAGATTCACCTCCAAATCGGGATTTTCATATTTATACTTGCTAAGAGTTCTTGGTTTATACATTTTATCTGCTCGTCTCTGTAGATTTCTTTCTATTTTCTTCTGAGTTTCTTTAGCTTCTTTCTTTATTTCAGTCTTTAAACTTTTTATTCTGTAAGAAGAGGGAATAAATAGAATTTGAAATTGAAATTACAGAAATTTCAATAGCAGAAAAATATATTTTTTTAAAAAGATGTGTGTGTGTGTGTGTGGGGGGGGGTACTTGTTATGGTGAATCAGAATGAATTAATTCACAATTCAAGAAATGTCATTAATTAAAGACTTTTTCAAAAAAAAAAACATAACATAGGATTTTACAAAATATATTTGTTTATAATATATTTAGATTTAATTGAATTTTAAAGGTTTTTCATTAGTTATTAATAATAATCCCTTTGAATAAGATTTTGTCCCCACTGCAAAACGTTTTGTGAATATCAATATTGAACACTTTTTTTTTAACTATACAATTTACCAATGCAAAAACTGGTTGGTATTTTAAATTAAACCATGGTATTCCGATAATTTTGTTAAATTATAAGCTCTTAAAAACAAGTAAAAATCATGTATTTCATTGAATACTAGGGATATTTTAAAATTCTGGTGATAGGGTGAAATCACATAAACAGTTGTGTTAATAATGTTTTTAAAAAAATTTTTAAATTTTTAAGTGCTTTAGAAACTTTTTTTTATAATACAACCTACCATTTCCCTAACTAAAACATTATTTGTTTTGAGACATTTATTTATAACTGCAAAACTTGTGTAACATTTTGTTCAGAAATTTATGGACACATAAATCAAATTCAGCTTGCATAATATTAAAAAGGAAATTTACGCATAAAGTACATAAAGTAACATCTGAGTAAAAAGGGGAGCAGGCCAGGATTAAAAAAAAAAAAAAGTTGTATACAATTTAAGAAATCATGAAATGTTTACTTTTTTTTTCCTTCAGAATAATTGAATGCATATTATAGCTAGGATTACTTATTTATCATCCAAAAGAATTATACAGAACTCTATAATATTCAGACACAATTCAATGTTATATAGTTTTAGAAGTGTCAAGGGTTCTTTCTCTTTTAAAATTGAAAGATAAAGCTGATATAAAGGTTGAATTTGCATTTACTCAAATCCCTTTCTTTTATCAATCAAGTTCATTTCAATTTACAAGATTGCTACGATGGAGGACTATTTTAGGATTAAGTTAAAATTTTAAAAAATGTTTTTCTACTGCAGGAAAAGCAAAATAATAAATATATAAAATAAGTAATACAAAAAGGAAATATGATTAATTATCTAGAAAAACAAGAATAAAATATATTACTCTGCAGAGATATATTACAGAAAAGCAAAAATCCTGAAACTTTATCTCTAGGAAAAAAGATACAACAAAGATTGGGATATTTGCATAGTTTTGAGATACAAAAAAATGCGTATCATAAATACAAACTTAAGAAACCATCAGGCAATTAAACTTTAGAATAGATACTCCTTGATTTATAGCTCTGATTAAGAGGTTATACTTTATCACATTTATATTTGTTCTAAATTATTTTCTATCAAACAAAAACTAAACACTAAACACAAAAATTCACTAAAATTACAATATTATACACTAAACACAAAAATTCTACCTATATGCATGTAACACATAAAGTGAGAAATATAATGTATGTTCTCAATTGTACACAACCAAAAAACTTGTTTTATTTTGAAACTTTATTATGTTATCTAAAATTGAAAGAAGATGTTACAAAAAAGAATAATATACCTATAAACCTCACTAAGTCTTTTTTTCTGTAATTTTTCCAATTTTCTAAGCCTTTCCTGTAAAACAATAAGGTATTAAATACATATAATTGCTAATAAATATATGAAAAAGAATTTAACATGGCTTTTATATAAAGTTTATCTGACATGAACTTGTTATTAACATTTTCAAATAAAAAATACAATTAACTTTAATTAAAATAATAGGCAAAGGGATTGTTTAGCATTTAAACACAAATTATTATACGAAGAATGGTTTAATTTTTGCAAATGAAATTCATCTAAATATGAAATCATTAATGCAAATTGAGTGAATATTAATTGAAATTGTCATTTCTATAACATTAATGGTAAAAGTTAATTTGAAGACAACAGATTCCGATAAATGTTCTTTTATTTGATCAAAATATCTACCTTTTCCTTCATTTCTTTCTTTCTTCGTCTTTTGGCTTTTGGTAGGCGATTTTCGTGAGATACAGGTGGATTATATGATAATAAGGCAGTTTCAGTCTGATTGTCTTCTTCTGGGTCTGCTTCTTCAAATAATCCTTGTGACATCTCTTGTAGGATTGATTCCTAGTCATTAAAATAATATTAATAATTAGCCTTTGAAAGGATTCATTTAAAAAGAAATTTGATCATGTTTAAAAGTTTTGCAAAATAATTTTTGTATTTGTACTTATAAATTCAAATATCAAAATTATCTGAATTCTTCACTAAATATTATTAAAACATAATTGAACAGATATTTTCTCTTTTTAAGTATTTACTAACTTGAGTAGGAGCTTCTGCTTTAGATGGGAACATATCAGTAAGAACTCTTTTTAAATGCATTTCTTCCTTCTGTTTTGATTCTTCCACTTTTACAGCTTCTCTAAGAAGATCCTGAAATATTAATTTGTTTATTCATTAGAAAAAATATTTTTAAAAATGTAAAAAAATATCTTGTTTAATAGTGAAAAATAAAACTTTAAGATATTAATAGAAAACAAACAGGTAGGCAAAATTAGTTACAAAACCAAACACAAGAAGCATATAAAACAACCCAAAATTTTTTGTACTTAAGTATTTCAGTAAAATAAACATTTCAGGCAAATAAAATTAATTACTTTTACATAACTAGAAGCTTTCAAATAATTTTTATCTTAAAAAGGACCTTTAAAATGTTCTTTTATTAATAATTAATATATATATCTTTCATGTGTAGAAAATCAAATAAGCCTCTATCTACGTCAAGCAGAAGTTACTAAGCAAAGAATATACCTAACTATTTTGATTTTTAAAAATTAGATAAATGCTATAATTAAAAAAGAAAGTATAGCCTTTAAAAAAAAACATACTGGCACAATGAAAAGAAAAACATTAATCAATAACTTAAAGGCTAAAATTTTAAATGCATTCATTCTGTTATTAAGGTTCTCTTTAGTTTATAAAAATTAAAATAGGGGAAAAAAAACAGAAATGGTCTAGCAATTCAAAATAAACTCACAATTAAAAAATAAAATAAATATACATATAGTTAATTATCTGAAAGAAATAAGGTTACCTGATGATCAGAGAAATCAGGATTGTAAGATGTTCCGGAATGTGGAACTTCAACTGCAGGTAAAAGAGATGGCTTTTGGTATCTGTGTTCAGGGACCTAATATATATAACATAATTATTCAGAATTATCACTTCAATAAGCCTAAAATTTTAAAGTAACTAAAAAAGATTAGAAACGTTGCTTTCATGCATCTACTTCTGGAGCATAAACTTTTAACAGATTATGTAATAAATTAAAAAATATATTATCCTTAAATGCTACAGAAATTTGAAAAAGAGGGGGGGGGAGACAATTTCAGAGCACTTGTGTATAAGTACACAAAATTCAATAAGTATTAATATTCTTCAAAAAATTATTATAATGTTTATCAATGATATATACAAGTATTCTTCAAAGAATTTTATAAGATCCTTTCTTTTAATAAATTATTTTTTCCTGCTAGATATATGATTCTTCTTTGCAAATAATAATTTTAAATAAATGGGAAAATTCAAAATGAGTGGGAATAGCATTTGTTAAAAAAATATCACTTAAGAATTAATGAAAAGAATAAATTTCAAGAAAGAATCTATCATTCAGAAAAATGAGGATTATATAATATCATATTTAAAAATTTATTTCAGTGAATATATATTATTTTAAAGCAGTATTTTTATTTAATTGTTTACCATATATTTTACCTTTACAAAAGAATATATATAAATAATCTAAATCCTTTACAAACTTAAGAAATCTCAGTATTTTTTAAATAAATTTATCAAAATAAAGGAGATATTTAACTATATACAATAGAAAAAAATTTGAAAAATAATGCTACTTAGTTGAATTTTGAGTTCTTACTAATCAAATAATTAGCAGATGCATAACTAAATTATTAAAACAA
Source organism: Argiope trifasciata (assembly GCA_026543055.1). Lineage (NCBI taxonomy): Eukaryota > Metazoa > Arthropoda > Arachnida > Araneae > Araneidae > Argiope > Argiope trifasciata. Next base: position 360,890 of record JAPMOQ010038724.1, read on the forward strand.
ACAACATATTCATTAAAATATAGAAGAAACTGTATACTTTAGGAGTTCTTTTGCATGTATATTCATCACGAAATGTTATCAGGTCTTCAATTTCGGGATCAACGGATTTTCCTGTAAATAATAAACAAATCTGAATAAGCAAACATAACATTAATCATATAAAAGCAAGTGTAAAATCAAAAGAATTAAGCCAGATATTATATATAACATTGCTTTTCACCTTCATCAGCCCACAAATCTCTAATTTCCGCAGCAAATAAATCTCCTTTTTGAACAACTTTCTGAGGAACATCTTTCTTCAGCTGGGAGGCTTTTGCAACTCTTTTGCTTCTTTTCTCAACAACTCGAGTCAGATTATTTTTAATTTTTTTACTGTATGGTTTTTGAGATCTAAATAAAATAAAAGATGTATTTTTAACATACTGTTTGCACAGTTCTACAGAACGTACTTAACCTATATCATGCAGCATCTTATTATTTCTATTTTTATGAAGGATTTATCGTCAATAAACTTTAAATTCTTTAGTAGATGTAATTATACATTATTCAAAAAGTTTTATAATGCATCTCAGTTTTTTTCTTTTCTTATTATATAAAGATATGTAGCAACAGATGAGAAAATTAGCACTCATTATTATTCCAATTTCCAGACAATCTTAAGGGAGTAACATGGGCATCCACTGAGGCATAAATTAAATTTGCAGGCTCCTTATTTATGAATTCTCCAAATTTTAGATAGAACAGGAACCCCCACACACATTTTTGGCAAATTTTTCAGCTGCTGCAATATCAACAAATTTCCTTCAATTATTATATTCATTAAACAAAATAGCTTCTGCCACAACTTATTTTCATGAAATAAATTGACACCTATTTTTCCCATCGACACATGTCTGCATTCTCATTTTGTGCTCCTGAGGTTTAATAAAAATGCTATATATTTTAATAATAATACAAAAATATCATACACATCTTTTGCATTATGTAGATTGTCTGCAATCTCTCATTTCTCTATCAGTACTGTCTATAAAGCATTGAATTTTAGAGAATGTGGTTTTATGTTAAGTCACTTTGTTTTGAATTATTTTTTTGCATCATCCTCTTCTTGCAACTCAAATTACCAAAGAATCAAGAAACAAAGATAGGAAAATTACTGCCTCATAATTAGCAAACTTAATGCATCTATTTTTGTGATTAAGCCTTCATTTATTTGTCAGTTCTCCCAGTGATTAAAATCATTTTATTGATGCAGTGTCATTTTTATGACATTTCTATTTTTGACTTACCACATATTTACCCCATTTTTTAAATTTTGCAGAATTTTCAATGAGTTATGGACATAATGAAAAAAATAATAATGTTCTAATATACTTAAAAAAGCTATTGAACTCACATCAGCCAAGGCAGTATGTAGACAATTTAGGTTTATCAAATGTTTTAACAAAGATATGAATTCAACATTAGAAGTCTTTTTTCTGATCTTCTTTAACAAATGCTAGGTATATTATGATACTAAAATCTTTATCATATACTTGGCCACAATATTTCATCATATCAGGAATATCAATGTAAATTTTACTTGAATTCCTTCAGTATTTTATTTTTTGCTTCACTGAAATAATAATAATGATAATAATAAAAAAAGACCTGCATTTCCCAATTTTCAAAATATTAAATATAATATTTCAGCTTTTTTCTACATATCTGATAATATACTGGGGAGCCTTATCTTTTTAATTTACAATAAATACATTTTGAATTCCTCGTGATATATAAATGAATGAAATTTCAATACTCATTTTAGATATTACAAGAATCGATATACAGAAACACATAATATACAGAATCATACTGTGATTCAATATGCCAATTCTAAAAAGCAGCCACAATTAGATTTGTATCATTTTCTCGGCAATTACATAAGGTCAAATTTTCAGTTACAAAAATACTATCAATATTTAGAAAGTATTATTAAATGTTAGAGTGAGAGAGAAGATTGCACTGCAAGTAAGGGGATTCCCCGAATTCTGTCAAAATGAAATGTTAAAAAGATTGGGCTGATTTTAACTGATGCAATTAGAAAAAGTATAGTTTAAAATTTTAATTCAGATTACAAAATACTATTTAGTGTAGAATTTTTTGATGGACCAAAGTAATGATGCCTGGAGCAGTAGCTACCCCACTGGACAGTATAACAGTCTATAATGTTAAGTTAAAAATTAATTGAAATTTTTTTTAATATACTGAATTTACCAATAATACAATAATAAATGAAATAAAACTTCAAACAATACCAGCTTTTGCAAGGTACATAAATAATGATCAATGTATTAATATATTGACAAATCAATACAAACTACATGAATTTCTGCAAATAAATCATAGACTAAATGAAATTAAATACCATATAAACAGACACAACATAAACTATATACTTCATTAATACTAACAGAGAAGTTTATAAGCAAATTATAATAATGATAACCATAACAAAAGTCTCAAAAACTATACATTTAATTAATAATATACAAAATTAGTTTCAAATAATTTAAAATAAGACATGATCCATATGCATAGCATAGGTTATAAATTCTACACTTACATGTTTATTGGAGGTGGAACCTTTGTAAAAGATCCAATATTTGAAAAGCACTTTAATGGTTTTCCAGTCTTTTTAGAGAGGACTAATGAGGGAAAAACAATAATGTTAAGAAATAATAATCGCAACAAAAATAATGTAGAAATATTACAGTAGTATAAATTTTGTAATGTTATTTCAATCTAAAAAATTTATTTCTTACAATTCTGCACACTGAAGTGAGTGCAAGTTTTACGTTCTTAACCTGAATACATAACTTTTTGGAAATCCTTAGTTTCAGACCACGTCAAAATAATAAAAATACAATGATTATACAAAGATCGTTGAAACATACTGTTTGATTCAGAATTCTGCGGCTATCCTTTTTCAACAATCCTATTTCATTAAAGGGCGAGATGTGGGAGGATGAGCACCTTTTTAGAATGAATTATTGATCTTGATCTCTGCCTTATTAGATAATTTTTCATTCAATTTTTTTCCTTCTTCTTTTCATGTGTTGTTCCTAACCAGAATATTTTATTTTAATTCAAAATTGCGTACTGATTGCCTATATGGCTAATTTTGCTAATTATTTCTTGTAATATATTTAAATTATTAGTATTTTTAAGTAAAAAAATTCAATAACATTTTTTAAAAATATTAAATTATATATTTTAATATACCATATATTTCAAAAATAATATTTAATATTTTTAAGACATTTCATATTTACAACAACTATTTAACAATAAAAAAATTTTCATGATTACTTAACAACAACAACAAAAGCAAAATTCATTTTATTTATTTATTCACTTTTGCCAATTCAAATATCTGCGCATAAGCTTCTGCACAGCTTTCAGTCATCAGTTTCATGGAGTTAATAGACCTAATTTATATAAGGTATGACAATTGACATTTCTAATATATATTTTATATCTATTTCATTCTCAGGGAAAATATTTCTCATATATCATTAATGCATTAAACAACAAATGTGAAATAAATCTTAATGACTATAAAATTCAGATTTAAACTGGTTTTGAACTAAAAAACTTGAAATCAGTTTATATTTGAACATCAAATTAGACAATGTCTATCAATTATGACTTTTTATAAAATGGCATAGCTTTTTTTTAATGTTTTCCTCCTTTGGCATGAGTATTAAAGTGCCTATTTTCCTATGTTATTTAGATTATAATCTTCTTACACAACAAGCAATAAGTAATATATAAATGGATTTCATGGAAATTCTTAAACTTATTCAGCAACATCAGTATCGATATTTTTTCATCTATCCAATTTATATTAAATATGGTTTTGTGTAGCTCATTGTTTAAGAAAAATTCTCAATTCCACTTTGAATAAGGTCACAGTTTCTCAAATTATAAATAAACTATTCACAGCACTACTGCCTCTGCAGAATGAATGCTACTGATCCCATCAGAGAAATTTATTTTGCTCTTTTAAGCCGTTAAAAAATTCTCTCACATATTCAAAATATGTAAACTTGCTTGAAAAATTATTACTGCAATGTTTCTGACTTAATATTTTCCATTACTATTTTTGTTAAACAAGGAATTAAATATTTTCAGTATATTTCAAAAATTCTAAAATAAATCAAAATTTATACGTATTTACACTCAAAATTAACTTCCTATTTTCACACATTTTGTGAATCACACACATAACACATTATTTTTTTGCATTTCGAGCAACATTCTTTCAAAAGTTACAAAATAAAGAACAAGGAGGGGGGGGGGAGGCAGAATACATTGTATCGCATAATGAAAACAAGAATTATACAAATCAAAAATTTAACTTTTATGGGTTTTTTTTAAGTCTGCAAGCTGAAGAACAAAATTACTAATTAAATAAAAAAATCATTAAAATTAAGCAATAACACACCTTTTAATTAACAAAATTAACTTCTATAAAAGATATTATGGAATAGTAGATTCTAATTCTTTAAAACATATAATACACATTACAAAAAATTGTGGCAGTTTCTGTAAATTTAATGTAAAATCAAACTAGAAAAAAAATCATTTTGAACTAAATTTTGTTTGTGATCAAAATTTTCTCAATGATACATCGACTTTTAATGAGAATGGCAATATTTAAATTACGGAATAAATTGTTTACATCAAAAACATTTATACTTGCATAACTTATTTTCCCCCATTCTTTCCATTTAAGGTACAACGAAAAAAAAAATTCAAATGATTCATTGTTCGAAAAATTCTGATTGAAACAAATTTTTACAAAAAGATTCTTACCGTCATCTTTGGTATCAGTTTGGATAACAAACAACTGATCATCAGTTTTTTCAAAAACAGAACCACTGCAAAGAAAGTTGATTTTTAAAGAAATCAATAAACTGAAATAGCTCAATATATAAAACGTTTTTGAATAAACAGTTCTACAAAACAATTTGCATCTGTAACATCTAAAGGAAAAAATAAATATATATATACCCAATTCTTTCCTCTAATCTTTTTTCTTCGAGATATTCTTCAACATCTTTTATGTCACAAACTTTATTCCAATTTTTCTTCTTATTTTTGCTTACACGAACTTTCTTGCCCATTTTATATGTAAGTAAACAAATAATTGAGTGAAAGGGTAAAGGGGTAGAAGTGTAGTGAACGAAAAAGATTGAACAACGTGTTTCAACTGTGGTTAAAGTTAAGACACAGCGTAATCATATTTCATTGGATTATTCACAAGGAATTTACTCCCGGTAGGAAAACTAAGTGACGAAGTTGTCTCCCCGAGGTTATAGGAGGAGCTCGTATCTTGCTATTGTCAACGTCACGTGTCACTGATTATGTTTTTGAGCGCGCCATTTCATTAGTATTCATTCAGTAAGGGTAAACTAGTTTGACCATTATTTTTTGATATTTTGTTTTTCACTTAATAATTGTATCTAAATTTAATTGCACAACATTAAGCATTTATTTTTCATTGATTGTTTACCATAATTTTTAGTAAGGGTTGAATAGTTTGTGTAATAATTAGGGTTGAGAGTAAATTAGAAGTTTGATTTGTATTTTTTGATATTTTGTTATAAGTGTATCTATATTTAATTGCATAGCATTAAACACTTATATTTCATTGATTGTTTGTCATAATTTTCCTCTTTAATAATAGTGTTAATTAGGGTTAAATTTTAAGAAGAATTTTACTAGTGCTTTTGTTATTTTATTTATTTGCAGTGAATTTGGTTTTAAATCAAGTATTCTAAATAATTAATAAGTAAATTTCTTTACATATATATAGAAATGTAAAGAATGACTAGTTTTATATTGTTTCGCTGTAGTTGAAAGTGTATTATTCATGTGGTAGTTAAGAGAATTGGGAAATATCTCAGTGTTGTATCGACTTTGCTCTATTTGATCTTGGATTAGCTTATCTGTGTGCATATTATTCAGTTATTTATTGCTATTAACCATTTATTATAAGGAAATCAAACTGCCCTACAATGAGACTGCCTTACAATGAGTCATAAAAATTGTAATAAGAAGCAAAAACTAAATGAAGAACTTGATGAACCAAATCTTTTTGAATCAGAAACAGACTTAAAGTCTAGTAATGCCAAAAATTCTGAATATATTAATCTTAATGTGTTTCATAGATTTAACAAATTTAATGTTATAAATCCTACTGCTACAATATTAACTATTAATAATATTGATCTTTCATTTTATATGCTGAAATCTCTCGATCCATTTGTTACTGTCGAAGAAGAAAAATATCTTAAATCAATATCATCAAATTTCAAAAAAGGTTGGCTATATGATTCAGTTATTGATGCATTTAATTTTGTATTAACTAGAAGATTCACAAATTTCAAAGCAATAGAATCTTTACACTCCCTTTTGATTTTTAATCAAACGAACATTCTTCAATTTCCTTGGATTCGAGAAATAGCAAATTTTGATTTTCTTATAATTCCTATAAATTTAAGTTTCCATTGGACTTTAATTATAGCTGATTTGAAAAATAAAATATTCGAATATTTTGACACACTTTGTCGTAAGCCAGATAAGGATACCTCAATATTAATAAACCATTGGTGTACAGTGTTAAATAATTCGCTCAATTCAAATAGCCACTGGCAGATTGTTTTTTCACCGCTTGTACAACAAATAGATGATTTTAATTGTGGTGTCTATATTAGTTACTATGTGTATCAAAAGTTAAACAATTTATCGTTGACTGAAAATTTTGATATAGTTGCTTTTAGAGCATTGATGTTTGTACAAATAACTGCAGGCTTAAATTTTTAAAATACTAGTTTTATTTTGAATACATATTTTCAGCATTGTATTCTCACTACACCTCTTTAAGTATTTTTTTTAAATGGGAATCGGACTGTACACCAATAATATTTTAAACTTTAAATAAATAAAATTCCCAATGGTTGGGTTTAATTGATTGTCTAGGTATTTTCTGGCTTTCAATTAAGCTCTTAACTTTTAGGAAAATTCCTTGTTTATTTCAGTTTCGATAACAATCAAATGCAAATTATCAGTATTGCAATTCATGTGAGGTTGGAGAACTGGACTTCCTAGTAAGTATTTGAAATTTAAATCTGTAATATAAATTGAAAAATTATGGCATGAATTCTAGATATTAAAGTGAGTGTGCTTTTTTATTTGCTTATAGGGTTGAATAAATTGGTAAGTATTCATGTAGTTGCTTGCATCATTAAAATACCCTAATTTATATATTTTGTCTTCTAATAAAGGAATCATTCCCAATGGTTGGGTTTAATTAATTGTCTAGATTTTTTCTAGCTTTCAATTAAGCTCTTAACTTTTAGGAAAATTCCTGTTAAGTATTTCAGATTCAGCTGAAGTAACCAGTTCTGCATTGAAATTGTAATAGAGAATTAATTGTAATGAAAGTTCAAGAATCTTTTTAAATGCAGGAAGCTTATTTAATTAATGTAGGCTGAAATGTACTGATTTTTTTTAATTAATAGGAAATAAAAAATTCAATTAAAGTGGTTTTTGCATGTAAAATAATTCTTTTATAAAGGAATTGAAAATGTTATAATTTTTTTTTATTAAAATTGTTACATTTTCTTGTTGCTTATAAACTTATTAATTAATAGACAACTTAAGTCTTATTCACTTTCTTAGTATTACTCCTATATCTTTTGTTGTATATGTTTTTGGCAATAACCTTTTAATATTACTGTTAAAAAAATTGTTTTCAGTCAGTTTTTAAATAATTTAAACATGTTTTTCAACAATATGTGCCTACAAACACACAAAAGATGTGTAATGTGCTAAAATGCATTATGCATGCATGAGAAAAAAAATAATCTTCCAATGTTTTGCTGCGATATTAACAAAGGCTCAAATTAATAAGTTAACTTTCACTGACAAACTAAATCTAGGGAAATATATTTCTTAATGTATCTATGAAATGAAGTAAATAGGAAACATGATATTTTTTTAGAACAAATGCAAGAAAAGAGTGTCTGTTGTTTAAAATACCTTTCATTTATTCAATTGTTACAGATGGCTCAATGCCTTAGGAGTTTTCTTTGTCCCATTAATGTTTTTCATTACAATATGCTCTTAACTGATATATATACATAAACTGTTGTTTTAAGGTTTGAAATGAAAATGTTAGTTTTTATTAATAAAAATACTTTTTAATATTTTTATTTGTTGAAATAATTTGTAAACCTTATGAGGTTTTTGACCTCTAAATATTAATGTGTAATCAGAATTTGATCATTGCAAAATCAAGCACATCTAAATGAAGTATATATTCTAAAAGCTGTGTGTGTGTGTGAAATACAGCCTTTCAAAAAAATCATGAAAGTATTTAAAACTATCAATTTTATTATTAATTAATGTGTTTGCTTATATGGCTGATTTGTCAGGATATTGGTTGTATTTAATTTCAATTATGTCCCAAATTTGGCACTGTTGGTCAAATGATATAACCTGCAGAGAATCAATTCACTTATATTCATCTTAATAATTATAAGATTTTTTTTTAAATGGATCAAAAGTGATAAATCTTGTGCTTCCTTCTTTTTCTGACAGTAAAATAATTTTAATGGTATGAAAATATATGTTATAAAAGAACTGATTAAAAATGTATTTTTATGATTATTTAAGGTGTTTTTTTAAATTTAAAATCTAAGAAATATTTAAAGATTTATATCAATATATGTTTTGCTACCTGAAGTATACAAAAAAGATTGGCACAAAATTTTTTTTAAAAAAATCATTATTTTGCTTAATTATATTAACCATTTTAAAAGCATTACTCAAAAATAAGTAAATATTAAAAATGATATTGCTTTATCAAAAAGATTCTTTATTTTTAATAATTACTTCTGTATTATGTAATTAAATCTATATGTGCTGCACTAATATGAATGCTGTGGCATTAAATAAGAGATAACTTCTGCATGCATGCATGCTAATAAATAACAGAAATATGACTTAATTTTAGAAAATATATTCTCATAAACACATCCATAGATAATTGTCTAGTAAAAATGTTTTATTAATAACATAAAATTTTAATAAAATTACTAAGTAAGAGACTACATACATATATATGTATATGCTCATTACTTTATAATTTCTTTCAGCACTCTGGATGAAAAACCCCATTAAATGATATAGAACATCATAATAACATTTTTTGTGTATGGCAGAAGCAGTGGTAATGATAAAAATTAAAATAATCTTATTTGAATTGTATACTATTTTTGATGAGAATTTTTTGAAGTATGCAAGTATACATTTATTTGGGAATTCTGTAAATGAATGGTTTTAGAAATTTGAAGGCAAAAATGTGAACAAATGATTTATTTTTCAACTATCGCATATCTTATTTCTCAAAACAATAATCTGAGACAAAATAAATATGTTAATGGTCCAGTAGCCATAACAGTATACAAAATAATTATAAATAAAACATTTTTGCTGTAATTTTTTAAATTCTTAATCAAGCTCTTTAACAAATCCGGTAAAAATTGCATGGCATCAAAATTATAAAAGGGGAAAAATATTGTAAGGCTGAGAATTGTGTATGGAACTAGTTTCAGGATTTAAAATTCTTGAAATTGTAGTTTTATTCATTTCTTGAAATTTTTTCCACACACACATATATAATGTATATTTCCCAGACATGTATAAAAATAGAGATATAAAATTATTTCCTTGTTTTGAAGTAATTATAGATATGAACAATTATTTTCACTTGACATGACAAAAGTTCACTGTTAGATACAGAATTATTGATATTCACCTTGTGTCATTTTGAAATTAATACTATGACAACTTATTTCCTGAAATCGAAATGAGGGTAGTTGAAGATGCCTCGTGCAAAGAAGGAAGCATTGATATCAGTTTGTCTTTCTTTTATATGATATTTTTTAAATAGGCCAACATTTCTAGAAAGAAAAAAAATTTTGTAAGGTCTTGTCATATGAACCTTGTTTAATTTTTTGCTATGAAGGTGAGGAATTTATGAAAAAGTAATTCACTTAATTGATACTGATAATTTGATGTCAGCTAATTACGTATTTCATTTTTTTTGTTACATACCTGTTAAAATTTTTGAATATTGATTCCAAAAAGATACTTCACCACAATATGAGCCCTGACCTCCCGATATCACCCCATTTGATAATGAATGAAAATGTTTAATGTTAGTTACAAAACAAGAATTGAAATAATGCATATAATTATAAGTATAATCAAAAATATTAATTAATTTAAAAATAAATTAAGTAAATTAGTATTAAAATTATTAATTAATTAAAATAATAAATTATGTAATTTAACATAATTAAAATATTTAATCAAAAACATTATTAAATATTAATTATTAATCATCAAAAGATATTGTTCTAAATTAATGGAATTTTAAAAAGTTTGTTTCTTGTTTATAAAGAATTTAATGGATAAAGTTTTATCAATTTAGATATTTTGGATTGAAAATCGACATTTAATTGTTTCTTTGACGATCTATACCTTTTTTTTTTTTGCAGTTTTATTCATTAATTTTTTAAAAGAAATTATATATTCTACCTATCAAAGAATTTAATTTTTTTTTCATTAAATAGTTAAAATTAATTGACTAAGTTATTTTTTACTGTAATTAATCATTTAATTATAAATTAAATTGGGTATCAAAATTTATATCTCGAATTAAATCATGGAAATCTTCTCCCCGGAGTGTAAAATTTGAATTTATTCTGACATTCCAAATTATCTTTTACAAAAGAAAAAAAATGTCCTCATTAAATTCACAATAATATCAATCATCCGCTTGACTCAACTACTGACTTAATCTCGCCTCTTTATGATTTTTTTTTCTTCTGTTCTTAAAATATCAGTCTTGTCTATTTAAGAAGTGACCTTTTTTTACTTTTTATAAATATTTATACTAACCCTCAATCCTCGAATGTGGACAACTCCGTCACCTATAATAACGAAATTTTTATACGACCCCTAAAACATAGATGGCCACGCCTCCCCTACGATGATTGACGCGGAACATTTTGTCACTTGTCTCAGAAGTTTTCCTACCGGGAGGGGGATCCTTATTCACAACTGCTCACTGGAATCAATGAACAGTTCCTACAGTACCTCTTTTTAAAACTTTTGGAAATACAAAAAAATAAAAATAAAATCCAAAACTAAATGGGGTCAATTCATGAAGCGTTAAAGTCACGTGTGATGTATTTCTGCGCATGTCATCATTTCTGAGCTAATAGCATGTTATCTGTCATTTTTCATCTGCAACTCTTTGAGTCTGCCATTAGCGTTCTCCGCCAAGTATGAAGCGGATTTTTTTTGCTTACATTTGAAAATTATAACTTTGAGTAATTTTCTGTCCTCTTAATGTATGTTAAAAGATGAAATACTCGTGTGATGCTAGGTAGATACTTTAATGGGAAATTCAATAGTGATTACCATGTAAAATGTTTTTTTTTTAGTTTCTTTTCAACAATCCTGCAATCCTATTGCGTTGTTAGCATTGGAATAGAAGGCTGTTTCTTCGAATTCAGTGATATGCTACAATTATTTTGAATAATTCGTTCATTGTGGGCCCATTTACTAACTATAGGAAATTGAAACCAATAGTGTTCCAGTAATTTTTATTCTACTACTACATATCTGACAAGAAACTTACTTATTAAAAGCCATCTCATGGATGTATTAGAAACGAGCGATGTTGTGATGAGATAAAAAATTTCAACTTCAACATGAGCTACAAAATATATGATATAAATTAATATGTCCTATTTTTTTTTTTTTTTTTTTTTTTTTTGTATTCACTTTAATATTACCGAAAGAATTGATGGCTGTAAAATATCTAATGTAAAAGTTACAGCAGAAAAAGCTATCAAATAAATTTTGTATGTGTTTTTTAGCTGATGGCATTAAAATAAAGTGCACCATGAGGTTTTACTTTTTTATTATGAACTTTAAAGTTTTCTTTATCTTTTAGTAATTCACCTACTTAGGAGATACCTAGAATCGAAATCGCGATTTTGTGTTTCATAGCCAGATTACATGACCACAAGAAAGGTAATCAATCTTGAGTATATTATCTGACTTATAAAGCTTCCACTTTTGTTAGGTTCAAAATCGTTCCTTGAATGATAGCAATCCACCGTTTTTCTCGGATTCATATATTTTGGGAAATTAGAAATCTCGATTCACGAATACGAATAATGTTATTGTGTGAATTAATCGCTTGATTATGCATTAAATTAGAGTGAACTGAACATCAAGATTTCTGTCTTGAATCAAATTGTCTAAATCTTCGCTTGGGGTTATAATATTCCAATTATTCTTGTTTTAGAAGAGAAAGTTGTTATTAAATTCACTAACTCTCTGAATCAGTCCTCCATTGGATTCAGCTACTGTCGACTTCATCTAGTCCTTGAGATTTTTTTTTTTAATAAAGTCTTGTATGTTTAAGAAGTGACCTTTTTCTTCTTTTAATAAAATGCGCACAAACCATTAATATTTACCCATGAGCTACAAAGTAATAATTTCTGCACTTTTACATATTATACGAGCCCTCAAGCATAACCACACCTACTCCAACATGATTGGCATGGTGAATTCTCTTATGGATATTGTAAATACTCCTATTGGAAGTTATGTTTGTCATACAACCAATCAGATCAGAGATTTATTCCTGCTTTTTCTCATTTTTACTGCCGTGGTAAATAAAAGTATAGTTTAAAAGTAAAATAAATATTTCGGGTGTGATGAAATATAGTTTACTGTAAAATTATTTTCTAAATCAGTTAAAGTTTCTATTTGACAAAAAAATGCGATTTTTAAAATTTTTTTTTTATCTTAGTTTAAATTGCAGAATCATAATTTTTTAAACCAAATTTAATAATAATGATAATGAATCTTACTGTAATGAGAAATAAAGTATTATCTATGTATTTTGATATATTTGCGAAAAGGCAATGTTATATTCTGAGAAAATTATTGTTTGAATCTGTTTCAAAACCAAGATATTATTCAGATGTATCTTTGGATGTTTTTGACCGAAATTCTAAACGACTACACAGAAATTGGTCTGCTTCCCTCCAAGGTAGTCATATATATGACTATATCAAAGATGAAGTGAGACTTTTAAAATTACATTTTGATTTTTAAAAGGGTGCATTTAGAATTTGAAAGATTTTCTATTAAATTAAAATGACATATACGATTCCACTTTGCTATGTATGAATTATTGAAAGAGAGAAGTTGCAAAATGAGGGTGAAAGAGAGTTCTAGTTACTCTCTTTATAAGAAATTCCAACTGCTTAGTTACTTGGCATTTCTGAGTACATGAATAGAAAGTTCAAAAGTGCTGGGATTGTGATGTGGTATGCATATTAACATATTTTTTATAGTGTTCTGATACTCAATCCTTTATTTTCTGGTGATGCATCATTTTGCAGTCTGAACAAGTAAAACAAGTTTTACCTAGAAAAATTTTGATTATTCAGTAAATTTTCATTTTTTTTTTCTGATTAATGATACCTCTTTATCTGTTTTAAATCCATTTTGATAAATTTTCCACTTTATTTTTAAAGTGTTTTCATTTCCTGATTCGAATCCCCATTAAAAAAAATTTAATCATTAACATCTGCTCTAACAAATGGCTGACACTGTATTCTCATCTACAAGTGAAGAGATGTAAATCCATAGCAACCCCATTATATCTTCCAAAGATGCCTAAGATTTATTTTCATGAATTGACATTGTGAAAGAAATTCCTCATATAATCTCTTCATAAAAGCATTAAGGGAAGAACTTCCGAGACTTTTGCGCTAGTATGAAGAAACATGTTCTCTCTTTGTCCCTACATGCAAATTATGCCTTCTGGTTGAAAAATGAATTGAATTCCAAATTTGTCTTCTTTTTTTGCCCATGCATCAGCAGAACTATGTTAAATGTATGTGTTTTGAAATGAATACCAATAATTGCTTATGAATATCAACAGATAGTATTTTTTAAAGAATTGCAGAAATTACTGGCACAATTTCAGAGAGAGAATCTAATATGTTTTTTAAACTTCATTGAGACCTTAATAATACCCTTCACCTTTTTTTCCCCCCACAAATTCATGAATTGGAGAATTTTTAATAAAATTTTATGCTTAAGTTTTACGAAACGGGGAGAATATATATATATATATATATATATAAGTACTTTAAAAATTTTACTTAAAAAAATCTTAAAAGAATTTTTTTTCTTCTTTCTCTATAGATTTAATTTATGAAGATGTACAGATTTTTTAGCAAACTGAATTGGGCTTCTGGAATAATATTTCTTTCCATAAAGGAAGAAAAGACCAGTTCAAAATTTCAGACCGTTACTGATAACTCTTGATGTACTGATGGATAGATGTCATCTGATATTTATTTGTTTATCACTAATTATTTCTGCAAAAAAACAAAATTTTCAATCTTTCAGTATATTTTAATGTAAAATATACTGAATGTGTGTATATGCTTAGAAGTAGTTTGCTCAGTAATCAGCTTGTTTCACAGAAATATTTGCAGTATTTAATTTCAATTAAATTTATTATGCACTAGCCGCCTTTGGCGACCAGCTGGTTCGCCATGAGTAATGCATTCTAAAATTTTCAATTAAATCATATATTCATTAGCCTAGAAGTAATTCTGGGCATTGATTGGCCTGAAATTGATATTTTCTTTAAGATGATGGACGGAAAGTTCTAAAAGAACACATTTTCCTAATAATATTCTTTAACTTTATAAATCAGTTAGTTATTGATTTAGAAGACTGATTGATGTAGCAACTTTTATTTAAAATATTAATTAAAATATTTTGTAAAATATGGCTCACAGAGCAAAGTATGAAAAAACTAAAACACATTATTCATCAATGCATTGTTTGACTCAAGCTACATAAAATGTAATTATTTACTTCATTTAGATCAAATTAATAGTACTAAACAATATATATGCCTGTTAATAATATTTTACAAATTGGCCTTTGGACCGGAATTTGAATGCATAACCTTTATAAATTCAATCCTGTATAAATAAAAATAATTTATTGAATTAATGATTTAAATATTGCAAACGATCATAGAATCCTTTACCTTGCATTTTTTAAAGAAAATGTCACATTTTATATATATTTTATTTAATCCAGTCACGTGCTGAAAGTTACATTTCTTTAGACTTAGTTTGCAGTAATAGTTGATTTGAATAAATGATTTAGATGTTGCAAATGATTATAGAAACCTTGGCTTTGCATTTATTTTTTTAGAAACTATCACGTTTTATAATGGAAAAAATTATTGAATTAAGGATACAGATATTGCAAATGATTATAGAAATATGCCATTAAGTTGGGATTTCAATGCATATCCTTTCTAAATTCAATCAGGTTTACCGTAAATAAAGATTTGTTGAATTAATTATTTACATATTGCAAACAATTAAAGAAACCTTTTCTTTTTATATTTATTTTTTTAGAAAATATCACGTTTTTTATTTCTTTTATCTTATCCAGTCACGTGCTAAAAGTTGCCTTTCCTTAGATTTAATTTGCAGTGATAGTTATTTTTTTAAAATTTGAACTTCCGTCATTGTTTTCTTTTATTTTATCCAATCATGTGCTAAAAAAAACATAATTAAAATATTTCTTTATTAAAATATTTTCTCGTTAAAAATAGAAGCTTAAGTTATACATTAAAACACTGACACCATTAGAAAGCTAATTTTTTAATCTTTAAATTGATGTAAAAATCATGTTTGTGCAACAATATTTTTGGAAGTTATAGCGGAAAAACATCAAAATTTCACTTAAATTTTAATTAATTCAAATTCTAATTAAAAATTCAAAAAAAGTGCTCTCAGGTGCACATTCCCGACCTCCAAGGTTTACATGTACCAAATTTGGTAGCTGTAGGTCCAACGGTCTGATCTGTAGAGCGCCAACACACATTCACATTGAGCTTTATTATAAGTATAGATGATCTGCATGCCCACAAGCTTGTAACAGACCTTAAAGTTGTTTTTTAATGACTTTACAGATGTTTACATCTGTTTTGTTTTGTTTCGTTCGTCTTCATCACTCTAGCTTTCCTTATTAAATAAAGTTCAATGACATCTTTATGTAATACTGCTGCATATTGTCATTTGTATTTTTTGTACTTCATTTTCAGACTGCATATAAATAATAAGCTGAATCTCTCTTTCCCAGCTTTTGAGAATAAAAGAAAATATAGCTGTAAACATCTAGTTAAAAAATGTAAATGGCTTGAATTTCATTTCAATAACAATCACTCTGTATTTTTTCAGTTTCTGTAGTTAAAAATAGCAGTTATTTGTATTATTAATATTTTTCATAAAAAAAGTTATTGAAATTTAAGAAAAAAAATAATTCAAGATAACTTATTTGGGAGGGTTTATACGAAACCTGACTTTTTGAAAAACTGGTTTTTGGATTCAATATTTCTAAAAAACCAATTTTAGCCAGTTTCCAAATTTTTGTTAAAAAAAAAAAAGAAGAAGTGAAAAATATTATATTTAATTCATATAAAGTAACAGAAAATGAAATCAATATCGAAGTGAAAAAAAAAATAAGGATTACATATACATATTATTCACACAAAATATTAAGATGCATTTATTTTTAGTTGTCATTAGTAAAAATATTTTTATTCTTACAAATTCCAATGATTATAAAAAAAATGTAGAATAGTTTCACTGAACTTTTTTAACCAGAATGAAATTACTAAAAATTTATTTTTGGTTTTATAACTTAGAGTATTTTATGGTTGTTTGATAGCTCCTAAAATTAGTTTTTTTTATATTTCATGTATGTAAAATAAATAATAATTAAATTCTTCATCTTCAGCTTTGTATCATTTGTTTTAAGTTTAAATCTACTTTATTTTATTTTTCTCTTATTAGATAGGAGATAGAGTTGCTGATAGAGTATATGATATAACTAGGTATGTTGTTTTTTTATATGAAAATATTAAGCTGTTTAGTTGATTTTTCATCCATTTTTTATTTGCTTATTTTGCCTAGTTAGATTAAATCAGCATTTTTATTTAATTATAGGAAATTTTCTACTGCTGTTGAGCTTGGATGTGGTAAAGGGCACATCACTAAACATTTAACAGCTGTAAGTAGTTATATTTTAAATTCTTTTTTCTTTTTATTTACAGACAATTTAAATTAATTACTTATTTATTTAAATCTTCACATTACTTCTCTTTCATTTAGGAAAATATTGAAATGATTTATCAATGTGATATTTCATCTAAAATGCTAGTAAGTATTTTATTTTGTACTTTTTGTCATTTCTTCGTAGATATTTAAAAATAAATTGTGCGTATGCATGCAGGAATTAAAAACAACTCTGCAATTTAATCCTATTAAAATGAATGTCATCCTAGTAATGTATGTAATGAAATCAAAAACTGGGAATCTGCTTTGTCAGAATGCATATTTGATATTAGTTACAAATTCAGTAATTTTAGAGACATTGACAAGAAGAAATTCAAAAATTTTAACTGAAATTAAAAAACTTAATACTAGCTGAATTAAATTTGTTCTGCTTTCTCATGCTTATATTGTATTATATTTTTTCTTACAAAAGCTTTTATTATAATTATTTAGGGGTGGGGGGGAGAAAATATGTGAATTTTCATTGCTTTATATATATATATATTTGTATAAGAAACTGATAAGAAGAACAAAGTAACTGGTTCTAAATATTTTGTGATAAAAGTTTTTTTTTTTGTTGTTGTTGTAATACTTAACAGTAACAAAGTTTGAAAGTTTTATTTTATTTTTTCCTTTATATATTTACTGCATAAAAAGATGATTTTCAGTCCAAGATATGTTTTTAACTAAGAAATAAAGGCTTTTTATTTCAGAATTTTTTTATGACAGGGATTTATGTATTGTTGTTATTTATATTAATCGACGTTGTTTTTAAAGTTCGTTGTTTAAAATAAAGCTTCTCCAGCACTATATGGAATAGCATTATTTGCAAAGCTATAAAAAAAACTCATCAAAATTATGTGACAGAAAAAGCGAATTTAATATTTTATGCAACTCTCCCTCTTCAGACAGACATTTTTTCTATGTAACAAAAATCATATTTCATATATATCAAAAATCAAAACTATACTTTTTCATAATTTCTTACTTTAAATTAATAAATTATTTTTTCATTTTTATATATATTATCATTTCTAAATTTTTGTATATATTATCATTTCTAAATTTTTGTATATATTATCATTTCTAAATTTTTGTATATATTATCATTTCTAAATTTTTGTATATATTATCATTTCTAAATTTTTGTATATATTATCATTTCTATATTTTTCTTTCTTTTTTTTTTAAGGAAAAAACTAAAATTTCAGAAGATATTCCTACTTTCAAAATGGTTGTAGATGAAGAATATTTACCATTTGCTGATAATTCCATTGATCTTTTCATTAGTAGTTTAAGGTGAGACTAAGTGTATCTATAAAGCATTAATTATTATTAATTTATTATATTTCTAAAGTTATAATAGATTATAAGAATATCTTTCTGCTTTGGACAACTAATGTTTTGTTTTAGAATTCAATATTTAAAACAAACAGGACAACAAAATGTGATATCCATTTTATTGCTGTAATTTTAGATATTAAAAAATATTTTAAGATTTTTATAAAATATTTAATTGGAGTGTTCTGCTTATATGCTTTTCAGTTAGTCAAAAACTTTACATTATGGATATGCTTTCATTTTAACCCATTAACTTTGGTTTTACATTCTGAACATAATTAGAGAATATCTTAATAACACCTCCCAAGCTAGATTAAATCCAGTCAAAATTATTTTAGTTGTCTTCAACATAAGATAATTATTTCATGTCCTAGGCTTCATAGACAGTCTTTTGGACATGAAACTTGTGTGATTATAATACAGAAATTGTGAGTTGAATTGTAAAATATCATACTATTATAAAAATTCAAAAAATATTAATTTATTAAAAGTGAAAAAAATGCACTAATTGTGAAGATATTATAATAATAAAATTTATTTTAAAAAATCATCTTATCTGTGATTAGAAAATTAAAATTATTAAATTAATTGTATCTTTATTTAGCATTTTTAATGTGAAGTAAAAATTTCTTTTCTTCTAAACTTCAAGAAGTAGATTATTTTTTAAATTATAATTATTGAATTTTGTACATTGCTTACATTATGTTGGTTTTGATTCATTTCTGAAATAAAAGAAAATAAATCATGTATTCTGAAATGATTTAAATTTTAATTTAGTTTATTTATTTAGTTTTCACTGGATTAATGACCTTCCCAGTGTATTTGAGCAAGTGAGTAATTAAGAAACATTATTTCAATTGTTTTTTTATAGTGAAACATGAATTTCTTTTGTTGAATTATCTTTTTCTACCATATAATTATTCCTTCTTCCCATTTCAGATTCATCGAGCCTTAAAACCAGATGGTGTTCTCATTGCATCAATGTTTGGTGGTGACACACTTTTTGAAATGAGATCATCCTTCCAATTAGCTGAGACAGAAAGAGAAGGGGTAAAATATATTTTTGCTTAATTATAAAATACTGTTTTAAATTGTTAATGCCAAGTACTAAATAATTATAAAGTTCACATGATATGTATTTTTTTACTGAATAATTATTGAACACTGAATTAGTAAGTATCTCTTCAAAAAATGTTTTAATAATTTTTTGAATGCTGGTTTTTGTAATGATAATCGATGGGTTTAATATATTCTTTTACTTTTTCAACTCACTGTTTGAAGAGTTTTCAATAGATTTTAAATAATATAACTTGTAAGTTGTTACATTATTTCTATCAACAATTATAAATTCTTCATTACTTCTGAGATATAATTATTCAAAATTGTAATTTATCATAATTTCTATTTTTGACTAGTATAGTTATTTGTAAAGATCAGAATTATATCAAATTTAAAATTTGCCATGGGCTAGTCCAATATTTAAAATTACAATAGTTTGACATAGAAATTTTTCATTATAATTCATATCAATTTCATTATCTGACATTCATTTTTATTTTTATTTATTTATTTGCTTTTCTTTTACATAGATCTTAATTTGACTTCAAACTAAGGACACGAAGCCGTTTCTTTTTTTTAAATCTTAAGAACACAAGGTCTCGATTTAGAATTTTTAAAACCATATATGGAGATATCTAATTCCGATTTTCCTCCGATTTCCTGAGTTTTCTATTAGCATAATATTATCCATAATTTGTATTTATTTTAATTAATTCAAAATTAAATAGTGTAAAAAACAGTTCTGTTTCTAATTTGTATCATTCGTTTAAATATGTCTTGTATGTACCTTTAAAAAATGGTTCACATAAAATCACTACATTCTTTAATTATCTGGAAATTACTTATGTGCAAATCAATAATTCCTTATTTTTAAAAAAACTAATTACATTCAATGTGGCTTATTTCTCATTTTAGAATTTTACTTTTAACTGTTATATTCAAAATGGTAAAACAAGTTGGTTTCTTAAAATTACATATTTATTTTATGATAATTAATAATTCTAATTTAAAATGTTTGGCATTTTATTGTTTTATTTCTTAAATAAATTGCTTTTTTTAGAAGGCTTTCTTTCAATTTTTAATTTAAAAATTGTCATTTTCTTTTGATACTTTTATTAATTTGAAAAAACTGAATTTTTATTTTTGTGGAGGTGTATAGATTTGAGAATGTATTGAATATAATTTAGGGATTTTCACCTCATATTTCACCATTTGCAAGAATAAGAGACATTGGAGATTTACTTACAAGAGCTGGTTACACTATGTTAACAATAGTAAGTTCCCTTTTTAAATAATATGACTTAATGAATATAAAAGTAATTATAGATATATTAAACTGTATAAATGAACTGAGAATCCTGTTTTTAGTTGAACATTTTTCATTACATGATATTTTAGATACTAATTAAATATTAGAAATCTTAATTTTATTGACCATTTTCCTGCTCTTAAAAACATTCATATGTTTATGTTATGGTCAGAGTTTCTAAATTTATTTTACCAAGTATGATGAGTAAGATATAAGAATTTCAATGTCAACACATATATGATAATTTTAATAGCTGATATTTTGATGAAATTTGTTTTTCTCTTTTCCAAAACGGACACCGATGAAATCAAAGTGAATTATCCAACTATGTTTGAGCTCCTAGAAGATTTAAGAGGTAAGCATATTTCAATATGCATTTCAAAGAACCTGATAATATGAGAAATTATGTGACATTTATTTTATTGGATGTTGCAGGTATGGGAGAAACTAATGTTGCATGGAATCGTAAAATTCGAATTCAGAAAGATTCCCTACTAGCAGCTTCAGCCATTTACACAGGTTAGCTTTTTAAGTTAACTTATTACTTGTTGATGAAACATTTGTTGCTGTAGTAGTTTCCAAAATTTTGAAGAAACATTTTACAAAGCTTTAAACATAGAAATATCCAGAGAATAAACCTTTGTAAGAGACTGTCTGAAAATATGGTATACATTATAATTCATCCTGAACATTATTGAAATAAATAAACAACCAGAAAATGATGCAGCTGTGGCACATTTAAAAAATGACAGACCTTTCTAGACATTTATTTCTTTTTAAAAAGTGAAAAGTTTTTACTGTGACAAATATAATATTTTGTATATACATCCACTGTTATAAAAAAAATGGTTGATTTTAACAAAATTATTTGATTGACAAATAAATACCAAATCAATTTAATTTATTGACAGTGTATTCATTTGTATATTGCAAAAGTTATTACAGTTAAAAAAAGATTAGGGTGGTATTTTAATTGCTATTAATGGCTGCAGCTGAATTTGAAGAAATCAGCAAATATAATGTGTCCTAGAGAAGGCTGATTCTCACAATTAAAATAATTTTCTATTTTGAATTTTATGACTATAATCAATAAATTTAACTTCATTAACTGAAATCGCAATTTCTTCAAAATGTATGAGGTATTTTATATAAAAAATCTTAAGATGTATATCATAGTTTTAGATGAAGGGAGTATTATTATATACAACTGTTTGAATGTTTGTTGTAGCATTTGCATATAACTAGAAGGTTGTACACTAAAAATGAAAAATTATTAATTTTCCTGATTGATTTTTAAAATAAATAAAAATTATCAAATAGATCATAAGTTATGATGAAATATAATGTAGTGTTTATTTGTAAAAATTGCTTCCATCAATAAAGCATTATTTAAAGATTTGCAATGGGATCTTTAATTATTGCTAGAATTATTTATTTATATGTACTATATATTCAAATTTATTTTATAAGAATAGTGTAAACACATAATTCAGTAAAAATTAAAAAAGATATTCTATTTTACAAATTATAGATATGAAAATACAACACATCTTGATTATTAGCTAAATATTATTTCAATTCTGAATAAATAAATATTACTCCATCGATTATACAATCCAAAATTCAATTTGTGAATCTTTACAGAAATGTATGGAAATGACGATAAAACCATACCAGCAACATTTGAAATAATTTATTTGATTGGATGGAAGCCTCATGAATCTCAGGTTTGTATAGGTTCAGATTGTCTCATTTCATATCTTCATTAAAAATATTTTCTCATTTGTGTTAATAATGCTTTAATTTTTTATGTTTAGGCAAAACCAGCAAAAAGAGGATCAGGCAAGATATCTATGAAAAATATATCTAATTTAGAAAAAGATAAAACAGAATGAAATTATTTTTAGTAAGATAGAATGACCAATAAAATTTTAAAGCTGTTTTTGTGTGTTATATTCTCTAATATCATCAAATCAAGTACTATATGATACAGCACTTTTAAAACACAGTTTGAAAATTAATTACATTATGCTTTAATTAAGGATAGAGAAATTAGATTATAATTACGGAAAATAATAGCTTAATAAAATGCAATCTTCCTTAACCATTTGTCAACAATATATATATATAAACATACACTGAGAAACAGGCTGAAATAAATAAAGCAATTCGACAATCATGAAATTACTACAGTTTTAAGATGAAATACTTTATTGTTTATGAAATTATTAAATTAACCTAAAGCACCAGTTGCTTTCAAAATATCTTCTTTTTCTTTAAAATATTCTCTAAACCAGTCTATGTTTTCTATCTTTCTTTCAACTGAAATATAAGGATTTTTAGATAATCCAACAACCACCAATTCCATAAAATGTCGAATGGGGCCTTTTGTTGGAAATCCATGAAGATGCTGTTCAAGAAACACATGCTCATGAAAGCCAACATTTTCTTCACCAGCCAATTCTGTAAAGCAAAAGAATGTTTGAAATTAATATGCTATTATTTAAATAGATTTTGCATTCTTACTCTAAAATATTTTTATATAAATTTGGCAAATAGGTTGAATTATCTGCTATATAGAAAACCCCAATAGACAAATCTACATTCATTTTCATCGAGATTAGTAAAGCATTGAAACTTAAATCACAACCTCCCCCTTATTAGATATAAAGGATTAATAAAACCATTCATTGAATCTAAATAGGCACTAAATGATCCGTACTTTCTATTGGCATTGATGACAGCATGTTTTTAACATAAGGAAAATGATTGCAAAAAATAAGACTACATTAAAATTTATGGTTCCAGTTTCACGATAATTGTTTTTAAAATTCCAATAGGGATTTCAATTTTGCAGGTTATGAAAAATACAGTGATTGAAAAATAGCTGAGACTATCTTTACAACTGAACTTATGTAATGTTAACATTTTTTTTCTTTAGGTATTCAAAAGTAAAAATAACATTCTTAAACTTAAGTTTTTCTTTTCTTTTAAATTGTTTGGATCGTTTCGTTTTTGATAGTGCCAACAAAATAAACACTTATTACTAATGATAAATTATAATTTGGATAAAACTTGCAATGGGAAATATACCTGTTTGATTATCAATTGGAAATTTCCAGTGCTTTCCTTGTTCTGTCCACATTATCATCTCTTCAAAGCCATTGGCTGGAGCAAACTGAGTTAAAAGTCTAAGATTCTTTTCTTCTAATGTTTGCCAGACAGTTTTTTCTGTACCTGAAAAATGGTTTATTCACCAAAGATATGATCTATTATATTTTATGCTTATAAGTGACTTGAAGTATACTCATTTGATATATATAGCACTTGAAGTATACTGATTAAGAAATTAGTATTTTGTTAAAAATATATTGTGGACCAGAAATAAAACATAATGCTTACAAAAAGTTTTATTCATCCTTTTTATGAAGCATGAAGGAATGGTTAAAAGTAATAAACAATATATATGTATATATATATATATATATTTTTTTTTTTGATATTTTCAAAGAACTGGTCTATTCCCAATAACAAAAATCATTAAAAGATTTTAGAATTTATATAAAAGTTGAATCTGAATTAAAATCTAATATACATTTATATTATAAGATTGCATCATTTGTATTTTTTATAGCAACTAAAAAACAGTTGTGATGTAATAATATGCAAATGCATAATCACATTTTTTTTTGAATACAATAAAAATAAAGTAATGAACATCATATTATTTGAACACACATACTTTCATTATATGATAAAATTTTATATTTATCCAATACATTTTTTTAATAAGTGCACAACTAATTTGAAAGGGAAACACACGGAGAAATTTGCAAAAATTAGTATATTTAATAGCAAAATAATAAATTGGCATTCTGTCTCTATTCACTCTATTTTTAAACCTAAGTATTTTAAATTTATTTTATATACTTTTGATAAAAGGTCTGGTGGTTTTACTAATAAAATTGACAAATTTTATTTTTCACTCATTTTATGATAAAAATCCCATAGGTATATATAAATCCATATTCCTTAAACAATATTAATTTTAATATGTTTCTAGATAAAGAAATTTTTCAGTCATTCTAGTATAATTAAGTACTGAGATATATTAAAATATTTACCCTTAATAGGCTCCTCAGATACCTGGAAAATATTAAGTGGAGCTGCATCCAATATGTTTATTCTAGCTTTTGGGACCCTTTGAAAACAGAAATATAATGCTTTAATTCAATCATTTGACTTATATTGATATAAAATCAATATTTTATTACATATTAAATTCCCAATACAGTTTTCAGAAATAAGTTTTATGAAACAGTTAAATTAACACTTTTCTTTTATATAAATCTAATTATAAAGAATCTAAAATCTTTTTTTTTTCCCAAACGCTGACACTTTGATTTTTTGTTTAAATTATTCTTACAGAATAATATGTTTTAAAAAATAACATGTTAGACTTATGTTTAAAGACGAAGAAAAATATTTACAGAAATTTAAAAGAGTCAGAAATTGTGAATCAATAATTAAAGTCGAATATTTTTGTCATGACTAGCATTTTTTCTTCAAAAAACTTTAATCGCCAAATCTTTAAAACTTATTTTCAATTTTATACATTACAATGACTTTAAATTTAAATATAATATACAATTTCTCCAAAATGCATGGAATCTTTAAAAATGAATATTGCATATATAAATGTAAAATTAACTTAATAAATGTTAATTTTTTATAATTGCAGTGCTTAATTAACATTCTTTGTTAAGAAAACACTAACTACATAATATCTGGTACAAAAAGGTGCATTTTTTCCTACTTGTAACTAAAAGTAGAATTTTATAACATAATTTATAAAATATTATGACTGCATGCTTTCATATCACTTGAAATTTAATCATCAAAAACTCAATCAGAAATATCTTTAAAATATATTTGTTTAATACTAAACAACTAAATCATTCTTCTTAAGCTAATTTGTTGCAATTATTAGATGTTTAACTTTATAATATTTGTATCAATTTTCTTAATAAATAATAAACTTCTATGTTATGATTAAATATTATTAAAAGTTATGATTTTTAAAAATATATTGAATTTTTTTAAGAGATTTGGAACCTTGCAGAATAACCAAGTGTATAAGAATGGATTAATTAATCAAAAATTAACTATTGGCTCTTTTTTTAAATTTAATAAGCAGTTATTAAAAGGTGTTTTTAAAAAAATGCAATTTCAATAAGTAAAATGCATTTTTACTGTCTTAAAAATTTTTGATATACTTACATCGATGAGCGTGGTACTCTCCTTTCAAAATCTTTTGATGCAAATTCTTTTCTTCCCCTATCTTCTGGTGCTTGCTTCTCAATCTTCATACCTTTGACAAGGTTACTAAAAAGATTTGATTCTTAATGTTGAACTAAATTTATTTTATGCAAATATTAGAATTGAATATTGAAACAGAAATTTGGAAGCTGTAAAAATCAGTCAAGACCATTTAGGAAAGTATGAGTAGAAATATCTTGCAAATGAATTAGAAGATTATGTTCACAATCATATCACTTTGAATATTGATAGCTGGTTTATTTACTTCAAATTCCTTCTTGTAGGAGATCTTCAAAGTCAATGTCTACAAGATGAACTACAAAGGACTCTTTAATATGCATGCAACCACTTCAAAGTGTGTATAAGTGTGAATATTAAGAGCTTTTGAATAACAATAAAACAGACTATTTATGTTTGTACTGTCAGGATTTAGATAAGGTATTGCCATATACAGAATTTTTACCTTTTGTTGACTTGTTGTATTTGCATTTTTGTAATCTACCTCATCTGTTTGACATTTTCAGTAGTAATTAATTTTTTTTTTCTAGTCTTTCAATTTCCCAAAAGCTTAAACACTAAATTTCAAATCTAAATCAACTAAAATTCTATTCCTTTTAGACATATCCATATCATTCGAATTATATACATTCTGCAATATATATATATGCAAACTCTCTCTATAAAATTAATTTAGTGTTTACATAATGTTTTATGAAAAGCAACAAAATTTCTTGGATTTACTCTAAATGAAAATAAGTATTTATACTTTATTTTACAATAGTTAAAAGTCATTCTAAAAAATTTATACAACTATATTAAATAGTAACATTTAGATGTAATAAAATTAATTAAGCATTTATATATAAATACCTATAAAATTAAAATGATCTAAAATTTTTCAGGTCCCAAATAATTGATTAGAAAAATCTCAGCTCTAATACTGCATTATAGGAACCTCATTTCACTTAAGACCATCCTGGTAGAACATACGATAAGTATGAGCTGGATCATTTATTATGTTAGTCATAATTTGAAAAATGTGTAATATAAAGTCTTTATGGCCAACATTTAATAATTTACATTTTCTGTATTCACTCTTAATGGCTTTCAATTAACTTCAAAATAAATCTTTACTACAGTGATCACAACATCATTTCTTCTATCAGGAAGACTAAAGAAATCGCTGGAAGAAGAAGTGTTTTTTTTAAACACATTGTCTTAATAATTGAATCATTTCAAAAGCAATTTGTACTTTAAATAATCTAAGGTTCCTCCATATTTCAAAGATAATTGATATATACAAGTGAATGTATTAATATTTCTCGAGTCATGTAAGCACAACCACAGAACCTATAAATTGGTTTTTAATACCATTTCTTGATGTAATAAACTAGAGTAAAAACTAAACAAAGTAATTGCAAACTCTTCATAGAGAATACAGCTAATTAAGTAAAAATTAGAAGTGCATATAGGTAAAACAGTTAAATGGTTTACTTACTCAAGAGGCCTTTTAAAACCAGAAGATTTCTTTTCTGTCGAAATTTTCAGCAATCTCTCGGCAAGTTTCGATCTTGGTGCAGAACCATCTGCAACAGTAGCAGCAATTTCTTTGACAGATGACATAAAATTTTTGCTGGTTTCATCATCTAAACTGATATAAAAATTTGTGGTTAGATTCCAGAGATTATGAATTAGTAATCTTAATAGTGCAAACACATCAATTTGATAGTCTAAGACAAATAATATAAGTAGTGTATTAAATATTGAACACTACTTTTATTCTCAAATAATTTGTTAAAATGCCCTTAACATTTTAAAATAATATTGCTAATATCTTCAAGAATAAATAAAAGTTTCAAAAAATGACAGCAAACTTATTTTACATGAGTTTCATTGCAATTTAAATTTAGAAATTATGACAGTGACATAAAAAATAGTATACCGAATTATTACAATTAAAACATTCATTAGGGCATATTATTCAACCATTTTAGATTAAAAAATACTTAAAAACAGAAAAGAATGTTACCATATTTTTTTTATTAATAACTACCCAATTTGTTGTTCTGTTGAAAAATAACTGATAAAATAAAAATCTCACATGTGAAATGAAGAATTTATATAACAAACTCTGAAAAAATAAACCCAGACTAAGAATATTCAAAGAGCATGATTTAATATTTTCATTAAAAAATGACAATTACTGTCTATTAATAACCAATGATATGAAATAGCTTCACTGCAAATTATTCAATTGAATTGTTTTTAGCATTAAATCACCTGAAAAACAAATCAATAACTTAAATCACTTGAATAATAAATAAAACACAAATATAAAATCTCACAGAACATCTTTAATTGAGAACAAATGTAAAAATTCATAACTTTTTTACAGAATCTTTAGTATGCATTAAAAAAGAAAGAAGGACACAATAAAGTATAAACTTTTTTAAAAATCCTAAGACAAGACTATCAACATTTCACATTTTCCTCATGTTGATGTCTATTATTTCCACTAAGCTTCATAACTTTTTAAATTTTGATTATACTGGATAAAATTTAGAATCAATCATTTTTAAAAATTTAACAAATAAAGATTTTTTTTAGAAATCTTTTTATTTACAAACCTAAAATATGATAGAAATTTTAATCTCTCTCTCTCTCTCTCTCTACATATTATATATATATCTATATATATATTGTTACGGATTTCCTATCTAAATCCGTTGGGTTCGTTTACTTACACAGAGGGTGTGTATGGTGCGAGAAGATGGTGGGTATGGTGCGAAACATACAATGTTCAGTCCTTTAGTAGAAGACACAACACAGACGATGTTTATTTTCATGTCGAAGACCAGACAGCACAAAGGCAACAGATATTAACAATACAGTGATGACAATTATTTACAGTTGTGGCAAACACAGATCAGCACACAATAATGAAAGTAGCTCAAAAGTAGAAACAATATCCACAGCACTGGCTATAGTACACGATGCTGCTTCCTCAATAGACTACAAGGCACACAGCTCAGTTCAGCACTTGCTTGGCTCCGTTGCTTCTTTGCTTTCCTCTGGAAGACTTGATATCTCATCATCGATTCCAACTACTCGAAGTTTGAGAAACTATTGTCCTTATATAGTTTCAGGATGTGAGGCTAGATATGTCTGGACTAATCATGGCATACCTGGATGTATCTCGGTTCCTAATGGAATAATCGGGAAAATTCTCAAACCATCTTGTTGCCAAAGTTACAAAGCTCTGGGATCATTTCTAAGTATATCTGCAGCATCCAGTACAGAATACTGTAAATCATTCTTTCCAGTGATAGAACTAACTATGCTGAAAAGCAGCATCATAGATTCGTAACAATATATATATATATATATATTATATATAATTTTAACTTCAATTTATTTCACCATCAATATATATAGTTGGTGCAGAGAAAAAAAAAAGTTAGAAGATGCATCAGTCTACATCATGATACAAGAGGAAAAGAAATGAAAATTTGTTCCTTCAGTAATTTTAGTGCAAGATTTTGATAGGGATTCCTTTGACACATGCAGACTTAGGAAAGAGAATCTTATGTATTTTTCAAAGAATGTTGTAAACATTAGGGGTTTTCATCCCATGTCTCGGGCATGAGAAAAGGCTTAAGTTAATCAGTTTTCTAGAGTGCATGTTAAAAAGAATGAAATAAAAAAAAGAAAAGAATTGAGAATTGGATCAGGAAATAAAAAAACATTTTAGAACCATGTAAATATGGATTTCATCATGATACAAATTTATTTATTTATTAGAATTTAAATTAGAATAAGAAAAATCATAACAAGCACATATATTATTTATAAGCATCATAAAATTAATTATTATCCTAACCCTGCTATTTGAAACTAAAAAAGCATTTTAATTTTTGTTTTAACTGTTTTAAACTAGTAAACAAGCCTTTGTTTAGTTTCAATCTCCCCGCCAAAATAACTTGAAATACACTCTTCAATTCCCGCTGCTAAAGTTTGTCTAATTCCTTTTCACTCTCTTTTTGTTTCAAGATTTTCAAAAATGAAGTCTTCAATTTTTGATGATTATGGTTCACAGTTACTAAAAAACTATTTCACTTTTAATTCTTTAGGAAACTATATTTCCAGTTTAAAATAAATTAATTAGTTGCTTTTCATCATAATTACATTTCCTACAAGATGAAATTACAGCAAAATATTGTTTTTGCACACATTAACAATATATGCATGCACAGAAATGCATTATAATTAAAATAAATCAACAGAGCTGTGCAAAGATATATAAGGTATAATTTGAAATGATAAAGTAGGTACATGAATATTTTATGAAAATTAAAACTAAGATATTTAAAATAGAGGATAGTAAAGCTTTTAAGTAATAAACTTTATATATTAAAAAAAAAAAGAAAACAATGAAAATGTTTTCATTAACACATTCTTCAATGAACCCATTTATTAATATAAATAAAAACCCAAAATCTTACCACATTCAAACAGAATGAAGTGATAAAAGTGACTTACATCTTCTCATTCTCTGTTTCTGATGGTTTTGGAGGGCCAGAGGTTAAATTTAGTTTCCGCAACCTCTCATTAAGTTCTGCCAAAGCCTGTTGAACATTTCCTTTGACACTAGTTGCTGCAACTTTGGCTGCATCTTGTAACTTATCTTCAGGTGACCTGCAAGGGAAACAAAATTCAGACTCTTGCCATATTTTAACAGTCACATTCCATTATTTCTCAACTGATAATAAAAGCAAATATATAAATAGGACTGGGTGAGACAAAATACCCATTCAGTCTCATTTAGATCGGTGTCTAGGGTAATTGATTAAAGAAGCTTTTAAATAAAACAGTAAAGAATTTTTAAAAAAAATTAACAAATGGGACAGGACAAGCTAATTAATTACATTAGAGTTGAAAGTAGAGCATTTAAATGGCAACAATGGTGAAGCCTAACTAAATGCCTCATGGCAAAACTATGTGCCACCATAGCATACTAAATATCCATGATATTGAATCAAATGACCTACTATCTCTCTGTCTCTCAAGCAAATGCTCACAGTTCGCTTTTTCTATAACTTGACATCATGCGACTTAAAATTTGAACCCATGCTGACATCTATTACAATAAGATAAAACAAAATGCAGAATGGTGATGGTCACTTATCTCTAGATACATGTATTTCTTGGTCCTCTTAGGTGCATAAATATATGTATCTCAAAGCTTTTTTTAAAAAATTATTTTTATTTAAAAATTTATTTTTATTGAAAAAATTGTTATTTAAAAATTTATTTTTATTTAAAAAATTATTTTTATTTAAAAAATTATGTTAAAAAAAGCAAGAAGGTTTTTTTAATGATATATTTTAAAAGCACTTTTGCAATAATAATATTTGTAATATCCTAAAATTTTATAAATTATTTCTTAAATTATTGCTTAAAACCTATCAGTTAAAATCTAAAATACTGTTTTCATATATATGAATGTTAGATTTTTTTCTCCTTCTTTGGGTGCAAAATTTTAAATATATATTAAAAAAAATATTCTTTTTAAAATTAGATTTGTCTTATAATCCTGATTATGAATGATTTTTATGGATGCCATTCATTTTCAAGCTTTGATTTCTGAACGAAAGACACAAAAATAAAAATGTAAAGTTGTAAAAAAAATTTAATTTGGTAGATGTTTAAATTAATGTTAATATATTATGTGCATCAGCTGATCATTAAAGGTAGTTAGATGCCTAAAAATAAATAAATCTAATAATAAATAAATTAAATAAATAAATAAAATCATTAGAGTTACTTACTTTTGCATTTCCCGATGCTTTTGTATTTCCTCTTTGAATCTTTCTTGTTTTGAAATGCGTTTTGTAGGTCTAGCTAATCTTAGATTTTCACCAGCCTTCGTTTTAGAATCAGGGACAATCTGGATAAATTAATGTATTATGTTAGAGAACATATTTAAAATATTTATTAAATATTTTATTTTTAATATTCCTTATATTACTTTTTTTACAATTTTTTTGGGGTTGCCATAAAATTAAAATTTCAGATGAATATTTTCTATGACGTTTAAGATTAACAATATTAAATGAACTTTTGTTATTTTTTTTCTGCATTAAAGTAATTAAAAAAAGAAAGAATTTTATTAAGAAAGTTAATTAATTTATGCTTAAAATTAATAATGTCAAGATTTACATTTATTTTAACAAGGGTTCCATAGAATACGTTAAACACAGTATTTTATAAAACTTGAGAAAATTTAAAATATCCATGTATTCATTATTTATTGTATTATCCCCCCCCCCTTTTAATCAGCATCTCAAAAAAATTAACGTGTTTTTTTTTTTAATTTGCTGTAATTTTTATTCAAGAATGGGCAACTCTCACATTCTTGAAAAATTCAGCATTGAGTTATTTCTTCCACAACTGACAAAGTTACATAAAAATGGATACAGAATTTTTCATCAATATTTTATGAGCATGATAAAACAAATCAATAGTAAATGTTTTTACAATACAGCTATAACTTACAGTCATTTCTGATAAAAGGGAAAATAATTTCTTTTTTGCTTCTTGTTTTGTCTCTCCCTCTTTTGATAAAGTTCCTTTTTCTGGTCTGTTGAAAAAGGAAGAAAAAATAATCATCTTTTGCTTCATTATAGCAAATACAGAGTAACTGATATGAAAAAAGTATACATGTAGGTGTATATATATATTTTTTACAATAAATATTTTAATTTGAGATTGATGACATTGCTTTTGTAGGAAAATCCATCAGACGAACCAAAAATTAGAAGCTATGGACATAGCTAAAATGTAAAGTAATCTAATTTAATTAATTAGAAGAAAATTACATAGGGAGAATATGTGATGAGAGATTAAATAAAGAGATGATGCAATACAAAAAGGGTAATTTATTCCAATAAGAAGGAGCACCGCCTAGTGTTCCTTTCCATTCTCATTCTGGTAAATAATTTCTAGGAGAGTTAAATATACAAAATAGCTTAATCTCTGCCTATTAGAGCAGCAAATTTTGCATGTTGAATATTAAGCACATTGACAGATATAAAAATGCAAAATTTCATTCTATAATATTGATACAGATTATGGGAATGCATGCTAAAAATAACTTCTACTTTCCTATAAAAACAAAAATTTAGTTACAATGTTTAAAAAAAGTTTTCTAGAAGAATCTGTTTTTTGGGTAATAGAATTCAATCCCAAAACAGTGGGAGTTTTCAAAATCAAAAGAACTTTTCATAATAAAATGTATTACTAATAGAAGTGTACATCAAAATGTATTATTAACAAAAATATACATCTAATTAGGGTAAAGCCTCTGCAAGCCTTTTGATGGTTAATCTTGCTCTGTTCAAATTAAACAAGTCCATCATCAGACAGCAATTTGTCCGAATGATAAAAAATTTAAATAAGCATTTCAAATGATGTGTTTTAATTGATAAATAAAATAATAATAAAAATTCAAGAAAAAATAATAATAATTAGAATAAGCTTTAAAAAAAAGATGCATTAAAAAAAAATTCCCATAACCAAATGAAATAACAGGTTAAAAAAGTTGGAAAATAACAGCTGATTGTATGCTCATTTGTGAAAATTTGTCACAATTAATACTGAACAACTTGAATTAGAAAGAAATTCACTATTTTTCATGACTACTGTATCCTGAATGCATCAGCATAGTTAACATTATAAACTTCAAAATTCACCAACAAGCTAAAAAAAAAAAAATGCCAAGACAACAAATCCCTGTAAAAGCAATCAACAGCAACATTCAATGGTTTTTCTTAAGCTTTTCAAAAACTCCCCATTCTTGTTTATCTTTTGAGTCATTTGAGTATTTTATGCATAATTTTGTACCATAGAATAAAATATATTGCATCTGCAGTTATCAGAATTTTATTTGGTATAGCACCATATACTGATAAACATTTAATACATTGTACAATGTTTTTCTATTTAGTATGCGATAAATGCATCATCTGAAGTATTTACTGTCCTTTATTTTGTGGTGTGTGTGTGTGGGGGGGGTGAGTTTCATTTTGACTAACAGAACACCTTCCAAAGCTCTTTGATATACCCTTATTAATTTGAACTACTGTGCACACTTTTTTGAAAAGTAATATTAAGTTTATCATTATATAATCGTTAATTTAGTGAAGAAATGTAGGGATTGGAAATAAAAGTTAGTTGCAAAAAAGACAGTCGTTTAACTTTACTGAATCAATATGATGTCTTCCTTTCTTCTTCTTTTTCCCTTCTTAGAGACATATATCACTAAAAAATGTCATTCAAAATAACTATAAAACTTTTTTTAATCAGTGATTTTTTCAACTTGTGAATTAAAATACCAAGTCTCTTATATGTTGATATATATGAAGTTTAAGTAAGGTATTTGCATGATTTGTAATAACAATTTATAATATTTTATTTAAAAAAGTGAGGCTAAGTAAATTCACAATTAACTATCATACACAGACAACCTGAAGCTTATCACTGGATTTTAACAAACAAATTATATCAGAACCAAAGATAGTCATGAAAGATTAAAGAACAACAATGTAAAAATGAATATAAAGCTATTATAAAAACTTTATGCAATTCAAAATTAATCACTTAATGATATATGTATGATCATACAACTAAAATAGCTGAATAAAAACAGTAAATGAAGAATATAGAAAAAAAATAATTACTTTGCTTTAGAACCTTTAACTGAATTTTGAGTTTCCTAAAAAAAAAATCACAAACATATCAATAAAATAAACTATAATATACATAAATATTTTTCTACAATGTAAATAAAACAGTTTTACAAGAATATTATTATAGGATTAATAGAGAGTCATCTTAATGAATTTCATTAACAGCTCTAACACAGAAAGTCATCTACAACTAAGCAATTCAAGATTTTTATATTTTAGTTTATTTTTGAATCAAGACCTTTAATTACCTTTTTATTAAGGCTGTAATTATCTGAATTCTCATCATCACTACCATCACTTTTTGCACTGAAGTATCTGAAAATAATTAAAAATATTTATTGCATTTCCAATTTTATAAAACATTCCTCCCCCCCCCCTCTTACCTTTCAATGACGCATACATCAAATCAACTGTAGCAGATTAATTTTCAAAGTTCAGAGAAATAAAATGTCAGAGAGTAAAATTTATACTAAGGAAAAGTGACACAAAGAGAAACAATGTTACCACAGTTGAGGAGAGTAATGCAGAATAAAGTGTATAGTGATCCAATGGCAAGGTTATGTATACCTAGCCTAAACATCAATCGCAAAAGGCATTTTAAACAAAACTTTAATACATTAATGCAAATTGTTATAGTGAAACATAATAAGGAAAATAAAATTTCGAACAACAGAAAGTAAAAATACTATATTATGTTCCAAATATTATTTGCATTTACCAAGCCAATGGTAGAATAAAATGTATGAACAGCTATATGTTGTGAATATTCATACAAGCATAGTGATAAAGTCATTAAGTAACTAATAATTATTTAGGCTAAACTTTGTGACTGAAAATAAACACAAATTTAAAATGATACAAGGAGTTTAATGAACTTTCATTGTTTTTTTATGGGAAAGATGAAATAAAAGTAAAAGAATATGCAAACTTGTATTAAAACTGTTATTTGTGACTAAAAATTGACACCCTAGCGCAGTATCGATTATAAAATTCAGAATTAGAAATATTTTTTATAATATATATTGAAAAAAAAGTTATAGTAACATTTATTATTTGGTGTATTTGTATGCAATATTATTAAGCTATATAAAATCCGTCCAAGCTACAGGAAAATAGTAATTTCTTTTAAAAACAATTTGTAGTAATTATAGAAATTTTCTCCGGCAAGAGAACGTAAAAGAGTACCTTTCTAAAGAATGAGAAGTCTGAGAAAGTCTACAATGCAAAGAAAAAGACTGCTTTTGAAAAAGACATATTAAAGTAGTTATTTTAGACATTTTAAAGGAAAAGCAATAAACCCGATAATCCTTTAAAATATAAATTAAGCTAGGGTAGTCATGCTTAAAATCACATTCTCTTTACACCTTGGGAATGTAAATAAACAAATTAAAGACCATATCGATTAATCAAATTTGAAGGGAAAATTAATCGATATAAATTTTTTGATTATAAATATATCTTCGTTTAAAAAATAAGATAGATAATTATTCATTTGAGTAGATACAAAGGATAATTCATTAAAAAGATTATGTATGTTTACCATTAAATAATAGTTACAATCAGAAGTTGACAGCTTTCAGCTAAAGCTTCAATTAATCTTTAAGTGACAACTACCAAAAGACTTTCGCATCGCAACTGAAATTTCGACGTTTTTGCGCAATTTTTAACATTTGGTAATTCTAAGAACATCAGGACCGGTTATGTTTTCATTGCTACTGTCATGAAGTCGACTTTTTATGTGATGGACATGACTGTTTTGAAGCTTTCTGAACTTTTAGTTTATAAATATTGAACTATCATGTTTGAACAATTTTATCTCGCAAGGTGAAGCGCAGTGAATGTACTGTCTTACTGTCAGTAGAATAACTCTAGTAACCCTGTAAGAGTAGAGGTCAGTCAGCTTGAAAACGGAATACTCTACTATCCTACCATCACGAAAAAAACCCTGAACATGGTTGCCGTAAGTAGACGAGTCTAAGTAAGGAGGGAAGTAGGCATTAAAGCAGTCCACAATATTTGGCTAACGAAGAGCGCTTCATTGGGCGATAAATTCTTTTCGCCTGTGTTTATACAGATGTATTTATGTGACGAATAAAAATAAGTTGTAGATAAACTTAGAAATTTCTTTTTATTCAAGCTTTTAAATAATGTCTTGCATAAGAAAGCCTTTAGCGATATTTATTCAATTGCTTTTGTATTGATTTTTTTAGAACCTAAGGCTGCTGTAAATTAAATAAAAACCATTGGATAATAATAAAATATTTTGATATTCTCTTGAAGATTCATGGGTTTCTAAAAGTGAAAAGCTTGCTTTTTAAGCCTACCCCCCCCCCCCACACCGTTTTACACTAGAATTTATTAGTTTTGAATAAGGTGTCTCAAATATCTGCATCTACAAAACACAATACCCTGCCTTTCGATCAAAATCTTTCGAGGGCTTATACATTTTTTCCATCGAAAATTCATCGAATGCAGAATTCTCCTCAGCGTCTCTCTTTACCATTAATTTTTTTTCATTAAGACTGGAAGCAATTTTCCAATAGATGGAACACATTTTTCTTTTATATAAAAGTCCTGTATAGTTTGTCTTATGATACATTTATCAAAATCATCAGTATTACAGTTTCGAAACGCTGGTCTTTTTCTATTTTTACCGGGGGTCGATAATATACTGCTTCACTATCATTAAGCGATTTCACTTCCCGTTTAATCTTTTTAACTGTTGAAGCTGAAATTCCTGAAGCTTCTGCAGTCCTCTTGATTACATTAGAAATCGGTATTTTTAGCGAGTTTGCACTTTTCTCCTGTTCGAAAAATACCG